>OY284477.1:23468103-23950713 GCA_958336345.1 Dorcus parallelipipedus | reverse complement strand
AAATTTACCTGTCCGAGCGTTTTTTCGAAATGTCAAAAATAAAGAAATTATGAATTTTATTCCATAATCTCACTGTATTTTTAAATACTGCTGGACAATCCCAGATTATCTTTATAGTTGCTCCTAAGGAGCAGGATCTCTAATAAAGAAGTTACGCAATATCGCGCCGCCCCCAACACCGATAAAACGAATTTGTGCACACATTATCTTTCTAGTTGCTCCTTAGAAGCGACGTGCAAAATATGTAAGTGGCAGGATCTCTAATAAAGAAGTTACGCAATATCGCGCCGCCCCCAACACCGATAAAACGAATTTGTGCACAGATTATCTTTCTAGTTGTTCCTTAGAAGCGACCTGTAAAATATGTAAGTGGCAGGATCTCTAATAAAGAAGTTACGCAATATCGCGCCGCCCCCAACACCGATAAAACGAATTTGTGCACAGGTTATCTTTTTAGTTGCTCCTTAGAAGCGACGTGCAAAATATGTAAGTGACAGGATCTCTAATAAAGAAGTTACGCAATATCGCGCCGCCCCCAACACCGATAAAACGAATTTGTGCACACATTATCTTTCTAGTTGCTCCTTAGAAGCGACGTGCAAAATATGTAAGTGGCAGGATCTCTAATAAAAAAGTTACGTACTATCGCGCCGCCCCCAACACCGATAAAACGAATTTGTGCACAGATTATCTTTTTAGTTGCTCCTTAGAAGCGACGTGCAAAATATGTAAGTGGCAGGATCTCTAATAAAGAAGTTACGCAATATCGCGCCGCCCCCAACACCGATAAAACGAATTTGTGCACACATTATCTTTCTAGTTGCTCCTTAGAAGCGACCTGTAAAATATGTAAGTGGCAGGATCTCTAATAAAAAAGTTACGTACTATCGCGCCGCCCCCAACACCGATAAAACGAATTTGTGCACAGATTATCTTTCTAGTTGTTCCTTAGAAGCGACCTGTAAAATATGTAAGTGGCAGGATCTCTAATAAAGAAGTTACGCAATATCGCGCCGCCCCCAACACCGATAAAACGAATTTGTGCACAGGTTATCTTTTTAGTTGCTCCTTAGAAGCGACGTGCAAAATATGTAAGTGACAGGATCTCTAATAAAGAAGTTACGCAATATCGCGCCGCCCCCAACACCGATAAAACGAATTTGTGCACACATTATCTTTCTAGTTGCTCCTTAGAAGCGACGTGCAAAATATGTAAGTGGCAGGATCTCTAATAAAAAAGTTACGTACTATCGCGCCGCCCCCAACACCGATAAAACGAATTTGTGCACAGATTATCTTTTTAGTTGCTCCTTAGAAGCGACGTGCAAAATATGTAAGTGGCAGGATCTCTAATAAAGAAGTTACGCAATATCGCGCCGCCCCCAACACCGATAAAACGAATTTGTGCACACATTATCTTTCTAGTTGCTCCTTAGAAGCGACCTGTAAAATATGTAAGTGGCAGGATCTCTAATAAAAAAGTTACGTACTATCGCGCCGCCCCCAACACCGATAAAACGAATTTGTGCACAGATTACCTTTTTAGTTGCTCCTTAGAAGCGACGTGCAAAATATGTAAGTGGCAGGATCTCTAATAAAGAAGTTACGCAATATCGCGCCGCCCCCAACACCGATAAAACGAATTTGTGCACAGGTTATCTTTTTAGTTGCTCCTTAGAAGCGACGTGCAAAATATGTAAGTGACAGGATCTCTAATAAAGAAGTTACGCAATATCGCGCCGCCCCCAACACCGATAAAACGAATTTGTGCACACATTATCTTTCTAGTTGCTCCTTAGAAGCGACGTGCAAAATATGTAAGTGGCAGGATCTCTAATAAAAAAGTTACGCACTATCGCGCCGCCCCCAACACCGATAAAACGAATTTGTGCACAGATTATCTTTCTAGTTGTTCCTTAGAAGCGACCTGTAAAATATGTAAGTGGCAGGATCTCTAATAAAGAAGTTACGCAATATCGCGCCGCCCCCAACACCGATAGAACGAATTTGTGCACACATTATCTTTCTAGTTGCTCCTTAGAAGCGACGTGCAAAATATGTAAGTGGCAGGATCTCTAATAAAGAAGTTACGCAATATCGCGCCGCCCCCAACACCGATAAAACGAATTTGTGCACACATTATCTTTCTAGTTGCTCCTTAGAAGCGACGTGCAAAATATGTAAGTGGCAGGATCTCTAATAAAAAAGTTACGTACTATCGCGCCGCCCCCAACACCGATAAAACGAATTTGTGCACAGATTATCTTTTTAGTTGCTCCTTAGAAGCGACGTGCAAAATATGTAAGTGGCAGGATCTCTAATAAAGAAGTTACGCAATATCGCGCCGCCCCCAACACCGATAAAACGAATTTGTGCACACATTATCTTTCTAGTTGCTCCTTAGAAGCGACCTGTAAAATATGTAAGTGGCAGGATCTCTAATAAAAAAGTTACGTACTATCGCGCCGCCCCCAACACCGATAAAACGAATTTGTGCACAGATTATCTTTTTAGTTGCTCCTTAGAAGCGACGTGCAAAATATGTAAGTGGCAGGATCTCTAATAAAAAAGTTACGCACTATCGCGCCGCCCCCAACACCGATAAAACGAATTTGTGCACAGATTATCTTTCTAGTTGTTCCTTAGAAGCGACCTGTAAAATATGTAAGTGGCAGGATCTCTAATAAAGAAGTTACGCAATATCGCGCCGCCCCCAACACCGATAGAACGAATTTGTGCACACATTATCTTTCTAGTTGCTCCTTAGAAGCGACGTGCAAAATATGTAAGTGGCAGGATCTCTAATAAAGAAGTTACGCAATATCGCGCCGCCCCCAACACCGATAAAACGAATTTGTGCACACATTATCTTTCTAGTTGCTCCTTAGAAGCGACGTGCAAAATATGTAAGTGGCAGGATCTCTAATAAAGAAGTTACGCAATATCGCGCCGCCCCCAACACCGATAAAACGAATTTGTGCACACATTATCTTTCTAGTTGCTCCTTAGAAGCGACGTGCAAAATATGTAAGTGGCAGGATCTCTAATAAAAAAGTTACGTACTATCGCGCCGCCCCCAACACCGATAAAACGAATTTGTGCACAGATTATCTTTTTAGTTGCTCCTTAGAAGCGACGTGCAAAATATGTAAGTGGCAGGATCTCTAATAAAAAAAGTTACGCACTATCGCGCCGCCCCCAACACCGATAAAACGAATTTGTGCACAGATTATCTTTCTAGTTGTTCCTTAGAAGCGACCTGTAAAATATGTAAGTGGCAGGATCTCTAATAAAGAAGTTACGCAATATCGCGCCGCCCCCAACACCGATAAAGCGAATTTGTGCACACATTATCTTTCTAGTTGCTCCTTAGAAGCGACGTGCAAAATATGTAAGTGGCAGGATCTCTAATAAAGAAGTTACGCACTATCGCGCCGCCTCCAACACCGATAAAACGAATTTGTGCACACATTATCTTTCTAGTTGCTCCTTAGAAGCGACGTGCAAAATATGTAAGTGGCAGGATCTCTAATAAAAAAGTTACGTACTATCGCGCCGCCCCCAACACCGATAAAACGAATTTGTGCACACATTATCTTTCTAGTTGCTCCTTAGAAGCGACGTGCAAAATATGTAAGTGGCAGGATCTCTAATAAAGAAGTTACGCAATATCGCGCCGCCCCCAACACCGATAAAACGAATTTGTGCACACATTATCTTTCTAGTTGCTCCTTAGAAGCGACGTGCAAAATATGTAAGTGGCAGGATCTCTAATAAAAAAGTTACGTACTATCGCGCCGCCCCCAACACCGATAAAACGAATTTGTGCACAGATTATCTTTTTAGTTGCTCCTTAGAAGCGACGTGCAAAATATGTAAGTGGCAGGATCTCTAATAAAAAAGTTACGCACTATCGCGCCGCCCCCAACACCGATAAAACGAATTTGTGCACAGATTATCTTTCTAGTTGTTCCTTAGAAGCGACCTGTAAAATATGTAAGTGGCAGGATCTCTAATAAAGAAGTTACGCAATATCGCGCCGCCCCCAACACCGATAAAGCGAATTTGTGCACACATTATCTTTCTAGTTGCTCCTTAGAAGCGACGTGCAAAATATGTAAGTGGCAGGATCTCTAATAAAGAAGTTACGCACTATCGCGCCGCCTCCAACACCGATAAAACGAATTTGTGCACACATTATCTTTCTAGTTGCTCCTTAGAAGCGACGTGCAAAATATGTAAGTGGCAGGATCTCTAATAAAAAAGTTACGTACTATCGCGCCGCCCCCAACACCGATAAAACGAATTTGTGCACAGATTATCTTTTTAGTTGCTCCTTAGAAGCGACGTGCAAAATATGTAAGTGGCAGAATCTCTAATAAAGAAGTTACGCAATATCGCGCCGCCCCCAACACCGATAAAACGAATTTGTGCACACATTATCTTTCTAGTTGCTCCTTAGAAGCGACCTGTAAAATATGTAAGTGGCAGGATCTCTAATAAAAAAGTTACGTACTATCGCGCCGCCCCCAACACCGATAAAACGAATTTGTGCACAGATTATCTTTTTAGTTGCTCCTTAGAAGCGACGTGCAAAATATGTAAGTGGCAGGATCTCTAATAAAGAAGTTACGCAATATCGCGCCGCCCCCAACACCGATAAAACGAATCTGTGCACACATTATCTTTCTAGTTGCTCCTTAGAAGCGACGTGCAAAATATGTAAGTGGCAGGATCTCTAATAAAAAAGTTACGTACTATCGCGCCGCCCCCAACACCGATAAAACGAATTTGTGCACAGATTATCTTTTTAGTTGCTCCTTAGAAGCGACGTGCAAAATATGTAAGTGGCAGGATCTCCAATAAAGAAGTTACGCAATATCGCGCCGCCCCCAACACCGATAAAACGAATTTGTGCACAGGTTATCTTTTTAGTTGCTCCTTAGAAGCGACGTGCAAAATATGTAAGTGACAGGATCTCTAATAAAGAAGTTACGCAATATCGCGCCGCCCCCAACACCGATAAAGCGAATTTGTGCACACATTATCTTTCTAGTTGCTCCTTAGAAGCGACGTGCAAAATATGTAAGTGGCAGGATCTCTAATAAAGAAGTTACGCAATATCGCGCCGCCCCCAACACCGATAAAGCGAATTTGTGCACACATTATCTTTCTAGTTGCTCCTTAGAAGCGACGTGCAAAATATGTAAGTGGCAGGATCTCTAATAAAGAAGTTACGCACTATCGCGCCGCCTCCAACACCGATAAAACGAATTTGTGCACACATTATCTTTCTAGTTGCTCCTTAGAAGCGACGTGCAAAATATGTAAGTGGCAGGATCTCTAATAAAAAAGTTACGTACTATCGCGCCGCCCCCAACACCGATAAAACGAATTTGTGCACACATTATCTTTCTAGTTGCTCCTTAGAAGCGACGTGCAAAATATGTAAGTGGCAGGATCTCTAATAAAGAAGTTACGCAATATCGCGCCGCCCCCAACACCGATAAAACGAATTTGTGCACACATTATCTTTCTAGTTGCTCCTTAGAAGCGACGTGCAAAATATGTAAGTGGCAGGATCTCTAATAAAAAAGTTACGTACTATCGCGCCGCCCCCAACACCGATAAAACGAATTTGTGCACAGATTATCTTTTTAGTTGCTCCTTAGAAGCGACGTGCAAAATATGTAAGTGGCAGGATCTCTAATAAAAAAGTTACGCACTATCGCGCCGCCCCCAACACCGATAAAACGAATTTGTGCACAGATTATCTTTCTAGTTGTTCCTTAGAAGCGACCTGTAAAATATGTAAGTGGCAGGATCTCTAATAAAGAAGTTACGCAATATCGCGCCGCCCCCAACACCGATAAAGCGAATTTGTGCACACATTATCTTTCTAGTTGCTCCTTAGAAGCGACGTGCAAAATATGTAAGTGGCAGGATCTCTAATAAAGAAGTTACGCACTATCGCGCCGCCTCCAACACCGATAAAACGAATTTGTGCACACATTATCTTTCTAGTTGCTCCTTAGAAGCGACGTGCAAAATATGTAAGTGGCAGGATCTCTAATAAAAAAGTTACGTACTATCGCGCCGCCCCCAACACCGATAAAACGAATTTGTGCACAGATTATCTTTTTAGTTGCTCCTTAGAAGCGACGTGCAAAATATGTAAGTGGCAGAATCTCTAATAAAGAAGTTACGCAATATCGCGCCGCCCCCAACACCGATAAAACGAATTTGTGCACACATTATCTTTCTAGTTGCTCCTTAGAAGCGACCTGTAAAATATGTAAGTGGCAGGATCTCTAATAAAAAAGTTACGTACTATCGCGCCGCCCCCAACACCGATAAAACGAATTTGTGCACAGATTATCTTTTTAGTTGCTCCTTAGAAGCGACGTGCAAAATATGTAAGTGGCAGGATCTCTAATAAAGAAGTTACGCAATATCGCGCCGCCCCCAACACCGATAAAACGAATCTGTGCACACATTATCTTTCTAGTTGCTCCTTAGAAGCGACGTGCAAAATATGTAAGTGGCAGGATCTCTAATAAAAAAGTTACGTACTATCGCGCCGCCCCCAACACCGATAAAACGAATTTGTGCACAGATTATCTTTTTAGTTGCTCCTTAGAAGCGACGTGCAAAATATGTAAGTGGCAGGATCTCTAATAAAGAAGTTACGCAATATCGCGCCGCCCCCAACACCGATAAAACGAATTTGTGCACACATTATCTTTCTAGTTGCTCCTTAGAAGCGACCTGTAAAATATGTAAGTGGCAGGATCTCTAATAAAAAAGTTACGTACTATCGCGCCGCCCCCAACACCGATAAAACGAATTTGTGCACAGATTATCTTTTTAGTTGCTCCTTAGAAGCGACGTGCAAAATATGTAAGTGGCAGGATCTCTAATAAAGAAGTTACGCAATATCGCGCCGCCCCCAACACCGATAAAACGAATTTGTGCACAGGTTATCTTTTTAGTTGCTCCTTAGAAGCGACGTGCAAAATATGTAAGTGACAGGATCTCTAATAAAGAAGTTACGCAATATCGCGCCGCCCCCAACACCGATAAAACGAATTTGTGCACACATTATCTTTCTAGTTGCTCCTTAGAAGCGACGTGCAAAATATGTAAGTGGCAGGATCTCTAATAAAAAAGTTACGCACTATCGCGCCGCCCCCAACACCGATAAAACGAATTTGTGCACAGATTATCTTTCTAGTTGTTCCTTAGAAGCGACCTGTAAAATATGTAAGTGGCAGGATCTCTAATAAAGAAGTTACGCAATATCGCGCCGCCCCCAACACCGATAGAACGAATTTGTGCACACATTATCTTTCTAGTTGCTCCTTAGAAGCGACGTGCAAAATATGTAAGTGGCAGGATCTCTAATAAAGAAGTTACGCACTATCGCGCCGCCTCCAACACCGATAAAACGAATTTGTGCACACATTATCTTTCTAGTTGCTCCTTAGAAGCGACGTGCAAAATATGTAAGTGGCAGGATCTCTAATAAAAAAGTTACGTACTATCGCGCCGCCCCCAACACCGATAAAACGAATTTGTGCACAGATTATCTTTTTAGTTGCTCCTTAGAAGCGACGTGCAAAATATGTAAGTGGCAGAATCTCTAATAAAGAAGTTACGCAATATCGCGCCGCCCCCAACACCGATAAAACGAATTTGTGCACACATTATCTTTCTAGTTGCTCCTTAGAAGCGACCTGTAAAATATGTAAGTGGCAGGATCTCTAATAAAAAAGTTACGTACTATCGCGCCGCCCCCAACACCGATAAAACGAATTTGTGCACAGATTATCTTTTTAGTTGCTCCTTAGAAGCGACGTGCAAAATATGTAAGTGGCAGGATCTCTAATAAAGAAGTTACGCAATATCGCGCCGCCCCCAACACCGATAAAACGAATCTGTGCACACATTATCTTTCTAGTTGCTCCTTAGAAGCGACGTGCAAAATATGTAAGTGGCAGGATCTCTAATAAAAAAGTTACGTACTATCGCGCCGCCCCCAACACCGATAAAACGAATTTGTGCACAGATTATCTTTTTAGTTGCTCCTTAGAAGCGACGTGCAAAATATGTAAGTGGCAGGATCTCTAATAAAGAAGTTACGCAATATCGCGCCGCCCCCAACACCGATAAAACGAATTTGTGCACACATTATCTTTCTAGTTGCTCCTTAGAAGCGACCTGTAAAATATGTAAGTGGCAGGATCTCTAATAAAAAAGTTACGTACTATCGCGCCGCCCCCAACACCGATAAAACGAATTTGTGCACAGATTATCTTTTTAGTTGCTCCTTAGAAGCGACGTGCAAAATATGTAAGTGGCAGGATCTCTAATAAAGAAGTTACGCAATATCGCGCCGCCCCCAACACCGATAAAACGAATTTGTGCACAGGTTATCTTTTTAGTTGCTCCTTAGAAGCGACGTGCAAAATATGTAAGTGACAGGATCTCTAATAAAGAAGTTACGCAATATCGCGCCGCCCCCAACACCGATAAAACGAATTTGTGCACACATTATCTTTCTAGTTGCTCCTTAGAAGCGACGTGCAAAATATGTAAGTGGCAGGATCTCTAATAAAAAAGTTACGCACTATCGCGCCGCCCCCAACACCGATAAAACGAATTTGTGCACAGATTATCTTTCTAGTTGTTCCTTAGAAGCGACCTGTAAAATATGTAAGTGGCAGGATCTCTAATAAAGAAGTTACGCAATATCGCGCCGCCCCCAACACCGATAGAACGAATTTGTGCACACATTATCTTTCTAGTTGCTCCTTAGAAGCGACGTGCAAAATATGTAAGTGGCAGGATCTCTAATAAAGAAGTTACGCAATATCGCGCCGCCCCCAACACCGATAAAACGAATTTGTGCACACATTATCTTTCTAGTTGCTCCTTAGAAGCGACGTGCAAAATATGTAAGTGGCAGGATCTCTAATAAAAAAGTTACGTACTATCGCGCCGCCCCCAACACCGATAAAACGAATTTGTGCACAGATTATCTTTTTAGTTGCTCCTTAGAAGCGACGTGCAAAATATGTAAGTGGCAGGATCTCTAATAAAGAAGTTACGCAATATCGCGCCGCCCCCAACACCGATAAAACGAATTTGTGCACACATTATCTTTCTAGTTGCTCCTTAGAAGCGACCTGTAAAATATGTAAGTGGCAGGATCTCTAATAAAAAAGTTACGTACTATCGCGCCGCCCCCAACACCGATAAAACGAATTTGTGCACAGATTATCTTTTTAGTTGCTCCTTAGAAGCGACGTGCAAAATATGTAAGTGGCAGGATCTCTAATAAAGAAGTTACGCAATATCGCGCCGCCCCCAACACCGATAAAACGAATTTGTGCACAGGTTATCTTTTTAGTTGCTCCTTAGAAGCGACGTGCAAAATATGTAAGTGACAGGATCTCTAATAAAGAAGTTACGCAATATCGCGCCGCCCCCAACACCGATAAAACGAATTTGTGCACACATTATCTTTCTAGTTGCTCCTTAGAAGCGACGTGCAAAATATGTAAGTGGCAGGATCTCTAATAAAAAAGTTACGCACTATCGCGCCGCCCCCAACACCGATAAAACGAATTTGTGCACAGATTATCTTTCTAGTTGTTCCTTAGAAGCGACCTGTAAAATATGTAAGTGGCAGGATCTCTAATAAAGAAGTTACGCAATATCGCGCCGCCCCCAACACCGATAGAACGAATTTGTGCACACATTATCTTTCTAGTTGCTCCTTAGAAGCGACGTGCAAAATATGTAAGTGGCAGGATCTCTAATAAAGAAGTTACGCAATATCGCGCCGCCCCCAACACCGATAAAACGAATTTGTGCACACATTATCTTTCTAGTTGCTCCTTAGAAGCGACGTGCAAAATATGTAAGTGGCAGGATCTCTAATAAAAAAGTTACGTACTATCGCGCCGCCCCCAACACCGATAAAACGAATTTGTGCACAGATTATCTTTTTAGTTGCTCCTTAGAAGCGACGTGCAAAATATGTAAGTGGCAGGATCTCTAATAAAGAAGTTACGCAATATCGCGCCGCCCCCAACACCGATAAAACGAATTTGTGCACACATTATCTTTCTAGTTGCTCCTTAGAAGCGACCTGTAAAATATGTAAGTGGCAGGATCTCTAATAAAAAAGTTACGTACTATCGCGCCGCCCCCAACACCGATAAAACGAATTTGTGCACAGATTATCTTTTTAGTTGCTCCTTAGAAGCGACGTGCAAAATATGTAAGTGGCAGGATCTCTAATAAAAAAGTTACGCACTATCGCGCCGCCCCCAACACCGATAAAACGAATTTGTGCACAGATTATCTTTCTAGTTGTTCCTTAGAAGCGACCTGTAAAATATGTAAGTGGCAGGATCTCTAATAAAGAAGTTACGCAATATCGCGCCGCCCCCAACACCGATAGAACGAATTTGTGCACACATTATCTTTCTAGTTGCTCCTTAGAAGCGACGTGCAAAATATGTAAGTGGCAGGATCTCTAATAAAGAAGTTACGCAATATCGCGCCGCCCCCAACACCGATAAAACGAATTTGTGCACACATTATCTTTCTAGTTGCTCCTTAGAAGCGACGTGCAAAATATGTAAGTGGCAGGATCTCTAATAAAAAAGTTACGTACTATCGCGCCGCCCCCAACACCGATAAAACGAATTTGTGCACAGATTATCTTTTTAGTTGCTCCTTAGAAGCGACGTGCAAAATATGTAAGTGGCAGGATCTCTAATAAAAAAGTTACGCACTATCGCGCCGCCCCCAACACCGATAAAACGAATTTGTGCACAGATTATCTTTCTAGTTGTTCCTTAGAAGCGACCTGTAAAATATGTAAGTGGCAGGATCTCTAATAAAGAAGTTACGCAATATCGCGCCGCCCCCAACACCGATAAAGCGAATTTGTGCACACATTATCTTTCTAGTTGCTCCTTAGAAGCGACGTGCAAAATATGTAAGTGGCAGGATCTCTAATAAAAAAGTTACGTACTATCGCGCCGCCCCCAACACCGATAAAACGAATTTGTGCACAGATTATCTTTTTAGTTGCTCCTTAGAAGCGACGTGCAAAATATGTAAGTGGCAGGATCTCTAATAAAGAAGTTACGCAATATCGCGCCGCCCCCAACACCGATAAAACGAATTTGTGCACACATTATCTTTCTAGTTGCTCCTTAGAAGCGACCTGTAAAATATGTAAGTGGCAGGATCTCTAATAAAAAAGTTACGTACTATCGCGCCGCCCCCAACACCGATAAAACGAATTTGTGCACAGATTATCTTTTTAGTTGCTCCTTAGAAGCGACGTGCAAAATATGTAAGTGGCAGGATCTCTAATAAAGAAGTTACGCAATATCGCGCCGCCCCCAACACCGATAAAATGAATCTGTGCACACATTATCTTTCTAGTTGCTCCTTAGAAGCGACGTGCAAAATATGTAAGTGGCAGGATCTCTAATAAAAAAGTTACGTACTATCGCGCCGCCCCCAACACCGATAAAACGAATTTGTGCACAGATTATCTTTTTAGTTGCTCCTTAGAAGCGACGTGCAAAATATGTAAGTGGCAGGATCTCTAATAAAGAAGTTACGCAATATCGCGCCGCCCCCAACACCGATAAAACGAATTTGTGCACACATTATCTTTCTAGTTGCTCCTTAGAAGCGACCTGTAAAATATGTAAGTGGCAGGATCTCTAATAAAAAAGTTACGTACTATCGCGCCGCCCCCAACACCGATAAAACGAATTTGTGCACAGATTATCTTTTTAGTTGCTCCTTAGAAGCGACGTGCAAAATATGTAAGTGGCAGGATCTCTAATAAAGAAGTTACGCAATATCGCGCCGCCCCCAACACCGATAAAACGAATTTGTGCACAGGTTATCTTTTTAGTTGCTCCTTAGAAGCGACGTGCAAAATATGTAAGTGACAGGATCTCTAATAAAGAAGTTACGCAATATCGCGCCGCCCCCAACACCGATAAAACGAATTTGTGCACACATTATCTTTCTAGTTGCTCCTTAGAAGCGACGTGCAAAATATGTAAGTGGCAGGATCTCTAATAAAAAAGTTACGCACTATCGCGCCGCCCCCAACACCGATAAAACGAATTTGTGCACAGATTATCTTTCTAGTTGTTCCTTAGAAGCGACCTGTAAAATATGTAAGTGGCAGGATCTCTAATAAAGAAGTTACGCAATATCGCGCCGCCCCCAACACCGATAGAACGAATTTGTGCACACATTATCTTTCTAGTTGCTCCTTAGAAGCGACGTGCAAAATATGTAAGTGGCAGGATCTCTAATAAAGAAGTTACGCAATATCGCGCCGCCCCCAACACCGATAAAACGAATTTGTGCACACATTATCTTTCTAGTTGCTCCTTAGAAGCGACGTGCAAAATATGTAAGTGGCAGGATCTCTAATAAAAAAGTTACGTACTATCGCGCCGCCCCCAACACCGATAAAACGAATTTGTGCACAGATTATCTTTTTAGTTGCTCCTTAGAAGCGACGTGCAAAATATGTAAGTGGCAGGATCTCTAATAAAGAAGTTACGCAATATCGCGCCGCCCCCAACACCGATAAAACGAATTTGTGCACACATTATCTTTCTAGTTGCTCCTTAGAAGCGACCTGTAAAATATGTAAGTGGCAGGATCTCTAATAAAAAAGTTACGTACTATCGCGCCGCCCCCAACACCGATAAAACGAATTTGTGCACAGATTATCTTTTTAGTTGCTCCTTAGAAGCGACGTGCAAAATATGTAAGTGGCAGGATCTCTAATAAAAAAGTTACGCACTATCGCGCCGCCCCCAACACCGATAAAACGAATTTGTGCACAGATTATCTTTCTAGTTGTTCCTTAGAAGCGACCTGTAAAATATGTAAGTGGCAGGATCTCTAATAAAGAAGTTACGCAATATCGCGCCGCCCCCAACACCGATAGAACGAATTTGTGCACACATTATCTTTCTAGTTGCTCCTTAGAAGCGACGTGCAAAATATGTAAGTGGCAGGATCTCTAATAAAGAAGTTACGCAATATCGCGCCGCCCCCAACACCGATAAAACGAATTTGTGCACACATTATCTTTCTAGTTGCTCCTTAGAAGCGACGTGCAAAATATGTAAGTGGCAGGATCTCTAATAAAGAAGTTACGCAATATCGCGCCGCCCCCAACACCGATAAAACGAATTTGTGCACACATTATCTTTCTAGTTGCTCCTTAGAAGCGACGTGCAAAATATGTAAGTGGCAGGATCTCTAATAAAAAAGTTACGTACTATCGCGCCGCCCCCAACACCGATAAAACGAATTTGTGCACAGATTATCTTTTTAGTTGCTCCTTAGAAGCGACGTGCAAAATATGTAAGTGGCAGGATCTCTAATAAAAAAGTTACGCACTATCGCGCCGCCCCCAACACCGATAAAACGAATTTGTGCACAGATTATCTTTCTAGTTGTTCCTTAGAAGCGACCTGTAAAATATGTAAGTGGCAGGATCTCTAATAAAAAAGTTACGTACTATCGCGCCGCCCCCAACACCGATAAAACGAATTTGTGCACACATTATCTTTCTAGTTGCTCCTTAGAAGCGACGTGCAAAATATGTAAGTGACAGGATCTCTAATAAAGAAGTTACGCAATATCGCGCCGCCCCCAACACCGATAAAACGAATTTGTGCACACATTATCTTTCTAGTTGCTCCTTAGAAGCGACGTGCAAAATATGTAAGTGGCAGGATCTCTAATAAAAAAGTTACGCACTATCGCGCCGCCCCCAACACCGATAAAACGAATTTGTGCACAGATTATCTTTCTAGTTGTTCCTTAGAAGCGACCTGTAAAATATGTAAGTGGCAGGATCTCTAATAAAGAAGTTACGCAATATCGCGCCGCCCCCAACACCGATAGAACGAATTTGTGCACACATTATCTTTCTAGTTGCTCCTTAGAAGCGACGTGCAAAATATGTAAGTGGCAGGATCTCTAATAAAGAAGTTACGCAATATCGCGCCGCCCCCAACACCGATAAAACGAATTTGTGCACACATTATCTTTCTAGTTGCTCCTTAGAAGCGACGTGCAAAATATGTAAGTGGCAGGATCTCTAATAAAAAAGTTACGTACTATCGCGCCGCCCCCAACACCGATAAAACGAATTTGTGCACAGATTATCTTTTTAGTTGCTCCTTAGAAGCGACGTGCAAAATATGTAAGTGGCAGGATCTCTAATAAAGAAGTTACGCAATATCGCGCCGCCCCCAACACCGATAAAACGAATTTGTGCACACATTATCTTTCTAGTTGCTCCTTAGAAGCGACCTGTAAAATATGTAAGTGGCAGGATCTCTAATAAAAAAGTTACGAACTATCGCGCCGCCCCCAACACCGATAAAACGAATTTGTGCACAGATTATCTTTTTAGTTGCTCCTTAGAAGCGACGTGCAAAATATGTAAGTGGCAGGATCTCTAATAAAAAAGTTACGCACTATCGCGCCGCCCCCAACACCGATAAAACGAATTTGTGCACAGATTATCTTTCTAGTTGTTCCTTAGAAGCGACCTGTAAAATATGTAAGTGGCAGGATCTCTAATAAAGAAGTTACGCAATATCGCGCCGCCCCCAACACCGATAGAACGAATTTGTGCACACATTATCTTTCTAGTTGCTCCTTAGAAGCGACGTGCAAAATATGTAAGTGGCAGGATCTCTAATAAAGAAGTTACGCAATATCGCGCCGCCCCCAACACCGATAAAACGAATTTGTGCACACATTATCTTTCTAGTTGCTCCTTAGAAGCGACGTGCAAAATATGTAAGTGGCAGGATCTCTAATAAAGAAGTTACGCAATATCGCGCCGCCCCCAACACCGATAAAACGAATTTGTGCACACATTATCTTTCTAGTTGCTCCTTAGAAGCGACGTGCAAAATATGTAAGTGGCAGGATCTCTAATAAAAAAGTTACGTACTATCGCGCCGCCCCCAACACCGATAAAACGAATTTGTGCACAGATTATCTTTTTAGTTGCTCCTTAGAAGCGACGTGCAAAATATGTAAGTGGCAGGATCTCTAATAAAAAAGTTACGCACTATCGCGCCGCCCCCAACACCGATAAAACGAATTTGTGCACAGATTATCTTTCTAGTTGTTCCTTAGAAGCGACCTGTAAAATATGTAAGTGGCAGGATCTCTAATAAAGAAGTTACGCAATATCGCGCCGCCCCCAACACCGATAAAGCGAATTTATGCTCAGATTGTGTTTTTAAATGCTGCCACCTGGCAATATTCAAAATTTATAAGCGGTCAGCAGTAGATTTATTGATAATCACACATAGACTGATCTCTATGATTTATTGCTGGAAAATATTGCTAGAGTAACTCGGCTAAAGGTTTTTCATATTCCACCCGATATATGAAATTCTGGGTTACAATCCGAAAGATTATTGCATTCAAAGTGTTTTGATACTAAATTTGTGCACTTTTAGTTGTTAATTATTTAGAAATTAAGGAAAAAAAGTTATTATTTTTTTCCGTACAAGATTAGTAGATATTTAACGGAGACTTTTTAAAGGGGTCTTGTGGCCGAGGTAGTTTGTTCATTTTCCACAACCGTAAGAAGGTCACGAGTTCAAATCCGAATGAGGATACTTTTTTCTTTTTTTTAAATATTTTTTCAGATTTGAAATCACTTATGCCCGGTTGCACCAACTTTTTAAGCAGAGCTTAAATTTAAGTGGTATTTAGACTATGACATTATCTATAGATTTAACAGAATGTTAGTCACATTCTAATTAATACTTAAGTTGAAATTTAAATGTCCATAAGAATGAATTTTACGTTATACTGACTATACGTAAATGTCACATTCTAAACATAACTTAAATTTAAGCGCTGCTTAAAAGTTCGTGCAACTCTTAAACTAGTTTATTATTTTATTTATAAGTTTCATTTTAATATTAATTATGTTCCATTTATGTTTATTTTTTCGTTTGAAAAATTTTATTATGTTACATAATTAATATTAAAGGGTCATTCCATATGAAATCATCAAAAATAAATAAAATTGGTTGCCGTTGCACTATTTTGGATTTCGATGAAATTCAGTAAGAATCTTGTTTTAGATGTCAAAGAAGGAAATCCATCGTCGTTTAATTTTTTGAGTGCTTTAGTTTCGGTCCATGTTGAACAAAACACTGAAAAGGTGTGATATTTATACTCTACTACGATTGACTCCCAAAATCGTTCTATTAGAGATATCTAAACTTTTATAGTCGCAATATTAGAGCATTACGTTTCTTTAAAGAATGACAGCGTTCTGAAAATAAACTTCTTTCTGTATAAATGTCACACCTTTTCAGTATTTTGTTCATCACGGACTGAAACTAAAGCACTCAAAAAATTAAACGACGGTGAATTTCCTTCTTTGACATCTAAAAGAAGGTTCTTACCAAATTTCATCGAAATTCATAATAGTGCGGCTTTACCCATTTGATGATTTCATATGGAATGACCCTAAAATGAAACTTATAAATAAAATAATAAACTTACTTTAAGAGTTTAGGTGAGTGATTTCTAATCTGAAAAAAATATTAAAAAAAAAAGAAAAAAGTGTCCTCATTCGGATTTGAACTCGTGACCTTCCGGTTGTGAAAAATGAACAAACTACATCGGCCACGAGATCCGTTTAAAAACTCTCCGTTAAATACCTACTAATCTTGTACGGAAAAAAATTATAACTTTTTTCATAATTTCTAAATAATTAACAACTAAAATTGCACAAATTTAGTATCAAGACACTTTGAATGCAATATCTTTCCGATTATAACCCAGAATTTCATATACAGGGTGTCCACCGAGTGCTGCGGTCTTCTCTACCGTCTATAATATATAACTTAACACCCTGTACACATAACAACTGATAGACCGAAGCTGTTTTGAAATTTCTGTAGAAAAGATATTGTATTGAGTACCTACAAAAATTCAAGACGAAATGTAAATAAAAAACAAAGATATAAGCACTCATATTATGGCAATTTTTTACACTTAAACATCAATATCTTACAAACTCTTAAGTAAAACTTCCTAAATTTTTACCTATTCGTTATGCATACTTTCGAAATATGTAAATATATACTGGGTGTTCCATTTAAAAAAATATAACTTTGGTATGGCTCTCAGGTACTGAACACTATGTACAGCCAAAAATAATTTTATGAAGTAGAGCTGACTGAGTTACATCTTAGCTCGTTTGAATTTTTTTTCTTCCTTATATACTATAGACGGTAGAGAAGACCGCCGCACTCGATGGACACGCTGTATATGTACTCAGGTAGATAATATGAAGCAATTTCTGTTTTCCCATGTTAAATCCCTATGTCTCATTGTCAGATGGACAAACGGTACGACATGCAAGGGATACGATATGCGGGACACATATTGCGAGTCAATTCACACATCCTAAGTGTGGATTGTGGAATATCTTTACGATAACTATCGCACAAATGTTGCGGCGCGGCGTGTATATCTATACATATTTTTTTGTTGTGTCGCATGCATATTGTGTTGATGTCGTGCAGTGCTGTCAGGTTAGGGTCTAACTTGAACTAAAGCATTGTTATACAGGGCGTTTCAGTCTTGCGAGGAAGTACGAAAATAGTATTTTATGTATCTCCAAGTTACTAAAAACCTTTCTTATGTTGTGCAGGTTTCCATTCTGAACCATCTAAAACTATTTTCGACTATACTTGGTGTTTATTAAGTTATAACAGTTAGTAGATATGCCTTCAGTCGCTATAAGCTTATAGTGATTTTTCCAGATAATTTTTAATTCAGTTTAAATTCGGATAACAATTCAATTTAACAAAGAAATGAATACCTTGTAAAGTTTAAAATAATTTTAGGTAATCCAGAATGTCAACTTTTGTTAATAAAGTTTTATTGGTAAAATATACTTAAAATGCCATTTTCGCACTTCCTAGAGGCTGGAACACCTGTATATTAGATGAAAGATTAAACGAATAACAAATAGAATAAAAAAGTACTATATGTTGATAAATTTTTATTAGAAATTACGAATCTGTGACTATCCTTTTTCTCCTTTTAATAATACTGACGATAGCTTTCCCGAGACTATTATGAGATTGGTTTGGTCTTAAGAAAGTTGAAAACATTTACTTATATGGTAAACGTCGGTTATATGTTATTAATATAATTTGTTCTAAGGATGTATAGTACAAATTAGATTATTTAAAATTTTAATTAATAACGTTTGTTGTTACCAAATTACATGAGGCTTATGACTTTTTATTTCATATGGAATTTAACTTTACTTTTTTGTTTTGGAAAAAACGGAGGATTCAATACATCGATATCAGATGAAAACACTTTTAGTGTAAAAACATGCAGAAGATACCTTGTCGTTCAGGTCATTGTGGAACCCCGCTATAAAACAAACGTATAGTTTTTAAAGGGAATCATGCATAACAAAAATGTGCATTGCTATTCACCCAGTGTGCAACTTCGATATGCACGATTCCATTTAAACCAGTAGATGTGTCTGTTTTATAACGAGGTGATATCAAAGTATCCAACGCGACCTAAACATCGAAGGTGCACAGCGAGGCATCTTCGGCATGTTCGCATCCATAAAAATTAACAGCATGCCTTTACCTGAGTCCGTGAAGTTCCTTGTTGTTTTTTCGTATTAGTTGATTTCAATTTCTTGTTTGGGATATCAAGTTCTGCTGTTCCTGCGGAAACTCTTTTACTTTGCTTCGTGACTCTACTTAAGATTTTTCTACCACGTTCTAATCTTTCTTCAGGCTAAAAATACCAAATAACATCAAATTTAATCACTGTGCAGACATGTAGCAGCACACAACATTTTGTACATTTGCGTTTGTAATTAATTTGCAATAGTATATTACATAACGAGAGTCGTAAATACAAATAGCATACTAAGCAGGCTTTACACGGACGCAATGCAATGCAATGAACATTGCACACAAAAATTATATCTGCTGGCGGCTTTATGTTGTTATTTCTGAGTAGTTGCAGTGAAGGGTACCATTTTCTGAATGTAAATATTTATGTTGACTTATAACCAAAGGCTCTAGGGAAAAAGCCCGTCTAGTCGCCCAAATGTCGATTACACACTAGCGGTGTAGCGCAGATATGAATTCATCGATTGCCCAGTGTAACAGAGACGCACGTGGCTAAGTAATTCACATGTTTTCGAATACGAAGCAGGTCCTATATTTTCCTAATTTTGTTCATCTAAAAATAATTTTAAAATTTTTGAACTATTAATTATTAAATAACATTCTAAATTCTCTTCCGTGATATTCGCTCGTTTCGTCGTAAGAATATCTTTAAAACGGGAAAAGGATCGCTCAAGAAGAAAATTGAAATGCTGAGTCTTCTTACAATTTTTTATTTATATCCACGACCGGTTTCGTCTTTCGACTTTTTCAAGTAGTTAATTTAAATATTGTAAATACCTTAATTATTGTAAAATATCATATAAAATATTATTATTGTAAAACTAGTTGTAAGAATATGTGTAGAATCTTAATATAAACGTTTCTGTATAACATCGCAGCTTGTGAGAGGCGCTTTTTGTAAATGGGTTCTTAACTCTTCAAACTCAGAAGCTATTTTGGAGCATCGGAAGTGCTAATATTTAATAATTTAGATAAATCTGGATTTCTCTGCAGTACGGCATCAATTTTAATTTTCAATTTATGTCCAAAATCATCGTTTATGGTTTGTAAACAATTAATGAGTCGATTTATTTTTGCCCATGATTCTTTTACTGAAATATGCTGTTGTTCCAGATAAGTTATGATTTTCGGCATTTCAAAAAAATGTTTATGAATATAATTTAAATTATGCAATAATTCATTTTTAGAAATAATTAATTTACATTCCTTAATTGATGCAGCATTGTCCGTTAATTGTAAAAGAAAGTTTTTTATAACTCCATAATTTTCTTTATAAAAAAAATGGCGCCTCTAACCATGTTCCCCAGCGTGTAATAACGGGTTGGGACGGAAGAGAAATATTACATACGAAAAAATAGAAATTATGTTTAAAGAAAAAATAAAAATAAAGCTTCTCACTTCGGGAAAAAATAACAGAAATAAGGCCAAAACATAAAAAGCACAAAAACCAAAATTCAATAGCGAAATATTAAACAAACGTAATCGTAGAATCTCTGCGTTTATCGAGATATCGAGAAATGTACGTCCCCTCCACGCGCGGAATTGAACGCCTCTGCGTTTGGGCTTAGACTCTCGAGCCTTTGCTTATAACAGGTGATCAATATATTATCTAATCAAGTGACCTATGGATACAAAATCATGTGTCTTTAATTAGTTTATTATTTCAAATGCCACTTGAATTACATATTTATATATATTACATATTCCTATATAAAACGATAGGAATGCAATAAAAGAAATTCAAATGGCATTTGAAATAATGAACCAAACAAAGATACAGGCTGTTTTAGTGAAGATGCACCAAACTCGGTAGAAATCGTGAAAAGAAATAAAAGTTTCCTATAATTTTTTTTTTAAATGAATGTTTTGAGATAATCGAAAGGAAAGGAGAATCGTATATTTTTAAAACGTACAATAGATGAGAGCGGCCCGAATTCTTAACCTGCCTTAACGTTCGGTTTTTTACTTTACTACCCCATAAACTGTCGCGCCTCAGATGATATGATGAAACACATTTAGTTCGTTCACTCCGTTCTGGTTAACGTTGTCGTGACGAGTAATTAGTTGGCGTAGTTTATACTTTTCATTTTTAAGTTTATTATGTGTGTGTGTGTGGGTGTGTTGGTGTGTGCGATGGGCGATTACACATTTCGAGAATACGCAGATTATTCGAACACATGTTGTAAGGTAATTGCCGTTTTTGTAATTTGCCCGCTCCCGAATTTGTTTTTACCTCATGTGACCAAGTTCAGTCTGATAGGCAAATAATTTAGCAGACCGGCGTGGCGGAAGCAATAATTCTAGTTACTAGTTTTCCCCATTTTTTAATAGTACATAATTGTAGTAATTGTTGGATACAGGAATAAATAAAAACCCGTTACAGGAGTTAATTATCGTACATTATTAAGACTCGGCAAATTTGATGTAATTACGGTTTGCGTAAATGTTAGTGCGAAAACGCACGCTTTTTTCAAAGTGTTCGCCTTTAACACGTTTTGCGGTCAAGGACAAACTTAAAAGCCTCTCATAAATTTGTTCGTTTACGATAGATATTTTATGGTCTTCTTGCAGCCGCGTGCCATTCATAAAACAATTTAAATCGCTCGTCTTGTTTCACGGCGGCAGAAATTTAAATCGCTACGGTATTTATAAAAACATCGGCTCGAAATTATGCAAATTTCAAGTTGCACCGATTAAAAAATTTTATTAAGATATTTTGTTTGAAATAATGTCAGAAACGTGTCCCTCAAGTTTGGTGCATCTTCAATGAAACACCCTGTATAATTTTTTCCCATAGGTCACTTGATTAGAAAAGATATTGATCACGCGTTATTTGAGTGGTCGTATTGCGGTTAATTAACAATTATTGTTCACACCAGTGGCGTAGATAAGGGAGAGGCTGGAGGGTCAGAGCCCCCCCCCACCCCGAAATTGTTCCAAAATATTATGTTCCGCCCAATGATCTGGGAAGATGTACATAGATACCGATAGATATCGATTGATATCAGCATATGAGTGAAATAACGAATATCTGTGAGTAATTTTAGCTCATGTATGCGACAAGGATGTCACTCAAAGCCTAGATCACGTGACTTAGAATGAACAATGCTTTTTGAAACGGGTGTATATACCATCTCACTCTTAAGTTAATATCAATTTCTCTTTCTCTACAGGGAATCTGCTACTTGATAAATCTGTGGTTCCGCCTAATTCGCACTAAAGAAATTTTCGTATGACGTATTTTTTTATTCGCTGTTTTACTTGTCATAAACAAAATGTTAAGTAGTCCTTACTCGTTAGACTTTTTTTGTTCGCCCCCCCCCTCTCCCGAGACAAGTTTCTATTTACGCCACTGGTTCACACACATTTGCCAATGTGCATGCACACGATAAAAATTGCGTCTTGTTGCATTACAAATCGATTTATAAATTGACGCCCGTTCACGCGACACGACGTACTCATTTACGCAAGAGTATGCGGAAACGCTACCACAACATGTATTTTATAGTTTAGCGATGCAAACGGTTTACAAACATCAAAACTGACATTATTGTCGCTCAAAACATCTAAAAGCGATAATTTACAATGAAAATCTTTATAATACTTACAAATCAATAAGTTTTTCTACCACTCATCGTAAATTTCTGTCAAATTTTATTTTCAAATGACTGCTGACGCAGACGCAAACGCGAAACATAAAGCGAAGAACACATATAGGTGATCGCGACCACGATCACGATAGCGATAGCAAAATTACAATGTATCGCCAAGTCGCAACAGTATGTGCGAACTCATTTCTTTACTAGGGAGCGTTTGATCGCCATCGCTATCGCTATCGTGATCGTGGTCGAGAACGCCTGTATGTGTTTTTCGCATCATGACCAACTTTTTAGCGGACGGTTACGATTCCGCAGTTACCTAGGCGAACAGCGTTAATTTTTACATTCTTTAACTAGTGTCGAGATATCCATCTCCTATTAAACTAATTCGAATACTTGATTTCTCAAATTGTTGATTGATTCTTATGAATTGTTTCTATGGTAGTTATTCGTCTAATAACTATTAGCCAGTTTTTAGAGATAGATGTCTCCGCCCATAGGTTAATGTTTTGGCGGTAGCATAACAAGTTGCGACGTACGGGCGTCAATTTATAAATCGGCCTTTAAGAGGACTATGGATAGAGGTGGGCGATACGGGAAATTGTGTATCGAATTTCGATACGATTTCTGTATCGATATGTATCGAAATATTGTATATATGTATCGATAACGATACGTTTCGAAATATTGAACAGAGATTTAAAACTTTGGTGCAAAAAACGGTTAAGACCAGTTTTTCAAGTCTCGAGAAAATTGAAATAAACTAAATATCTTCTAAACGGTAAAATAAAATGAATTTAGTTTAAGGTTATTGCTTAAACTTATGATCCGATATTTCGATACGTATCGATATTCCATATTTGGATTCGTATCGATATTTCGATACGCATCGATATTCGATATCCGATATTTCGATACGTATCGATATGCGATACGTCGATATAGTTGAAAATGCGTATTGATACAGCTGGCGTATCGATACGTATCGATATATCGACCCAGACCTAACTATGGATCACATAATCAACTATTCGAAAGCCACCACTACTCCCCGCAAACCCCGCTTGAATGAAAACACGCCTTTCTTATAATTGAAATAAGTGTCGTTTAGTCCAATCAGGCTCAATAGTTGAACGACAAGGATAACATCATCTACACTCGTCTTGTACAGTGTTTCTATAAATGATTCTAATATCAAAGTAGGCATTGAATATTGCGTTGGATATTCCACTTCCTTTTAAATGTGTATTCTACTATCTGAGAAATGTCAGTGTCAACACTGTCATAAACTTGAAACTTTTAAATAAACCATTATTGCTAAAACACAACACCAATATCACATGTTTCAATTTGAGTTTACAACTTATTCCTTAAATTGATGATGTTGCACCAAATAAGCTTATGAAAAAGATGTTTGATTATTTAAGAATTAAAACCGATGACGTTACCAATTACTGTGTTCAGTATCGGTGGTTAGTGGCACATGGTCATTTGTTTATCAGAGGTAATGCGATGTTAGAATCATTTATAGAAACCTTGTATAAGTTCATACACATTCATTGTAACATATGTCCAAATAAATTTCTGATAAAGGTAGGCCATGGAGGATAAATTATTACATTATTTACATTAAAATATTGTCCAGTTCTTGAGTAGTTAACTAAAATTGAAGTTTAATTGGCTATATCTTACAGCTTGATATGTCACTAACTTCAAAAACTGCTTGGTGTTGTAGATTTTTACACTCTATGACCTATCTTTATCAAAAATTTATTTGGACATATGGTATATAGCATAGTGGCAACGTTGCAGAACTAACATGTGGTAATAGGTCTGTTCCATTCGACAGAATTTCAAGTTCAAATCATATGCAGTATGAAATTTATATCCAATTTTGTGCACTGCTCATGCTCAGTACAATTTTGAACGGTTCAGAACTCGAAATCCTGACTAATGGAATGGACCTAATTTCTTATATTCTGAAATAAAGACAGTAAAGTTTGCTGGTTCTGTACGCGCGAAATTCAAAAGTATAAGATTTGAATAAAAACCATTCTTATATCAAAAAATAAATTGCGAAATACGCCAGTAGTAAAATAATTCTTAATTAAATAATATTCGTAATTAAGACATTTTCTTGTTAGTTGAAATTTATCAAATAAATAACTTTTAAAATCAAATAACTTCCACATTTCTTTTTGTGAAAATTAGCTTATACTTTAAGTCAATTAGGCTATAATTTTCATGATAAACAATTTGAAAAACCAAAACAGAATTCGATCGATACTAATTTCATTTTGAAATTTAAATTGATATTAAATTTAACTAAAATGTAATACATAAATGGCTTATTAATTACACTACATAGAAATTCTTTCAAATTTAAAATATATTTTTGTTTTCATTTCAAGACATAACATCTCTACACTCATCTTCTAACATACAAATAGGAAATAAATTGTACATAATTTTCTAAATTTTATTAGTAATATTGTTGCAATTTTTGAAAAATCAAAAAATAACCTTGTCTTATAATAGTAGTTTATGTATCAAGTACGCAAAATAAGGGTTTAAAACCATTTTGCGTACGTGGTACATACAATATTTTTTGGTACACGCTCGCCAAATCACCAACATTAATGTTAAATTGCTCGAATTTCGAATTAGCAAGTCTAAATTGTCCTTCTCATCAGACATGGCAATGATCGGTAATCATAGCAATGAGTTGAATTTTATACTTAGTTTCTTAGTTACGTGATTTATTTCATTGAAATTTTATTGATTTTTAGGAAAATAATTTTAGAAATCTCACAATCGCTTTAAAGTATGAGTTGAACGTTGACAGTAGTCTACTGTGACAATGCAAAAGAACGTCAATTGTTTCAATAATGAGTCACAGCCTACGGAAATATTTCAAAAATCCTGAAAAGCTTATATCTCGCAAATGCTTTGATTAAGTAAGTAAGTAAGTAAGTTTATTATAGTCAATGATTGTTACATAATGTAAAATCAAGAGACATGTCAGTAACAGTAAGTATATAAGAAAAATTTCAGAAAAAAGTTTAAACCACTAATAAATGTTTGTAGACATTGCGTACTTGATATTAATATATCAAGTATATTATATTTTTGTAAAGGTAATTTAATGCTTTTAAAAAGTGCAAAAATATACAGGGTGTTCCGTATAAAAATTCGGAAGTTTTGCTTATATCTCGAAAACTATGCGCTTCAGAAAATTATAATTAAGAGCAATGAATTCTACGCTACAAAGTGCCTTAAGAATGTTTTTACAGAAATCAGAAATTTTCATAAACAAAAGAGCTACGATGGTTTATAGAAATAGCAGAATTTTTGAAAAACACCTTGTAGCTGAACGGTCCAGTGGTAAGAGGACCGGCCTTGCCATCGCATGGTCGTCGGTTCGAACCGCACTCGGGATTTTTCTCGGGGGTGGTCGGTATCGACTTCAGGCACCCTTCAGTGTTGGGGATAAAATTCGACACTGCTTCCCCTTAAACGGCGAGAAGGTTGGAAGTAACAAAGCCATGGAACACTTTACACACACAAAAAACACACTCTCGCTCCTGAGGTCCTGACAAGTCTTTGACTTAGGACCCCGTTGGGCAACCACCAAAGATTAAAAAAAAGGCTCCGAAACGACGCAAGATATCAAAATTCGGTCTTCACCACTGAGTTTCCAATAAAAATCGAGCTCCAGGCACCGAGGACAGTTTTCTTTCTTCAAAATTTTCTTATGCATTAGTGATTCATTAACATTTTTGTACTCAAAAAATTGGGTGCTTTCAAATTACATTTTCAAAAAAATAGGTTGTCATTTAAAAAAAATGTCGATGACGTCACGGCGCAAAAGTGGTAACTGACATAAAATTAAAATTGGTTGTAAAAGATGTCTTTTTAAAAATAAAATCGACCTGTCCGAGCGTTTTTCGAAAAAGTCAACGCTAAGGGTGTTTTTTCGCTTGGTGCGTTACTTTATCACCACACTGTAGTAATTATTTACGTTGATGATTTAATTTTAGCCTCGAAAAACATTAATAAACTGGAATTCATCAAGTCCAAGATGAAATCAACGTTTAAAATGGTAGATCTTGGACAAATTAGTAACATTCTTGGAATAAGTGTGCAACGAGATGGTATAACTGGTAAAATACGACTTTCGCAAAAGAGATATATTGAATTACTAGAAAAATATGGAATGAAAGATACAAAAACAGTGTCAACCCCTATCGATTCAAATTTAAAAATTACAAAAGAAATGAGTCCCACATTGGAAGAAGAAATATATGAAATGAGGAATCGACCATACAAAGAATTGGTTGGTAGCCTAATTTATTTAGCAAATGCAACTCATCCGGATATAGCATTCGCAGCTAGTACATTAAGCCGTTTTTGTGCTAATCCTGGCAAAGAGCATTGGCTTATCGCAAAACGCGTATTAAGATATTTAAAAGGAACGATTAATTACGGTATAACGTATGTTAAAAACGCGGAAAGTGTCAGAGCATACTCAGATTCAGACTGGGGTGGAGACATCGATGATCGTAAATCGTGTTCAGGTAATGTGTTAACTTTATCTGGAGCCCCAATTAGTTGGAAATCAAGAAAACAATCATCCGTAGCTTTGTCGACTATGGAAGCGGAATACGCGGCACTTTCCGAAGTAACACGCGAAATTATTTATATTAAGCGACTTTTAATTCATATGGGTTTTGATAAATATGTAAAGTCACCAATAAATGTGTTTTGTGATAATCAAAGTGCAATACAATTATCAAAAAATGCTGTGTTTCACAAACGCAGTAAACATATTGATATCAATTTTCATTTTACACGCGAATTAGTAGAAAGAAAAGAAATTGTAATACATTACTTACAGATTGTATGTTAGCAGACATTTTCACAAAATCTTTACCAAAATGTAAACATAATAGATGTGTAGAAATGTTGAATTTAGTTTAGATTATTATTATTGTAATGTTGTTATATGCCTATGTTATATATGTTAGGAGCACATATCGATAGAAGGGGTGTGAGAAAATGATAATCGATACGCGTTCATTAAAAATAATCACGAAGTAAGCTAGAGAGTAGTTGCTATGTAATATAATAACAAACAAGTTGTATGTGTAATGTAAAAAGAGAATTTTGTACTGTCAAAATAAAAACCAAAACTTCTTCAGAATCTGAGTTTCCTGTCAAAAAGCAGCATTTGAAAAATAAATTTTTGCCAATATGGCGGACCTCCATAATCCTCTTAGGCCGATTTATAAATTGACGCGCGCGTGGAAAACTTGTGTACGAGCGGCGTAATTGCTTTACAGCTCGAGACTTGTACTATACTGGGTGATTTGTTAGCCTCTTTACAAACTTTGGTAAATGAAAGTATGTAGATGAAATTTTATGAAAAAGACACCCTTACCTTTAAGGCCCGGTTTTTCAATATCAAGTTAAACTGTAACTTTCGGTTTATTTCCATAGCGACAATTGTGTTCTTATGGGAGTAAACTGAAGGTTAAAGTTAACTTGCTATTGAAAAACCGGGCCTAAGGTACTAAATCAACACTCCGTTCAGGTAAACGCAATCCCATTCGTCTCGTGAGAACGTTGAGAAACAAGGATAACAAATACAGTTGTCGCAAGTGCAACAAGGAAGACAACAGTTTTAGGGGATTCTGTTTGTCACAATGGCAATACATAGTTCAAACTCAAAAATGCACTATTTAAAAGAAAGTGAAAACAGTTTCCATACAAAACAAATTGAAACTTTAAAGGCAAGCTGCAGTTATTGACAGTAACTTTGTTAAACGTCACTTCAAATGTTAATAAACTGTCGACTCTGTTCTTTTTGTCCCTAGATAAGAATAATGTGCGACAAAAATAGTTATAAAAATCACTAAATGCGCTACCTCTACAGGGTTATTCACGTAGACCGTTCATTAAAAGTTTTCAAAGAAGTTTAGTTAGAAATTTGCAATTTACGAAGGAGGGATACTTCGAAAGGATCTTTTCAAGTAAAATAAAATTGACTTCCAGTCATTTCCGGTTATACCGGAAGTCGCCAGCTACTAGCTTATTTTAAATGGAATGCTATATTTTTTATCACGTTTTTGAATTCTACATGTAAATATATGTTAAGTTACAATACATTTCCCTATCTCTAAAATGCATCATTTTTGAGATATTTTGAATTTTCTTAAAAATCTGGATTCTGCAATCTTATTTTCAAAAAATTATTACACAGCTATGATTGAAGCAATTTTATTTGTAATAGCTGACACTGTAGTTGAAGCTTTAAGGTTCTTAAAAATTCCATAAGCATAATCTATTAAGCTACAGGATGTCTAAAACGCACCGCTCCAGTCGAAGATATTCAAACACAGAAAAATACTTTTTTTTTTCAAATGGAACGACCAATATTTTTATACACCATCGTTTGGAATTAAATGCTGCGTCGAACTGTGTTAGCATTTCCTATATCTAACTTTAACAGTTTTTCAGTTATAAGATATTTTTGATTTAATACATAAACATTTATCATTTATTAGGTTAAATATTTCTATTTTTGTTTATATAGCCATGAAAGCAACAATTGCATTTAACGTTTCCTGTTACTATAAGTTTTAAAAGTTTGAACGTAACTTTATACAACTTAGGCCCGATTTTACAATCTTCGGATAAGCATTATTATTGGTATAACGTGACGTAGGTGTGACGTAGATATGGAGAAACATTACAGGATATTTGACGAACAGTTATTCCGTTCTTATTCCACGAATGGGCCTTAGAAAGATAAAATGTCAGTAACAAATAACGAAGATAATTAGACAATGGTTTTAAAACACTTTCACGCTCACCCAGAGAATTGCAAACAAGCAGCTATTTTATTCTTCAATTTGAATTAATGAAATTCATACTTTCTCGTTTTATAAGATGACAAGCGTCCTAAGAGAAGGATGATCAAAGAACAATTAAAATTTGTGAATTTCCATTTGCGAAATTCTATTTTCTTTGGTTTACTACAAAATTTGTAGTAACAGTAATCATTGTTATCATTTCCATGCTATCTTAACAAAATTAAAATATTTGACCTCAGGGTTGGGTCAGTAGAATACGCATTGTAATATATATGGTTTTCTACGTGTAAAATATTCAGTAAATTACATGAAGACTTTTCTACATATTTTACATGTAAATAAGGTAGAAAACTAAAAAATCTTTAAAAAAGTTTAACAAAATATATTTTTCAATACAATATATTTAATGCTTCAAGGTACATTTTAAAACAGTTATACTGCTAAAACTGAAAACAAAATCAATTAATATGTGTAACATTCTTTATTGCACTACATTTGCCAGAATTTTTTTGTAATGAAAACCCACTTCATTGCTAATAATTACGTCTTGGTCTACCACCAATCATTACCGATGAAGTTGCACTGACAGTTTTCGAAAATTGGAGCTGTATTACCGGTTAGTCTATTTTCTCACTCTTAGAGCCGTATTACACTAAGATATTTTTCATGTAAAATTTGTTACGAAGTGAGTGAGAAGTGCCAATTCAACCAATGAGAATTCACTGTGGTAGCTTATCTCTCTCACTTTGTAACAAAATTGTTATCAAATTTAACAAGTGTAAAACGGCTCTTACATGCATTAAACGCATTCGTACTATCTCACTTTACTACCTCGATCCATGTACCGCTCCAATTTTCAAAAACGCCTAATAAAAAAATTTCAGTAATATAAAAATCCTCACACAACATACATATACACTGTGTCCCGGGATTGAGTTCGTGATATATACACCGTGATTCAAAAGGACCGCACCATCACTTAGGTGGTTTTCAGACCCACTTATTTGTTCTCAAAAGTGTAAATAAAAATTTTCTAGATGATTTTTTTACGAAGATATAGGCTTTCAAAGTTACGAAACTGATGGTGATTTTATAGTAATTAGATAATGTAACTTTATGTTTTTATTAATGAAAGGTGTAGATAAAGGTCTGTAAAATTATCCTTGCTAATAAAACATAATATTTATTAAGTAATAAAGCATGAAAAGTCTTTGGAAATGTTAACATTATTTTAGAAGTAAAGCCGGCAACTGTGCACCGAAAATTCGGTTTTACTATGGTTACCATAGTGTGACCTGACAAATAAAATGTATCAATGATGTTCACATTTTGAAAGTCAAATTTTTTGATTGATTTGAAGAATTTATTCAAATTCAAAATGTTTACTTTAAATGAATACTGTGATATGTATCTTCTTCTGGGTGAGAGTGGTGGAAACTTTCGACGCGCTGCAGCAGCTTATACTGAACGATACGGTGAACGTAGACATCCAGACAAAAATGTTTTTCAACGGCTTGATCAGTGTCATGTATCATCGGTATCATGAAGTGATAGGTAGGCCACGCTCCGCCAGAACTCCCCAAGTCGAGGAAGCTGTTCTACAAGTCCTTGAAGACAATCCTAACGTCAGCATTCGAGATATTGGACGATATTTAAACGTAAATTACAATGTTGTTCGGCGTGTATTAAAAACAGAAGGTTACCACTCTTTCTACTATACAAAAGTTCAAGCTCTGTGTGAAACTGATTTTCCTCTTCGTATTAACTTTTGCCATTAGATGCTGGATCAAATCAACCAACTGTTTCATTATTTTTTTTACTTAAGAACTTTAGAATAGCTGAAGAAAGTAGGATATTAAGAACCGCAGTTAAGAATTGACATTTATTATTATGTCAAATTTTATTTCCAAACGTTTTGACAAACCAGCGCATATGCAGTTGTCAACAAAAAAGAGGGTACCTATGATCTATAATTTCAAATTTGTAAGTGCATCTACAAGGTGCAGCGTTGCCTATTTGCGTTATTTTTAAACATTCATATCTTAAAAACTATTCATGGCAAAAAAATTCTAAAAACAAATTTGTGCTCCTGTTAATGGTCTGTATTTACACCGAAGCGATGGTGCGACCCTTTTGAATCACGCTGTATAATGGACCAAAAATTTTTGAATTCAGATTTCATGTTCTGCAGTTCAGATCTGCTTGATGTGAAATGAATTTGTGCCAAATTTGACGCCGAAAATCTTCAAGGTGACGGAATTAACAGAAGAAGTAAAACCTTTGTAGGTAAAGTGGTCTTCCTCTTGAATTTAGGAAAAAAATTTTGTAAGATAAAATGATTCTCGTTTCAAATCAGGAAGATATACCAAATTTCAACATCCTAAAAAAAGAAATTGAATTACGGAAAATTAGGATTTCAGTACAGTCGTAAGACATTAACACTGTCTGGTGCTAATATGGACGGAGTATTATTTTGTAATTTTGTAATATTATTGTATTTTATAAGTGAATAATCATATTTTATTTGCTTTTGGTCAATAAATATGTAGATGGCGTTAAAATTTTACAACTTTACTGAAATATTATTTATAATTAGTAATTTTCCATCATTTAATTTTTTTTCCTAGGATGTTGGAATTTGGTATATCTCCCTAGTTTGAAATGAGAATCATTTTATCTTACTAAATTTTTCTCCTAAATTCAAAAGGAAGACCACTTTACCTACACACATTTTACTTCTTCTTGTGTTAACTCCGCCACCTTAAAGGCTTTCGGCGTTAAATGTGGCACAAATTCATTTCACGCCAAGCAGACCCGAACTGCAGAACATGAAATCTGAATTCAAAAATTTTTGGTCCATTATACGTTAAGCGAACTCAATCCGGGGACACACTGTATGCATTTTGAGTTTGGGAAGTCAGGAGCTTTAAGAAAGAATAAATTTTTCTGAGAAAATAATAATAAAAATTTCCCGTTTGTGTCCAACTTTCTGGTGATCGCTGTATACAGTGCGAGTCTCTAACTTGGAATAAATTCAGTAAAGCAAAGACAGTTTTTTTTTTCGGAAATATACTCGGACACGTCGATTAGTATTTTAAATTGCGCTCTTTTTCATCTAAGAACATTTTATACAGCGTGTCCCAAATTTGAGATATGACGTCATCGACTATTTTTTTAAATGGCAATCCTATTTTTCTATGACTATTCTTAAAGTGTATAATCAAGTTACACATGCGTACAAAATTTCAAATTTTTATTTTTTGTCATTTGAAAGATATTTAACAAACATTAACTAATTCAAAAAATGAAGAAATCTGAAACTCAATAGTCATAAATTCACCACTAAATGCTCAAAATGTTGTCCATGTACTAACTGACAATAACCTAAACGGAACTTAAACTCGTTTTGAACATTTCTAATTACTTCGGCGGAAATTAGCTTACACTCATGTCTTATGCGTTCTTTCAACACCTCAATATTTTCTGGTTTGGTCTTAAAAACTTTGCTTTTCAAGTACCCCCATAAGAAATAGTCCAGCGGTGTTAAATCCGGAGACCTGGGTGGCCATTCAAAGGGTCCTCTTCTACCAATCCATCTGCCTGGAAATACATCATCCAGATACTCACGGACAGGTCTTGTAAAATGAGGATGAGCACCGTCTTGTTGAAACCAGATGTTTCTATTTGGGACATCAGCTTCAACCGGATCAGGAAACAGAGTAGCCAAATTCGGAACCAGTTCTTCCTGTAAGAATTCTAAATATCTCGCTCCATTGAGATTTTCTTGGAAGAAAATTGGTCCTATTACTCGATCACCAACAATCCCTGCCCAAACATTGACTTTTTCTGGATGTTGAGTATGGCCTTCCCTCATTCAGTGTGGGTTGTTGTCTGCCCAATAACGACAATTTTGACGATTTACCTGACCATTTAACATAAAAGTTGATTCATCAGAAAACAGGACGTTTTCTATGTTTAGAAAATTTCTGTTTAGTAGATCCATCATTTGTTCGCAAAGCTGGAGTCTTCTATCCGGATCATCTTCGGTGACTTCCTGGAGGATTGCCATTTTATAAGGATGCAATTTTTGAGCTTTAAAAATTCTTGCCACTGACGACTGGCTAATTTCGACTTCCCTAGCTATCTGCCTAGTGGGGACATGACAATTTTCTTGAACAGAGAGAAGTACATTAAGTTTGACCTCCTCATTGAGCGTACTCTGACGATGATTATTGGTTTTTCTTAAATGCCCGTTTTCCCGAAACTGTTTTTCAATCTTGCTTACGGTACTTTGCGATATGGGTGGTAAATCGGAATATTTCTCTCTGAATAAGTGAATAACTTCATTTTGTGTTCTTGTCCTATCTCCGTAGCCAATCATCATTAAAATTTCAATCTTGTGGGTTTCAGTTAAGTAAGGCATTTTGATCGATTTTTCAACAAACGGTATTTATCACAAGACGACAAACTAATAATCTCCTCACTCAATACGAGTCGAATGCGATGCTGCTTTTTTTACTTGTTCTTAATAACTGACTTAAGTGTTTTTATAACATTGTGATAAGACGTCAACCCAGTTTGACAAAAAATTAGTTGATGTTTGCTATAGTATATTATTATACAAGTTTCACAAGAAGGCTTATTGTAACACGAGTGGAGTTGGGGTACAACTAGCGAAGCGTAGCGAGCTAGGAGTGCCCCAACGGAACGAGTGTTACAATGCCTCTTGTGAAACGTGTTTAATATACTATTTTTTCTACTTTGCGTCACTTATTGAACAAAAATATGAAAAATATTGGATCTTCTTAGTATATGGGGAATTTTAGTTGTAATGCGTGGCAACACTGAAAACCTTTCGTTTTAATGAAAAGTCACATTAACAAGTTATTAATTTTTCTTATCCAGCTTCATTGTGAGTATATTGTTAAGTAACAAATAAATACTGAGTTATTTTGTAAAATCTATTAAATATTTTCAATTAAAAATGACTAAAATTTCCCCAAAAACAGTGTCACAATGAGCTTCATTGTGAAACTGTTTTTGGTGTCACAATGAGTTCATTGTGAACGCAAAGTAGAAAAAATATCTTTCAAATGACAAGGAATAAAAATTTGAAATTTGGTACGCATGTGTAACTTGATTATACACTTTAAGAATAGTCATAGAAAAATAGGATTGCCATTTAAAAAAATAGTCGATGACGTCATATCTCAAATTTGGGACATGCTGTATAAAGTGTTCTTAGATGAAAAAGAGCGCAATTTAAAATACTAATCGACGTATCCGAGCATATTTCGGAAAAAAAAACTGTCTTTGCTTTACTGAATTTATTCCAAGTTAGAGACTCGCACTGTACATCTCTGGGTAATCCTGCAGCTTGTCATATAAATTATTTAAAAACTTAATATGTAAATCCTCTGAGACCTACACTCTTGCAGTTAAAGATCGACCGCAAGTGGAACAAAGTCATTAAGGACTCCGTTTCATTCACCACAGATGATTTTATAGAAATCAACTCCACATTGAGCATTAAACAACTGCGATAGTTATAAATACAGTAGTTAGAAGTGCAGCAGTAATCAAGGCGTATACATTTTTCAAACACAAATCTCTCTAACAGTAGTAATAACTACAGAGTGAAGATAGAAGCTTAATTGTGCAACGTTTCATGTTAATTTAATTATAACATTCCCTAAATTATTGACTTCACGTATGTTTACGTTAGGGTATGTTCACTTTAGTGCATTTTTTCTCTTGTTTGTTGATAACGTTGAAAATTACCCATATACAATACAGAGCCAACGTTATAACTCCGTAGTTATCAACTTACGCCTGTCTGAAATGTAGTAGCGTAACTGCGGCACCTTAATCTTAACAACTACAGCAGTATTTTGGAACCCGTATGCACACATTTAATCAGCTGTATTTAGAACGTCCATAGTATAACTACTATAGTCAATTCTCGTGTATATGTTATAGATCTAATACAATAAATATCGTGTAGCAATGAAAGTGCATAGGAAACAAATGACTCCAACATTAAAAAGCGAAAGCTTAAATCAATTACCCAGGATTTTGGGCAAAAACTAATATTACTAGAACTAATATTGTTCCCGTCAGTAACCTGTGTATATGCTTACTGTTTTTGAGGGAAAAAGGCTCAAGCCAGTCTGTGCCATCAAGGTGGTTACGAGATAATTACGCTAATTACTCTTCCGCATAGTTATCGGACAAGTCTTTTGTCCACACTAAAGTTTGATTATTACTTCATTTTTATTAGGCCTGTTCCTACAATAGCCTCTAACTAGTCTGAAACTGTCAGAAGCATATGCCAATCAAAATTTCCCATTTAGCACAGCTCTTGAAAACAGTGATTAATTTGAAGGACAAATTCATTTGACAATTTAAAACTAGTCCGGAACTAATTATGTATGAATAAAGTTATTATTTTACGCCCAGCTCCCTTCACCCATTCCGTTCTCGTTCTCAGTGGAGCCCCAGCTTGAAATATTGCAAATAATGAAAATAAGTAAAATTGAAAACTTACTGAAGCAGGGAATGATTGTCTTGGTAACCAAGCTCTGGTCTTTTTGGGAGGCATCCTCTTTCTCTTAGATGAGCATGCCCTGCTCTTATATACAACCCTAGAAGTCGATGGACTGAAGTTCACTCTGAACGTGATTTTCGCACTGAACTCTTGTTTCATGCTAGGCTTATATTTACTCATCTAAAAAACATGAAAATTAACTTTTCACACAAGTACACGCATGCTCTGTTTAAAATTTAACGAACTTTCAAACGGAAATTAACCAAACACCTAAACGCAATAAACACTTCCAAACTTGTTCTGCCTACACAATGCGCAGGCGCGTATATTAAGAATGGGCAAATTGCCCATTTCTGAAATAGCTTATTTGCAGAATAATTTGATTTGTTTTATTACGTGTGATTAGCGATGTCAGAAGTTGTAATACCTTTTTAAATTATACAGAATGCAGAGGTTGAAATACGGAATCACAGAACATACACAAGAAGTGTATAGGTATTCCTGCAGAAAATTTTATGCACTAATTTTTGCGTCATCTATCAACGGTTAACGTTACTATTTCATTCTTTGCCGCCAAATTTAAATTACGACTCTTGCTCCTGGAATTCTATTTTACTTTCGATCAGTATCAACTTTTTAATGGGAGACTTAAAATTTAAGATTCTTGCAAGGCGGACTTTAAATTTTAAATCTCCTTTTAAAAATTTACAAAATACTCGCCAGTTTGTAGAATAGGTGTGTTATTGTAATTAATTATTATTTTTATTTTCTTTTAACTGAAATCTATGTATATTTATACATATTATAAATATGAAATGTATATATTTTCGTTATAATTAAACGGAACTTAATATGCATTACAAAAAAAGGAAAAGGCAAGATTTAGAAATTTATGGAAAATCTTCAGATATTTAAAAATATGTAATTTTACTTACAAGTTTATAAATTAAAAAAAAAGAACAAATACATAACTACATCTAAATATTTCACTAACAATAAGTGATTAAATATAATAATTACTTTTACCAAGTGATTTTTTAAATTTTTTATCAACTCTTGCCATAAGATTTGGACGGCATGTCTTAACTTAAGTGAAAAGTACCTCATTGCTGTACTTTTATGCTGTTTTACAGTATAGTTAAGACATGCCGTCCAAATTCCATGGCAAGAGTGGAAAAAAATTTTAAAATTTTAATACAGAATTTATAGAATTAAAAAGGCGATCCATAAATAACACAAAGGTGGCTGTATGATGATTATTCAAAACTCCACATTTTGCAGCAAATGATAAGCCAGCGTATACATTATTACTGAACACCTGTGCAGCTAATTTAACTTTCATTTTTCTCCTGCCTTTTGGGTTAATATGTTCTTCTATCAATTTTGGGCATATTTTACCATCTGGAGTGATTGCATCAATTTTATATAGCGTGATTCAAAAGGGTCGCACCATCGCTTCGGTGTAAATACAGACCATTAACAGGAGCACAAATATGTTTTTAGAATTTTTTTGCCATGAATAGTTTCTTGTAGATGCACTTACAAATTTGAAATTATAGATCATAGGTACCCCCTTTTTTGTTGACAACTGCATATGCGCTGGTTTGTCAAAACGTTTGGAAATAAAATTTGACATAATAATAAATGTCAATTCTTAACTGTGGTTCTTAATATCCTACTTTCTTCAGCTATTCTAAAGTTCTTAAGTAAAAAAAATAATGAAAGAGTTGGTTGATTTGATCCAGCATCCAATGGCAAAAGTTAATACGAAGAGGAAAATCAGCTTCACACAGAGCTTGAACTTTTGTATAGTCGAAAGAATGGTAACCTTCTGTTTTTAATACATGCCGAACAACATTGTAATTTACATTTAAATATCGTCCAATATCTCGAATGCTGACGTTAGGATTGTCTTCAACGACTTGTAGAACAGCTTCCTCGACTTGGGGAGTTCTGGCGGAGCGTGGCCTACCTATCACTTCATGATACCGATGATACATGACACTGATCAAGCCGTTGAAAAACATTTTTGTCTGGATGTCTACGTTCACCGTATCGTTCAGTATAAGCTGCTGCAGCGCGTCGAAAGTTTCCACCACTCTCTCCCAGAAGAAGATACATATCACAGTATTCATTTAAAGTAAACATTTTGAATTTGAATAAATTCTTCAAATCAATCAAAAAATTTGACTTTCAAAATGTGAACATCATTGATAAATTTTATTTGTCATGTCACACTACGGTAACTATAGTAAAACCGAATTTTCGGTGCACCGTTGCCGGCTTTACTTCTAAAATAATGTTAACATTTCCAAAGACTTTTCCTGCTTTATTGCTTAATAAATATTATGTTTTATTAGCAAGGATAATTTTAGAGGCGTTTATCTACACCTTTCATTAATAAAAACATAAAGTTACATTATCTAATTACTATAAAATCACCATCAGTTTCGTAACTTTGAAAGCCTATATCTTCGTAAAAAATCATCTAGAAAATTTTTATTTACACTTTTGAGAACAAATAAGTGGGTCTGATGGTGCGGTCCTTTTGAATCACGGTGTATAAAGCCTCAATATCAGAAAATTTTGCAAGATTACCCTTAAATGAGATGTTTTTTGTTAAAAAGATATTTCTTACACCTTTAAGTAAATGGGGTGGATCAAATATATGTACTAAATCATAATTGAAAATTTTATATTGATAAGAGTTGGAATTTGAAAGTTCTTTAATAGCTTTAACATTTGTGGAACCCTGATCACTAACTGTTGCAAGAATTTGAAAACTTGTGTGTTGATGGAGAGTTTTTATTACTGTAATAATGAGATTCTTCAAAATAAAACTTGGTGTAGTACTTTGTACCAAGTAGTATGCTATTGGTTGCTGCCATTTTTTATTAATAATGCGTAACATGAATACCAAAACATGATCTGCTATTTTATTTTCGGGACCACTTTCGAATTGAACTAAACCAGAGAATGTACTTTTATTTAATTGTAAATGTGGTTTCAATTTCATTTAGTCAAAAATTAGAACTGCATATCTATGTAAAGGTTGCATGGTTTTTGAAAGTGAATCTAATAGCGTTTTCGATTCACTTGCACCGGTTGCACTCAGTGTATTTGCATCTTTTTTTAACCACATGTAATAACACGAGACGAAGATATTCTGAGTGCGCACTAGTGCGGTCAATCGAAAACGCTATCAGTAATTTAGAATCCTATAATTAATACCTACTTTAATATTTATTACTGCTAATGAACGCATCAAAGTGCTACGTGATGGCAAATAAAAAATATGTTGAAGAAATCTGTAAGTTTTTGGACTCTTTTTTTAACACTTTGACGCCGGAATTTTAAAATTGCTTTTATAATACTTATATTTTCATGAACTTTACTAATAGAGATGTAATAATGCGAGTTTATTACAAAGAAACTAAAGAAGTTTTATAAAAAATGTTTTTGAATGGAGTTTCATGATGTAACCAGTAGGCAATAATGGTTTTAGATGGTTTTAGATTTTTTTTATTTATTTTTTATGAAATTCTAAAAAACAATTTTTTCTGTCGCTTAGACACAAACCAACAAAACGAAACAAAAAAAACGAAATATCTCATTTTCCAACGAATTTCTTATACAATTACCTGGCACACGCCCATCTTGTTCTGTGTGGTACAGACAAGGTACTGCAATGACCACATCTTCTGGACGTGCCATGGGCAGGCATATGAGCGCACGAGTCATATCTAATTTCCTGAGGCACAACGTTTTTGAAACTATTCAAACTCGATAAAGAAGGTCGGCCTTTTTTATAGTATTTTCATCGGCTCCGATTAGTCCCAGGCTTACTGCAACTTAAAAATTTTTCAGACTAATTACTTTGCCTGTTTGACTGGATCTATGCTTGAAAATGATATAAGCATTTATAGTGGAAACATCAAGTAAGTACCAAATTATTCGGTGCCACCACTTTTTGGACTTTCTGTTCAGTTCGTAAATTGATTTTAGCATATCTAACTTGTCAACAAATCCCATATTTTTATTATATTCAGCAACAAGGAGAGGACAATCAATGTGTTCGATTCTGCCATCTTTTTGTTTACGATTGGTTCCAACATTTTTAGTCGGATCCGAATAATTGGAAAGAAAATGAACACCTTTACGATCCATCCATTTTAGATAAACTAAGCCCTCTTTTCTGACTCGCCAATCTGCTTGTCCCCGCTTCGTTTGTTTGTCATCAAGTATGTCGTCCGGTAAATCTCTCCTGCCACGTCTAACTGTTCCGCATGCATATATCATGTCATCTTGCAACTTTTTTTGTAAAGGAACGGAATTGAAGTAATTGTCGAAGAAAACGTTATGTCCTTTTCCAACCAACGATCGAGACAAATCCATAACAACACGGGCACCTAAGTCCTTCTCACCAGAATCTCCAGATTTTCCAATATAGATTTCAAATTGGCAGGCAAACCCAGTTTCATCTGCCCGAATCCACACTTTATATCCACGCTTGATGGGTTTTAGGGGCATATATTGTTTTAGGCTACTCCGCCCTTTGAACCTAATCATTGATTCGTCAATGGACTGATTTTTAGAGGGTTTATTTTAAACATGTTGGAGACGGTAAAAAAATTCTATTAGGGGACAACCTAGCTAGTCACATTTCTCTAGAGATTATCCAAGCATGTGAGAAAAATGGAATTGACTTTGTTTTGTTGCCACCAACAACCATTGAAGAGAGCTTGGAAAGACGAACTATTGAAATGGAAGCTAAAACACAAAGGCGTTCTTCCTAAAGACACTTTTCCACTTTTATTGAGGAACACAGTGTTGTCCTTAGAAAAATCTTCTGAGAAAACTATTTGTTCAGGATTTCGGGCTTGTGGGCTTGTTCCCCTCGATAGGGATGCTGTTTTAAAAAGGATTCCAGATGGTCTTGATGAGAATGATGCATCCAACGCAAATGAATGCTTGTCAGCCTCATTTATTGACCATCTTAAAAACTATCGATTGCCATCTGATGAAGGTCAAAGAATTAAAAGAAAGAAAAGACTTGACGTTCCTCCAGGAAAAGGAGTCACTGCAGAAGATTTCAATGCTGAAAATGAAAGTAATAATGAAATTATTGAAGAGGAGAATAACGCGGAAGATGGCAGCAGTTCAAGTTCTGACCCAGGGCAAATTGATTCTGAAGATATTAATGAGATGAGACTGATTGAGAAACTGTTGAGACTGATGGAAGCTTAGAGTTAAGTCCTACTGAAGGATCATTTATTGTAGTTAAATATATTTATAATAAGGATACCAAAAAGGAAACGACGAAGGAGTTTGTTGGAAAAATATTAGAGGTCCACGAAAACATTTACAGAGTGAATTTTCTTCGATATAATTCGACTACATCTTCTTTTGTGTTTCCCAACATTGAAGATACTGATGAAGTCGAAAAGACCCAAGTATCTAAGGTGCTAGACAATCCAAAAATCTTCAGAGGCAGATATAAATTTCCTCAGGCAGTTTATAATAATTTATTAAAATAGAATTATTTTTTACGTTTTCGTTGACTTTAGAGCCCATTTAAGTTGGCCTTAAGCCCAAATATTTAAAAAATATTATAATAGAATTAATGTATTTTGTATTTTTGCAATAAAAATCTCTAAGTTATCAGTGTTATCACATAAAAGTTTCGAACTATATTTTTTTTGAGGTAGTTCTGAGTTAGGACAAGGGTCCTTAACGTCTCAAAGCAAAATTACATTACGTTTTCTATTACTATTACTTTTAGGCCTGTCTCATGGTAGTGATGAGCCATATTTCGCTACCGGTTATTTAATCGCCGCTATTACCAAATCGCTGATAACGCCAGCTGCACTGTTATTGAAATAACGGCGATTACAAAACCGCGATTTAAAGCGGATCGGAACACTGCTAGTAAATATCGCTTGATCGATTTCTTCACGTTCAACGAAACATCTTACCGCAGTGATTTTTAACAGGATTTTAAGCGTTATTAGTTCTTTTATTTACTGTTTTCTTGGTAGTTTTTTTAACAGGTCCTAGATCCAAACACAGTTAATTGATTCAAGTCAAAGCTGGTGGCTATTCCCGCCATCCAGCAACAAAGGAACCTATCGCACATGCTCGTATTTACTTGTTATTCGTATAGACGTTAAGCTTTCAACCCGCGATCGCAATAACGGTTTAAAATCGCCGCTATTTCAAAATAGCAATCACGGATAGCGGCGTTATTAAAAAAACCGCTACTTTCCTCATCACTAATCTGTGGTCTAAGCCCAAACGTAGGGGCGTTCAATTCCACGCGTGGAGGGGACGTACATTTCTCGATATCTCGATAAACGCAGAGATTCTACGATCGCGTTTGTTTAATATTTCGCTATTGAATTTTGGTTTTTGTGCTTTTTATCGTTTAGGCCTTATTTCCGTTATTTCTTCCCGAAGTGAGAAGCTTTATTTTTATTTTTTCTTTAAACATAATTTCTATTTTTACGTATGTAATATACCTCTTCCGCCACAACCGTTGTTACACGCTGGGGAACATGGTTAGAGGCGGCATTTTTTTTATAAAGAAAATTATGGAGTTATAAAAAACTTTCTTTTACAATTAACGGACAATGCTGCGTCAATTAAGGAATGTAAATCGACTATTTCTAAAAATGCACAATTTAAACTATATTCATAAACATTTTTTTGAAATGTTTGAATTGGCTTCCGGTTGGAATCGAGTCACGTTGACTTCTACTGCCGACGTTTCGTTCTTCATTGCAGAAGAACTTCTTCAGGGCTGCTGCTGCTGGTAGTGTTGCTGCTGCTTCTGGTTAGTCGTTGAGACTGAGTGGGTATGTCTGTTGTCGTGGTATTTATAGTGATCGGTGGGGGTAGTGAGTCGGAACGGTGACCGAGGATTGGTCTGTTGGGGCGTGACGGATCGTTGATGAGATGTTTCTAGGCATTGTGGAGGTTAAAGCCAGTATCACGGTTCAGATTATTGGGATGTTTGAGGATTTCTATGGATTCACGGATTTTTACGATTGAAAAAATTAGATGAGCGGGCTAGAAGTTTTGTGTCGGAGAATAGGATTTGGTGACCGATTTCTAGTTTGTGTTCAACTAGGGCCGAGCCAGTTGTTTGTAGTAGTCTAGTACAGCGTTCATGTTCAGAAACACGAGTACTAACAGACCGTTTTGTTTCACCGATGTTCAATCCCTAAACAACTTCTTTGAACACCTAAATTCTCAACATCCTGACATTCGCTTCACTTTGGAATATGAAACTGACGGCCACTTACCTTTCCTTGATATCTTAGTAAGTCGCCTCCCTAATGGTAGATTAGGACACTCTGTGTATCGCAAACCAACCCATACCCGGTCGCTATCTGAATGCACATTCACACCATCACCCTTCTCAAAAACAGTCAGTCATTAACTCACTAGTCAGCCGTGCCTTTGCCCTATCAGAACCCTCTTCACTTCATACTGAACTGAACCACGTAACAAAAGTCCTTCTAAATAACAACTACAAAAAGCACGACATCCAAAGATCCATTTCTCGTCATCGCACCCCAATTCCTCCACGTTCTGAACCTGATATGATACACCTCCAGTCGCTACAGCTTACCTACCTTCACGCCCCAACAGACCAATCCCCGGTCACCGTTCCGACTCCCTACCTCCACCGATCACTATAAATACCACGACAACAGACATACCCACTCAGTCTCAACGACTAACCAGAAGCAGCAGCAACACCACCAGCAGCAGCCCTGAAGAAGTTCTTCTGCAATGAAGAACGAAACGTCGGCAGTAGAAGTCAACGTGACGCGGTTCCAAACGGAAGCCAATTCAAACATGGACGACGGCCGCGGAAACTTTCAAGTTAAATTTTTTTGAAATGCCGAAAATCATAACTTATCATAACAGCAACATACATATTTCAGTAAAAGAATCATGGGCAAAAATAAATCGACTCATTAATTGTTTACAAACCATAAACGATGATTTTGGACATAAATTGAAAATTAAAATTGATGTCGAGAACTCCAGGTTTATCTAATTATTCAATATTATTAGCACTTCCGATAGCTCCAAAATAGCTTCTGAGTTTGAAGAGTTAAAAACCCATTTACAAAAAGCGCCTTTCACAAGCTGCGATGTTGAGCGATCCTTTTTCCGTTTTATTCTTACTTACTTATCACGGAAGAGAATTTAGAAAGTTATTTAATCATTAATTTTAATAATTAATAGTTCAAAAATTTTAAAATTATTTTTAAATGTACAAAATTACCTGCTGACATTATTGAAGCCGCGCACGTTGCTATTTGACATGGAGGTAGAGATAGGTTAAAGACTGAAACTTCTAGAAAATACGCAAATATAACTATCGATGTGATAAATATTCTTATAACAATGTTTGAAACCTGCCAACGCAAGAAGCGTAAAAAGAGGAGGGGTCTCGTTTCCAAACCTATAATAACAAGTGTCTAAATAAAAACCTGGTCAAGCAAGCTACTTTTAGTAATTCTGTTTTGTAAATGCAATGGATAAATTCTCGATCACGACCTACTTGACCTGGTTTTTATTTAGACGCTCGTTATATTCAGAAATGAATAGCCGTTGCCAGGTAGACCTAGTAGACATGCAGTCACAAAATCCCGGGTTAAAGTTCATTATGGTGCATAATAGCATGCATTTTACGTAGTCGCAGTTCCTCCATTAAATTGCATAGCGAAACTGCAACTTCATAAAATGCATGCCACTATACCAGGACCATTTGATAAAGTCTGTATTGGTAAGGCCACTGCAAAACAAGAGGGTGGAAGAAGTTGCTTATCAGTTAACAGATATAAAGTAAAGACTACTTTTAACTAAAACCTGTTTAGTTAAATTTAGAATTAACTGAAAATTTTGGTTAATTCTAGTTTTACCTAGTTAAATCAAGAATTGACTGAAGAGGATAGTTAAAACTAGTTTTTCCTAGGAATATCGGACTTTAACTGAAATCGGGTTTATACGGTAACATATACAGGGTGTCTCAGAAAAACTATTCCTAACTTTCAGAAGTAGTAGAGGGCATGTAGTTAAGCAACTTTTATTAATAAAGTTGTGGCCGCAAATGTTTCCACATCAAGTTAAAACGAAATAGAAAAATGAGGACTAGAAATAATTTCGATATAAAAAGTAACTTTTCTATTTATTTCCAGCAACTACATTCAATTATACGTCGTTATAACTTATGTTTTCAAAATGGAGGCCATAATTTTGAACAGCTTTTATAATTTTTCATGTTTTCATACAAGTTGAAATTAATTAAAATTTTGTAGTTGCTGGAAATAAATAGAAAAGTTACTTTTTGCATCGAAATTATTTCTAGTCCTCATTATTTTATTTCGTTTTAACTTGATGTGGAAACATTTCCGGCCACAACTTTATTAATAAAAGTTGCTTAACTACATGCCCTCTACTACTTCTGAAAGTTAGGAATAATTTTTCTGAGACACCCTGTATAATACCCTCGTTACAGCGATCTCTACTTCCAAGAAAATAACTCTCAATGCTGATAGAAGTTTCAATGGCAGGTGCCAGCCCACTCCGTAATAGCAAGAACATCATACTTAAATTCTAGAATGTGATTTTTTAATAACTGAAAATGACTATTATTGAACGGACATTGATATGTGCTACTTTCATTTTAGTAATGGGTGTAATAAAAAGAAAAAGTATTAACAAGAATGATAACAATTTTTTTGTAATTAAGTATATATTAAATAATAAACTGCAGTCAAATTGATTTGATAAAATACTATCATCTATTTTCTGGGCACATTAAAACAAATCTAAATTAAAAATAATTCTTAGAAAACCTGTAACTGATAACAACCGTATAGAGAATTAAAGAGAAAAACATGGATCACACTCGCGCGTTTGAAAAGTGTATTTTAGCACTTATTTATTTTTTGTTAAGAACATCGATATGAATTAATTTATGTAACTTATTTCCATCTTTTGCGTATACCGTGCCCTCATGTGTCCATACCTTTTTATATCCGAAACGTTTGGTAACTTCTTTTATGAGAGACACACGTTTCACCGTCAGGTCTTTTTTAATGACGATCTTCGAACCTTTCAGTTTACTTTTGTTGTTATAAAAGTAATTGCTTGATCTTACGGCTAGCAAATTTAATAATAATGGGGCGACTTACATAATTTCTACCGGATAATCAGTGTGCAATATCGATGTCAGCTTTAGATAAGTTAATATCTAGCTGAAACAATTTTCGTACAATTTCTTTTGTATTTTCATTTTTCTTCTCAGAGATCCCAAAAATTCTTAGATTTTTGCGGGAATATTGCTCATGGCAGTCCAATATTTTTTGAAGTTTCATTTTAGTTTCCTGAAGTTATTGGTTATTGGTATTTGGTTTCATGAAGTTCACGTTCCAAAACAGTTATCTTTTCGGAAAAAGGCCTTACTACGAATCCATCATCAGTGAAGTTCGTACCCCTTCGAATGAATTTTCAATTTATGTAAGTATAAAACGATTACGGCAATTTGCGAAGGTCAATAGCAAAGATCATAATCAGAAGACGACCGCTAAGATAACTCAAGCAGACATGTCAGAAGCAGATTATCTTTGGTCAGGCTCAGGTTGCAGGAGTGTTTGTCTGAGAATTGGTAAATGTTATATTGTAGTTTTCACTAAAAAGCAAACGGTTTGCTAGAAATATGCCAGAGTCAATGGTATGTACGAGATACCATTTAGTTTTGCATATTTCTGGCAAATCCCTTGCTTGTAGGGAAAATTACAATATAACATTTTTCACTGATTTGACAAACACTCCTTCAATCTGAGACTGATCAAAAATAATCTGCTTCTGGCAAGTCTCCTTGAGCTATCTTGCGGTTTTCTTTTGATTATGATCTTTGCTATTGACCTTCGCAAAATTTCCGTAATTTATAAATAAATTAAAAGTTCATTCGCAAAAGTTCATTTGCAATTTTCCGTAATTTATATACACGGTGTTTCAGAATTGTCTCCCGATATCTTCAGGGTGAATAAAACATTAAAAAATAAAGTCACCTTCTAATATAAATTTTTTTCCAAAAGTGAATAATAAGGGAGTTATAAGCCCTGAAGGGGGGGGGGTGAAAAACGTTGTTTTATTGGCAATATCTTTCGGATCCTTTAAGTTATTAAAACTAATATTTTAAACTCAAATATAAGGCATCTAACTTCGCATTTACAACGTAATTGTTAGATCCTCCCTCCTTTTTAAAGGGTAGTTTTAGGAGGTGACTTTTCGGTATTTTATCCCTAATTTTTTATTTTTTACATATTTCATCAAAAATATTCTCAAATATCATCAAAAAATATTCTAAGAATATTCTTTAGATTATTTGGCACAAAAAGGCTCTCTTGTTGCGTTTCGATAAACCGAACCGTTTTCGAGTAATTGAGGTTTAAAAGTTAGTATACACCTATTGCATTACGTTACTATACACTACCGAAGATCATCCTCTCAAACCAGGCCCGTAGCTGGTGCGCGTGCATTGCGTGATTTTCACGCAGGCGCAGGAAGCAAGAGGCGCATTTCTTGTGAAATAAAAAAATCTCATCAATGGAAAAACGGATTGGCGTTCTTTAATTTTATAGTGATTTTTTATCGTGTTTCACACCTTTGAATTCTAATTTTACTAAAAATCTCTCTAATGGGCGATTTTTACTTGCTAACTGCTGGAGAAAATTATTTCGAATAAGAAGTATTCGATACTGTGTGGGACAGTGGCAATTTCGAAGGCATCTCGGGGCGATATAGTAGGTATCATTTTAATTCCGAAACCGTACCTACACAGGTTGTTAGGCAATTGACAGGACACCTTCAAACCACATATTGAGAACACTCTGTACAGTAAAAAAGCCTTTACATTCGAGGGTGTTGCGGCTTTCGTTTTCTAGGAAAAAATTCAAACAAAAATCGATAAAAATTGTTTCGAAACCAGTCACTTTCTTATTTATTGTTACACCCATGTGCCGAAGGCCATCCGGGTGGGCGATCCCTTGCCATAAATTCCCAGATGGTTTATTTATGTTTTATGGCAAGCAAATAACGCACGTTCAGTGTCTTAACAGATGTCGGAGTGTGTGGGTCAGGGTCAGAATGAATTATTACACAAATAACGAAATTGTTGACATTATTCTAACGTACGGAGAATGTAGCAGGGTTGGAAAGTTTAAAACAAACTGTTTAAAACATTGTGTTTAAAACATGTTTAAAACACCCAATTAAAAACAAACCCTTTGTTTAAAACAAAGAGTTTGTTTTTAATTGGGTTTTAAACATGTTTTTAAACATGTTTTTTTACTTGATGTTCTAAATTAATTTTTGTGATTTTAAGCGTAGAAGAAACACTTCTGATGTAAGTGTTTTGTATTATTGATACATATAATATGTATTTAATAATAAAAAATTAGTTGTCTTATTAAGGGCCAGTTTGATAATGGGATTTAAAAGAGACTTTAAAATTAAAGTCACATTCGTGTTCAGCATTTATTATTTAATTATTATTGTAAATTAGATGTACAGTATATAAATATACTTGGTGGTCTAATAATCAAAATAAATAACTATAAAATTATTAACAATACATAAAATTTGCTTTTAGAAAGTTGCATCTTAACTTTTACTTTCTTTCCACATTTCCTATTAATTTTATCAAATTTATTTCATTTAAATTATTTCATTCTTGAATTGTTCTAGGAAAAAAGAAAATTCATATTCGTATTTTATATGTACATTTATGATATTTTCTAGTACTTGAATCATTTACTTTTATTTATTTATTATTCATTCCATTATTTTTTGAAACATAATATGTCGTTTGCATTTATTACATATCAACAGATCAACATAAAAAAATTTAGACAGCCTGTAGAAAATTGCCTGCAGCAAATGGCAGTATGAGTTCGAATATTTGTATTTTCTATTTTTATTGTTGCAATAATACAATCAAGTGTTTTACAAAAGTCAGATATACAAATAAGTACAACTAATTGAGAAAGTAGTAGGGTGACCATAAGAAAAAACATGCGTGTGTTTCAAAAAGTCTGAAAATTCGTCAGTAGAATAGAATGCATAATCTTTTAAAAACGCATTAATTTCATTTTAAATGTTATGTAATTGAATATAGAGTTTGGTCCGTTTCTCGATTTGCTTAACCTGAAAAATTGAGGACGTTTTTGAAACGTTATAGGTATAAAGTACATACCTTAGAACGTCTATTTAGTGCATTTAATTTTGTATATTCTAAATTAAAATATCAGTTAGAATATCATTAGAAGTAGAAAAGCTGGTAAACTAGTTACAATTTTCAAGGACGTAAATAAGAAATAATTGAAATTAGAAATTGCACATGTAGAAAACATTTTTAGACGAAAATTGAAAGCCCACAACTGTTTTCTACTTTTTTCTATTTTCAACCCTAAAAACTGCAAAATGAATCTCCAGAATTTTTATCGTAAATATTTTTAAACTTTTATCATTTCGCAATACAACTAATAACTACTTTTTCCTTTTTACTATGTAATTTAGGTTGTGAGAGTATTTGAAGCAATTAAAAAAGTGTAATAAATTTAAACAAAATATTTGTTTTATTTAATTTTAAACAATTTCTTTGTGTTTTAAAACATGATTAATTTTAAGTCAGTTTTAAACATGTTTTAAACAAAAAGAACTGTTTAAAATCAAATAAAACAAATGTTTTGTTTAAAAAAGAAAAAAACAGTTTTTTTCCAACCCTGGAATGTAGGTGCAATGCACGTGCTGCAGTGCGTAGAAACTGGCGGCAGTATCCCCAGCGTCTTAAACCGACACGTCAAACAATTATTGCAATTGTGCAACGAGCAAGAAACGCTGCAAGATACATCTGCTTTAATAGGCGCTCGCTCCGTAAGTACTATCAGCGGTCCTCAATAGTTCGCTCTTTTTGCATTTTTTCAAAATGTCCCGAAAATCCATCATGTCTAGGTACTTTCTGATCCTTGACACCCTTTGACATATACAGTTTTAATTTGTCCAAGCAATAACCTAACATCCTGTATAATGTATCAAGTGTGGTGTTTTAAAGGGTTTCATTTAGTTCAAAATTTTTACGTATACAAACGTTTGATATAAATTTTATTACCGTAAGTAAGGTTTTATTTTATTATAACAGATATGACTAAAAAAAGAATGTTTCTACAACTGTCAAAAACGCTATATTTTCCGTTCGCGAAGTTTGTCATTTTTTCATATGCGTCTTTCTTTGTTACCTTAAAGCTAAGATCACATGCATTGCGGATATGCAAAATTTTCGTTTCTAATTGGATCAATATGTATATTTCAATTAGAACGAACCAATTAGAAACGATTCGCAATAAAAATTTTACGTATCCGCAATGCATGTTAAGTTAGCTTTTAGTTCGCAAAAACGCCTACTTCGCGAACTTAATATTAAAAATAACTATTTGTATTAAAACTAGTAATAAAAAATTGCATTTTATTTTTTTGAGGTGCAATTTAACTAGTGATGGGAAAAACGGTTACACCGTTGGAACGTTACTTTCGTTACAGCGACGCAAAAATACCGCGACAGAATAACGTTACTTTGTCGCGTTATTTTTGCATCTTGGTACTTGATGTAGGCAATTCCTGCTACGTTGGAGCGAAATAACTGTAGCGACCGAAACGGGGCGAAAGACTGCATTTATGCGCGCGTCACCCGCAAATGCATTTTGCCTTTGATTTGATTGTAAACCTCTCACAAATTCAAAAATCTCTGTCTTGAGACGTTAGGTAGTTTATTATGATATATGTTGACATCTTATCTCTGGCTGCTAAATGATAAAAGTGTTGTTTAAAGCGGTGGAGTTTAAAAACTTTATGTACGTTCTCTTGACGATTTAAGTAACGAACATTTAGCTGTCGATGCTTAGTTAAATTTTCGATTGTTCAGTACTGGCTTTTAAAGTAACTAGTTCCAATAAACGCGACGCGACGTCGCGACTGAGCACCCGCAAAGCGTTAATCTTTATACGTTACTCAAAAACACGACCGCTTTGTAATTTCTCAATTCGCGACATACGCGACATTGGAACTGGTTATTTTAGAACCCAGTAACGCGAAGTAACGTTACAAATTTATACCGCGACAAAATAACCGTTACAGAAATACCGTCTCACCACTAAATTTAACAGCTAATGCGAAATGGTTTTCCATTCATTAAAGCGGGGATGTTATTTAGAAAAGATATACGAATAGTTTTTTCATAATTTTTGTCAACTTGAAAAAAAAAAATAAAATGCAGATTAAATTTGAATTGTCTATTTTTGTAATACTTTATTGTTATTCTTTTTGTTCGTTTCTTATATGCAATAAAAATTGTCATCAGAGAGGCGCTGTATTTCTGTCTTGCACGCAGGAAAATTTCATCCAGCTACGGGCCTGCCTCAAACTACCTCTTAAGAAGGAGGAAGAAACTGACAAATACGTTGTTAATACCCAGTTAGGTGCCTTATATCTGAGTATCAAATATTAGTTTGACAACTTAAAGGATCCAAAAGATATTGCCAAAAGAAAAATACGTTTCATCCCACTTTCAGGGGATTATAACTCCCTTATTATTGACTTTTGGAAAAAAAATTATATAAAAAGGTGACCTTGATGTTCTATTCACCCTGAAGATATCGGTAGATAATTCTGAATCAGCGTGTATAAATTAAAAAGTTGGTAGATACGGTTGGTGCTCATCTTTATCAAAAATAGTTATACACTTAACAATATAATTTACTTAACAAAATTGAGTTCAAATTTGCATCAAACGCTCACCCAAAAAAAAATTATCATCATTTTTGTTCATTTTTCTACTTCTTTCTGAAAATCTGCTTGCTTTATTTTCTACAAATTAAATTCAAAAATATTATCAATTTCAGACATTCTATATTACGTGACTTCAATTTCAATATGGTTTCTGAGATTTGCCGAGAAGATGAATGTTTGTGTACAGAACATAATTGCGTAAAATCAATAATAAAAAGTGTCTTTGGTTATTTGAATTTGAATATTTCAAACATTTAAAACTTAAATTTTTGTGTGGTTTCTGAGGATGTTCGAACAGTCTTGTCAAGTCGATCAATGGACACAATGTACAGGGTGTCCGTTTTTCGATCCTATCCATCGGGATCTCGGTTATCTTATAAGAGATACGTATCCCTTAAGATAATGATACTTTTCACTGTTTGATCACAAAGATGAAGTAATATTTTTCTGATAAAAGGTAAATTGCATACTTTAAGTAGAGCTTATAGAGGATCTACAGAAGTTGATAGTCTTGAATAAAATTTATGACTACAGTCTCAACGACTAACGAGAAGCAGCAGCAACACAACCAGCGGCAGCAGCCTTGAGGAAGGTCTTCTGCAATGGAGAACCATCGACAGTAGAAGAAGTCAACGTGACGCGGTTCCAACCGAAAGCCAATTCAAACACGAAGAATGAAGGATAAAACGCAGGAACCGGGGCACCAGTTGAAACATTAATGGGATAGGGGAGTTAGATACTTCTAGGATAGCAAAGAATCATTTTCTATAAATTATGCAGATTATGTAACCTTGACAGAACGACTCCTATTATTCTTATCTTGTTTACTAGTATTATAGTAATTGTAGAACTCTCGTAACATTTGTACGAATTATTTAATAAAATATGAGTGTATATTATAACGTAATGTAATTAAAATAAAAGTACATTAAATAAAATGCACTCAGTATTTTGACAAAGCGAGAAACCGTTCTTTTCCTTCGTGCGTATTGACGTGATACCTGCTTGTATTTTGGGTACTGAAAAGCTCGGAAGTATTTACCTAGCAGGAAATGAGACATTAATCATGCCTTCTGCGACACAACACCTCGATAGGTAGTTAGTTATGTTTGCGTCTTTTATCATCCGCCACCTTTATAAAACGCTTGATAAATGAGAAGCTCGCATATTCAAAGGACCTGTAGGACATCGCATTACCATTATTAACTGCCACAATAAATACAGTTCGCGCCGTTTTAGACCAACACTGTAAATTACCTGCTCCTTGCGTTCCAGCTCTTTTCGACGGCATAACAAATCCATTCATTCTCTTGCAAATCCAATCACGAACATTTCACTGTTCTAAATGCTTTGTGCAATATTTTTAATGTTCCGTTGGTTTTATCATACAACACGCATTAATAAACGTTCGGTTAATTAAACGGGGGTGACTTGCGGTTTCCTTAGGCCAAATATTGACATCCACATATTTTAAAGTATTTTCCGGGAATTAATGCAATTCTCTCGGAAGGAAGTTGGAATAAAATCTTAAGGCTTTTGACACGTAGCGAAGGTTTTCGGAAAAAGTCATTGTAGGATTTTCGTTGAAAACTTTTAACAGCGTTCAAGCCGTCTATATTAAGCTTCAGTTTCCATTTGAAAGTAAGCTACAATTACCATTTATAAAAATTACGTTCAAATAGGAATAAAGTGACAATTAAGTTTTAGAAAATTAAATTAGCATAAAAAATAATTCATTAAAGTAATTTGACCACTGAAGACCAACTGAGAAATTTGGACTGTAGCTTGTGGTCACTAGTCGTGGTAAATATATTTTGGTAATTTCTCTAAGAATTTATTGTTTCAAATTCCTTTTAATATACATGTATACTTTTATTCCGATCCTTCCCAATCATAATCGATAGGCTATACAGTTCTTTCAAAAAGTGTGAAACAAATGCAATTTCTTTTGTTATCGATTTTTATGAATCTTTATTGACGTGGTACCCTAGAAAGTGCTTTATTGTTTACTAAAGATACTACAAATTATTATTCAATTATAAACTTTATCATTTATCGTTCTGAGTAGCCCACGCGGTCTTCTACAACAACCAGAGAAGTTGAGGGAAGTTAACGTAGATTTTGCAAGTTTTGTGAAAATGAATACAAGGCGTCAGTCTCGACGTCGAGAAAATGAAGTTAGTTCACAGGAGAGAAGAAGACGTAGCTTGAGCGACCTAGGGGAGTCACGGCAAACAGCGCATCAGAATGCTGCTAACTTCAAAAATCAATGGATTATGATGGAAGAGTAGAAGGGATCTTTTTTAGCTTAGTTCGTTAACCAAATAGATGAAATAAAAGTCTCTGTGGGCGGGTTAAAAGAAGATGTTCCCCTAATGAAAGAAGATTTTCGCCCAATGAAAGAAGATGTTCGCCTAATAAAAGAAGATTTTCGCCCAATGACAGAAGATGTTTGCCTAATGAAAGAAGATTTTTGCCTGTTTAAAAACGATCTTCAAGTTTTTAAGGAAGATATTCGTGTAATGATCAGAGAACAATTTTCAGATATAATAAAAACGGAAACTAAGAAAGAATAAAAAAATGTATTAAAGGTGTCTTATGATGCTGTTTAAATACATGTAGGTATTTCTACAAATCCCGTCAAGAATTTCACGGCACTGAATAGCGTTGAGTGGGGCTCGATTATGCGCTATTGAATTTTTCATGCGAGTCTCTGGTTATAATTTTTCAATGGATGAATGATGACTGTAACAAGAACACAAACGCATGGATATAATTACCTAGTTAACGGAATTTTATATTTTGTTCGATTAAATACAAATGAAGCGGCAACGTATAACGCTACAACGATGGGTTAATTTATGCGCGCTCGTTGCCGCATTGTTCTAAATAAACTGAAGAAAATATAAAATTTCGTTCACTAATAATTACTCAGAACTAAATGAAATAGTTGAGAAACAACAATATTTCATTCATGCTATCTTGGCGAATACTTTAATCCCACCAGTATTTTCTAATATAGTTTGTATAAAGTGATTCGTAATAAAGGGTGAATTTTTATTTTTGAGATAGGAGGATGTAATTTTGTATTTGACTATGACTTTTAAATTTAAACAACTTTTTTATGACATTTTCTTGTATCTTTTAAAATAAGGGTACTTTATTCCTAAGCCATCTTAATTTTTCGGTGTCCACACTGTATACCGTAAAAGATAAATTTCACCTGGCATTTCCCAATTAGATGGTTAACATCTTCCTGGAGTATTTCGGCCAATGTAACTTGGATAGCATATTGGAGAGCATCTACAATCTGTGAAAGATGGTGCAAATTTTTACAAATTACACAAATCATTTAGATAGGCAATAATTTGCGTGATCCCGAAGGTCAAGGTAAAAGACTGGCCTGGACGAGCGTTATATTGCTGAATTGTTGAAACGGAACATTGGGAGGACGTTATACAGCGAGGTGTACAATACAAATTAGGATATCGCGCCTCTTTCCACTTTGCCTTTTGACATTATTACAATCATCGTCCGTTCCCAAACAAAATCGTGATTTATCTCTAAACATTATGGCATTCCATTCCATGTTCCACTGTTGTCGTTCTCCACATTACAATCTTTGGCGTGAATTCAAGGATACCACAGCATCGGCACAGTTTTACCTCTCCTTAGTAAACTATTTTGACTCTCTGTATAGTAAGTAGCGATGAATCTATCTCTGTCTTAACGATTTGTTGTACGTCTTGTAGGATCATTGCTTCTATCTTTTATCATCTTTCTTGAAACCATGATTTTGGCACATTCTGTCTTTTGGCAACCCAACAATTCGGCTTCTGTTAAACTCACTTAACTGATGGAATTGAATTCGTCGAAAATTTACGCTGTAGACCATAAAACAAAGCACAATAGTTGAAATTTTGATTATGTCTTACTTACACACACGTAACACGCCTTTGTTCAAGTCGTGAGCAAGATCTGTCAGATTTTTTAAAGGTGTTGCATTTTCAGTGTCGCTTAGTATATAGTTGAATTATTTTAAATGATGGACACAGGAAATGCTGAAATAATATTTATTTTTGTTTTCGCGACAGTATGCTCCTTCTTCAAAAAGACTCTGATTTCAACCAAAAATTCCAAAATATCTTTTATATCAATTATTGTACGTTGTAGCAATATTTTGCTGTTAAAGTTTCTCTTTGTTTTTGCTGCAAAAGAATGAAGGAAAGACATTTAAAAAAACCAAAGCTAATTTGAATTGTAATATGTTTGGAACACCCTATTCAATTACCAATAATTTTAAGATATGAATCTTAAAAATTTTAACTAATTGTTCCAGTTTGCGCCATTTTCAGAAGATATTTGATTATGTATCGGTTCTGATGGTTGGCCAACGGAATATTAAATTGGCCATGCTTTTTTGCCCAAGGAAGTAAAACAGCTACTTTACTCCCTCAAATTAGGGAGTAAAATTGCTCATTACATAGAGGTCGTGCAAGAGAAATATTATTTACCCTCAACAAATTGATAAAGTAATATCGATATTTCAAATGCTTTTAACAGCTGTTTGACGAATAATTATACAAAATACTCCTATTTATTTATCGTGTGATTAAAATACTTGAAATGTTATAATTTAAGACAATAGATCGTTTTTTTTTAATTTACCTGTTTATGATAATATAAAAAAATCTTAAATTAATTTCAAATTTCTAATAATAATTTTTTGGTTCGACTAATTATGTAAATGCGCACAAAATATGATTAGCAGGTATTTATGTTTTACTTTTGAAATGTGTCGTAAGACCTGCGTTTTATCGTCCAATGAAACGTTGTCCCCACTCGATTTTTCATTTGTGCTGGCGCGAAAAATCATCGTCTTTAATCATACCCGAAATAGAGACGTCGGCGTCGTTAAATGCACGCGTCGACTCTCAAAGCCCGGCGTACTGATGGCGTTCAAATACATCTTAAAGTAAAATTTCTGACAAGGTGCTAACAAACATGGATCAGCCGCTTGATTTGTCTTTGCCTAAATTTGGTCATAAGTCGAAGATGTCCAAAAATATTTTGTTCTGTGATTACTGCGGGAAAGGATTCGATAGACCGTCTTTACTAAAGCGACATCTTAGAACACATACAGGTATAATATAACTTATTTCAGCAATGTTTAGTTTTATATTTCAGGTTTTGTACATTTTACTTTTGTTCTTTTAGTTTCTTTGTATATTTCCCTATTTTACATAGTCACAGATTTGTTATTAACTTTATCAAATTAAAACTAGAACTAAAAGAAAGAAATACTTTTGAATATTTAGGATATTAAGAATTGAGACTTACTTTGTTTTCTGCATCCTTTTTCTTTTTTATTTTCGTTTGACTGTAATTAATTTAAAAATGGAATTAAAATTCTTTCCATTAGAGACATTTTGTGCAGGAAAATGAAATCCGCTATATTTTTTTCTTTTGCTGATAATACTCAATTTGCAGTCCTCAACTTATTATTATACCGTTTTCCATAACGGTGATAAATGTTTCTATTACATTCTTTTAATAGTTGTCCGAATGCATTGCGTGCATAGGACAAATAACAAGTGTCTAAATAAAAACCTGGTCAAGTAGGCTACATTTAGTAATCCTGTTATGTAAATGCAATGCAAAAATTCTCAATCACAACCTACTTGACCAGGTTTTTATTTAGACGCTTGTTACTATTGCAGAACTATCAGAGTACAGTGCTCTTATTAATTATGAGATTATAGATTATAATCATAAAGTTATAGATTACAGTTCTTAAGCTAAGTGTTAAGTAAGTCCTTAGATTATTTATTTTGCTTCAGGCACCACTTAATACAATGCATGAAAGGACACCTGGATATTTGTTTAGAAATTTAATTTTTCGCACTTAAGTTTTTTATCCATTTAGAATTTCTTGAAGTGATAATTCACTCTCTTTTATTTATAATTTGGTGGACGATTGAATTAATTCGTTCATTATTACTTCTAGTTCACCAAACAAGATGAACGATATGACCGAAAAGAGTGAAATGAGAATTTTCAGTTGCCTCGTATGAACTATTTGATTGACGAATAGGTCATTTTGTTTTCGTTCTCTAAACTGAGAATAATAATTCTTTGTAGGTAATGAATATGCTTTTTAATTTAACGAAACTGTTTTATTCAGTAGTAGCAAAAATATATTTCTTTCGGCATAAAATATTTTCTTCCATGATAAAATATTATTTTCATGTGAATAAGTAGCTTTTTTAACATAAATAAGATATATTTAATGAAGTAATATTTATTCCACTAAAATACCAAATGTCAAATATACAAATTTCGTAACTATAAAGATTCTTTTTTCTCAGTGTATGAAGTATTCATTTCGGAAATTTTGTTCGTTCATTTCGTTCCAAAAGATTCGATCGTACGAATGAGAAATAACAATGGACGCATTGATTCAACTGTTCTCCATATACAGGCTGGCATTTAACCGTGTTAACGCTGTTCCTAATGAACATGTGGAAAAATGTTTTATACAAACGTTTCATCCTTTCAAGCTCCGCACAATTTAAAATTTTTTCAATTATACAGGATGTCTCAATTTGGATGTACGAGGTGTAACTTCGTTATTTTAAATGGAACATTTTATGTTTTATAACAAATTTAAGTTTGTCAGTGTATTTCAGGGTAATAATAATAAAGGGTTCCCTGTATCTAAGTCCTGTGGTTTTTAACATATTGTAACAATTTTAAGGGTTCTATTAATTTTTATTTTAAAACAAAACACGAAATAGTTTAAAAACAAAGTAATTAACACTAACATTAACTAACAAGCTTATATCTAATTTATTTTAACAGCCCAGCGAAATCTAGCGCGAACTTTAATGCGAAACTGTCTAATGCCGAATTCTTCCCCGAACTGTGTCCCAATCTCGGCCGCATGCATTTATAAGCCGAGCCTGTTGTTCTCGCACTTTCTAGATCGCGACAGGCTGTCTGATCTAGTTTATTCTGCCGCCAACATTTTTTCGGCTGTCGCCTAAGGTGCGTCGACTAGACGGATCTGACGCAAGAGACAGTCTGACGCCGGCTGGTGTCGACGAATCATTACAATATCAAGCTTTATTTATGATTTTCGGAAAATACAGATGCAACTTTTATAATTAATATCTCATTAACGAAGAAAGTTAGAAAGCAGATATTGTCGTATGTAATATTACATGCTAAGTTGAAGGTATCTACAGCAGTTACAAAATTTGCTTTTCATTAAACAGGTATCCAGTTAAACTATTTCCATTTCGATATCAATTGAAGGACATTAACTTTTGTTTTTTAAATGGAGCGATGTTATTTTTATATTGTCGTTAGATGCTCCATAAAATTATTTTTCAATTGACTATACACTTCCCTATACCAATCACTGACGGTTGCGGTTGAGGAAATATTTAATATTATTTCATAATTTCTACATTTTAACATATTAATTAAATATTCACTCGTGATTTTAATTAATATTAAAGCTGGTACTTGTCCGATGAAAATTGTATCACAAACTTTTTTAAACGGACACTAATTGGCGCACAAACACTTTACGTTTCGCTATCGTTTGACAGCTTTTTCGGAACTTCCGAAGAACCTGTCAAACGATAGCGAAACGTAAAGTGCTACAATTTTCATCGGACAAGAACCAGCTTTAATATTAATTAAAATCACGAGTGAATATTTACTCAAACATTTCACTTGTTTTGAAAACATGTCAATTACATTTGACGCCTACTTTGCGGTCGGTTAGCTTCTCCAATATGGTGGTTTGTTGACATCCGTAAATCAAAAATAATTGCCGGATTTTGTGTTTGTGCGTTGAGTGTAGAACGAGCTTATGTGTTTATTTAGCAACTGTGACTAGTAGTATACCCGGTATAGAATTGCTTTTTGAGACAGGATTTTACATGTAGAAATAAGGATTCTCAATTATTTTCTCTCGTAATAATTTTACAGTAAAATACTTAAAATTAGAAGTTAATTCTTTTATTTGTTTTCTTCTCATCCTCTGGTACTAAAATTAAAGGCAGAACAGAATTTTAAAAAATACTAAAAAGTATTTGACTTTAGTATTTTTACAAGAAAATTTGGTTCGGCAAATGAAAACGTCATTCATCACAATAACATTCGCAGAACGACGTTCTTATCATTATTTACTTTTTCCATAATTAACTCGCAAAACACCATATTTTTTCTTTATCTTCTTTAAAAACTTTTTGATGTCTGAAAGGATGATATTGGGGACGTTGATTCTTTCAAATTTCCTATGCTGTTGTAAATGCGTTCTGAAATTACGCCCGATTTGTCGCAAAAATGTTCTCCTTTTCGTTTAAACATGAACATTTTCCGTAATTCTGTTCCTATTCACTTCAGGTTTTCTGCACTTAATACTCTGTTAACAGTGCCTTCATTTTTCTGTAACTCTTCGAATTGTCTCTATGAGGGATATTGGTCGGTTTGGATAAAATGCAGCAACAGTTGCATGAATGTTTCTTAAAGAAGGTCCGTCGTAACACCACTATGAAATTTATCTTTTCATTCTAAATTCATGTTAAAAGGAAAACAAAGTAAAAATTTTCAATACTGAAGTGTTGTATTGTTTTTATTGTAAAAGTCAAATATATCATAACCAGTGGTACTTTTTAGTATTTTTTTTAAATTCTTTTTTGCATTTTATTTCAGTACAGGGTCTGCATCCACAATCATAGCTCCGAGAGCGTCTTTAGGCAGGGTATGGAATCTCAAATCGTCAAGGCCATGCCTGTATGTTTAGTTCTGCACTAATTTACTAGATGACACTTTGTAAATCTGTAAAAATCTGTAAAAATGCTGAGAAGTACGAATCCCAAATAACAATGCGTGGTGCATTAAAATGGTTAATTACGTTTATAATTGAATTTTAACATCATACTTTGCGTACGAAGGTACTCAACGAATCTATTTTGTGGTCTGTTTAAAATAAAGCAATTTCCGGTTTCGCATGTTAAATCCCTGTGTGTCATTGTCAGACGGACAAACGGTATAACTTTGGATGTACTCGCCTGACAGACTGCGCATAAACTGGCCAAAATTCGAAATTTACGAAATAAATTAAACACTGCAAAATAATCCTAATGTATAAGTAAATACTCCGAGGTTTATGACAGTATAAGTTTTATGACTAATAGCGAGACTATAATTATCTGCAACAAAAAGTAACAGGACGCATTCGATTGCGAATGTCGAACGACGAAATTCAGAAGTGTTTATACATTTTAATTATGTTATAATTGAATTATTTGTTATGTATTAAAATGGAAAAAAGGAAAGGAAGTAAGTACAGACGATGTAATTAAAAAAAAATTATACACATTTAAATTACATCAATTTTTGCACGCAATAATATCTGGTCTTGTTGTTCAAATAGATCTATAAAATTAATCCGAGCAGATCCACCATTAATTTTCATATTATGCGTACTTTACAACTTTATTAAATTTGTGTAAAAAATAGCTGCTAATATGTACTCTAATGTTATTTCAACTTTCTTGCGGAGATAACATTCCATACTCCAGAGTACGGAAATACTTTGACAGTTTTGCAAGTAATGCTTTTCATTCATTTGTAGTAACACATTATTAGAAACAAATAATTTCAATTTAAGTTTTATTAAATATAAGAAAGAGTAAAATCAGCCGGTAAAATTAATGAATAACTACGGTGGCGAGCAAAAAAATCGCATACTCCCAATTTTTGTTGTATTAAGTCGTTCTTAATTTGTAATCTGTCAGTGTCAAACAATAAAAATGCCGAACTGACACAAACAGAATCAATTTTAATACTCTCTTAGAAGATGCATGACGAATAAGAGCAGTGGTGGATAATTATGGTTTAAATAAAAGCACTCTTACACGAACAGAGAAGATGCAGATAGAGGAAGAAAGTGTAAGTAGAAAAGCAGCTTCGGGACGTTAAAAAATCCAATTCATGGGCAAGATGAAGTCCTCTTTAATCATTTGAGGTAAAATCCATCGCAAACAATAGGAAATCTCGTTATTTGTGACAAACCTTCCGGCATGATGGTCAACATTATAAATTCTGATTCAAAGAATTCGACAAGTGCCAAAAAAATAGTATTGATGGAAGAACAGAAGCTGTCACGTTTTCTATTTTATTTGAATCATGATAAGGAAGAATTAAGCCATAAATTCTATTTTATAAAAATAAATGCACCTCTGTTACGTTTGTTTCCTGATACTTTAATAACAAATTCATACTTAAATATATCGTAACAATTAAATTCTCAGTTTATAACCTACATTTTTAATAGTATGTCAAAATTCACAAAATACCGATTTACAAAGCCAAAAATAGGTAAAAACTCTGCTACTCGGGGAATTCCCTTGGATTATTTACGGCACGTTAGTATGGAACGTATATTACCAACAAATGTCGTTCGAATTCCAACGACAGATCTAATAAAGCATCCTTACGTACTTCACTTGAATTCACACCTATCTTTTTGGCCACCAATGTTACACAGAGCTGGGTAATTACTTGTACTTTGTAATTAATTACAAATACAAAGTACTTTTTCAAAAGAGGAATTAATTACAATTACAAAGTACTTTTTCAAAAAAGGAACTAATTACAATTACAAAGTACAAGTCTTAAAAAAAGGAATTGGCAATTACTTTTATAATTCCTTTGTAATTACTTTTATGATAAATCATAGTGACATAATTGACAAAAAACCATGGTCCTCCTTTAAAATGTTTAAATAATTAAAAGTGTTCAAGTAATCCAAATATATCAAAAAAAATTTTTTTTATTGAAAACCATATTAAAAAAACCTATTATTATACTGGGTGTCTCTAAACCTATGTCTTTAATTGAAACCACAGATAGTAGTCAAAAAAAGACGTAAAATTTGTTATACAATAGGGAAAAGTAACTAATAACTCAGGGAAAAATCAGTTTTCGTTTTCAAAGAATTTGTTTTAGTAACGCTGGTTGACGATTTAAATAGATTTAAATGTCTCAGCTGCACAGAATTGGTGTTTTTTGTGACCATAAACGAATAAATGCCCAGACGTGTCTGTTGCGGTAGGTTATGTTTGTCCTTCGCAAAAAAAATTCTGAATTTTCAGAAACGTTTACCAACTTTCGTCTTGGCGATTTATTGCTTACAATTGCACTGTCATAAAATAAAATTCAGCTGACTCAGTTTCGTTCTTTTACTGTTATTTATGCTGTCTTATTGTTATTTATGCTGTCATAACTTAGAATGAAAGACGAAGTGCTGAATAACAGCTTTTGAGAAAATTTAGCCCGAGCGAGTACGTTTGTGTTTTAGACTGAAGTTAAAATAAAATTTTAAAAACATGGTATTAAGCTTGGTATTATTTATCGAATTTACGTAGTTTGTAGTTTGTTTTGTGTTAGTTCAATATCTGTGTACATAACTTAATTTAAGTGTAAATAAGTAATAAATATGGCTCATGTGTATTCCAATGAGTAATTGATAGACATAGTGCTCTGTTATGGCGAATTATGTGTTAATACCGCAGGACAACATTTTGAACATTTATTGTAATTACAAATATCAGTGCCAAGAACAAGCAGTGAGCTTTAGTAAAATTCTAAGGTTGTAATGACTGCACAGGTATGACAACACGTTCGATATGCATTTTGTGCTGTACTGTACATTTTTTTTATTTCGCATAAACGCATTTTATTTCGAAAAACGCATTTCGCTATGCTAGTGTCGGTGAAACACAGATGGATATGCCGAAGACGCGCGCGAACGACGGCGAAACGTTAAGTGTTTTGTGCACTATTTAGGGCCAGTTGTACAAAGGAGGTTTAAACTGACGCTCAACTGAACCAGGTTCAAAGTGAACAAAATCGCATCAAATTTTATTTATGAATGCATTAATTGCCATATGTTATTAAAATCCTATGCCCTTAGTGTCCGGTTTAAAGATTTTGTGATACAGTTTTCATCGGACAAGAACCAACTTTAAATATTTATTTATTATTATTAAAATTATTTTTTTCGGCGGACAAGGTTCCAAAAATTTCGTCAATTCCGCCGTTCGGCGGAATTTATAATTTATAAGTACAATGCCGCCGGCGGACATATAGTCACTGCGAATATTTAATTTACCGTAACATACGTATAATATAAAATTCTCCTGCACTTCAAGTTTAGGTCTCCATCTCTGATTTTTCAGTCTTAACGTTGTCGGTGGAAAACGTAGGGTAAAGTTGTACAGAGCATTAATATTATCAAAATGGCTTTCTTCAATTCAGGCCATTTTTTTAATAAAAAAAAATGTCTTGTTTGTCTGGATACAAGCAATTAAAATCAATCAGTAAAAAGCCGTAACCTTTTGGTTGTTTTAGTAATGGAATCGTATCAAAGTATTCCAATACAAATTAGTGATGGGCGAAAATAGTATTCGAATTGTATTCGAATAAAAATAATATTCGAATGAAAATAGTATTCGAATGAAAATAGTAGCTTTGTTCCTACACAGTTCTAAATCAGTTCGGAACTGTACTGCTCATGCAGTATGCTACAGGTCATGCGCTCTTACTAAAAATGCTGTGTATTTAGCAAGAGCGCATGAGCAGTACAGTTCCGAACTGATTTAGAACTGTGTAGGAACAAAGCTAGTAGTATTCGAATGAAATAATATTCGAATGAAATAGTATTTGAATGAAAATAGTATTCGAATGAAATAGTATTCGAATGAAAATAGTAGTATTCGAATGAAATAGTATTCGAGTGAAAATAGTAGTCGAATAAAAATAGTACGTAGTAATAGGATATACATAACTAAACTTTTAATTTCTTGATTAACGCCTGGAATTACATTACGAGTTTGTATTTTTAGAGAATTAACCAATTCCGCCCGTCTATTCGCAAAACTAATAACAAAAGATTTCGAAGTATCAATTTTTAAATGATGTTTTTGAGTAATGTTTTAAGTAATTCATTGTGTTAAAGAGAATGGTATTTATTATATATAAATTACGAAGGTCTTCATAAATTTATATATATTTGGCTATTTCCTGTTTACATTAATGAAATTATTTTTTCAGAAATTTCGTAGAGGCGAATAAAAAAGCAAAATACATATATCTTATTAATCAACACAGGTTTGTATTAGTTCTACAAAATACATATTATATAAAATGAAAATATTCCAGTACATGTAACTTTTGAACAATAATAGTATTAAATTGACATTTATAAATTTCAATTAAATTGATATGCCTAGGAAGTAAATATTACTATTAAGAAATTAGAGTAAATAATAATCTATTCTTAGTTATAATGTTAATAGAAATTTGGGACAGCTGATTATTATATTTATCTGCACGTATAGAAATTCAATTTCTTGGCATTTACGATACAAATGCCATAAAATAATAAACGGCGGCGGCGGTAATATAACAGCCGATGACACATTTAAAAAAAAATTACTCTATCTTGCGTCATATACATAGTATAGTCGTCCAAATTCTGTATCGGTTTTATGATCTTGCTATAAAAAGCAGCTTCAAAGAGACCGGCCTGCGGTCGCCCTTCTGTCGCTTTTTTTTTGGCAAAGCCAAAAACCGCTACCAAACTGGGACGACTATACGCAGATTTTGTATCAACTTCCAAAGAACAATTAATTTTAAAAACGTATTTTTTCGGAAATATTATTAAATTACTAAATTCGGTTGTGTGTATTTCGTGGCTATTAAAAAAAGTTTAGGTATTATAAATAAAATGTCACCTACGAAGCATTCGATTGTGTGGGAACATTTTACTAAATCGAAAACCGACGATACAGTGACTTGTAGCTTATGTAAAAAATTATTAGTTTTGCGAGTAGACGAACGGAATTGGTTAATTCTCTAAAAATACAAATTCGTAATGTAGTTCTAGGCGTTAATCAAGAAATTAAAAGTTTAGTTATGTATATCCTACTACTACTATTTTTATTCGACTACTATTTTTATTCGAATACTATTTCATTCGAATACTACTATTTGCATTCGAATACTATTTCATTCGAATACTACTATTTGCATTCGAATACTATTTCATTCGAATACTACTATTTGCATTCGAATACTATTTCATTCGAAAACTTAGAGAACTACTATTTTCGCCCGTCACTAATAGAGATTGTTTTAAAAGTAATTTTCGCCTTGTGTCGAAAGTTAATAGCCATTTTTCTTGTATTACTTCGTACAGTTATAAATTACATTTTAAATATTCAATATCTGCTACTGTTTTTTCATCGACCGTCTCGACCATCGGCGTCTCTTCTCTAGATGTATGTTCCAGCAAAAAAAAAATAATTGCTATTAATTACTATGAAACATCTCTTCGGTTATTTGTCAATTTTTCCAAAACAATACCTCTGTTTACTTTTAAAATACACGAACATGTAACAGTTAGATCCATAAATATATGTTTTTAATAAAGCATATGGCGAAACGCAAAACAACTAAAAATTCGCCATGTTATAATTGTATGATCTTGTACAGTTAAATTTTCGTATGACTGTTCCCACAATCCAGACTTTACCCTCGGTTTGAGTTCACTCAAGTGTTTTGTATGGTGACGATCGTAATTTGTTTGTTTCTTACGTCGATGTCCTTTTTTGAAGATTATTGTCCTATCTGGAATTTTAGGTTCTAATTTCGAAGGAGTCACAGGAACTAATGTCCGTATTCTTCGTCCCATTAGCAATTCTGCTGGTGAGAAGCCATTTGCAAGTTGCGTTGCCCGATAATTTTGTAGAGCTTCATACACATCACCACTCCTCTTCCATGTCTGTTTGATGATTTTTATAGCTGCTTCTACAAATCCATTACTTTGTGAGAATTTTGGACTCGATATCACATGTTTTGAAACCCCACCTTTTTGAAAATTAAATTTAGAAGTTAGCATAGGTCCAAAGTGTGTTCCATTATCACCATAAACAATTTCTGGCGTCCCATGTCGGCAAAGACAGATTTTAGGCGTTTTATTATTTCAATTTCCCGGAGACTCGCTAATGACGCTATTTCGGGGTACCTAGAAAAATAGTCAATTATTATTATTGAAAACTTAGATTTTTGTAGATGAAATAGATCCATTCCGATCTTCTGCCATAGACGCTCTGGGAACTCAGAAGGAATAAAAGGTTCGTGTGGATTTTTTTGTTCTTGAATACATTCAGTACAATTTTTGATAAGATTTTCAATATCTTTTGATATTCCATTCTCATCGATAATAGTACTTTTCTTAATTTTCCGCAGCTACCGAAATAAATAAAAACTTAAGAAGGGAGATATATCATAGAACGTTCATGTAAAACAAAAGTTGTTATTGTTATGTCATATGTGTAGAATGTAATGAAATTATCTTTGTAATAAATACTTTACAACACGGAAATAATATTCGTATAAACAAGATTTTTTTTTAAACGGATGAGCGAGATACAAAATAGGTTAAAAATCGTGAGTGAGAAAGATGCTATTATACGCTCTAAATATAATTTTCGAATGCAACAACAGTGGCGCTGCGCATGAGTGATAATGAAAAGAAAAAGTAATATTTGTAATTTCTAACAATTGCACATAAAAGTTGATCTGAATAGATTTTCTGATCTAAAGTTCTTTATATCGAGGGCGTCATATCAGAAGGGCGTAAGCGCCATTATAATCCTATGCTGATACGCCCTTCTGATATGACGCCCTCGATATGATATCCTGTATATATTTATGTCCTCCACTTTATTCTTTATTAATTCAACTTCTTGATGGAATAATAATCTTATCGAAATTTTAGGTGAAAAGCCTCATATTTGTGAGATATGTAAAAAGGGCTTCTCCACATCCAGTTCACTAAACACACATCGCCGTATTCACACGGGTCTAAAACCGCATGTGTGCGGTGAATGTGGAAAATGCTTCACCGCTAGTTCTAATCTGTATTATCACAAGATGACCCACACGAAAGTATTGCCCTTTTATTCGAAATGTTCTGCAACTAAACTAAATCTGTTTTAGGTAAAACCACACAAATGCGATTTGTGTCCAAAATCATTTCCCACACCTGGAGATTTACGGTCTCATAAATATGTTCATAGCGGCACTTGGCCTTACCGATGTTCAGTGTGTTTCAGAGGTTTTAGCAAACAAACTAATTTAAATAATCACATCGTTATACATACAGGTAGGAAGATAAAAATTTTATCATTAGTGACTGAACATAATTGTCAAACTAGTGTAAGGTTAATTTTTTATTTATATGCAGATCGTGTACGAGCCCTGCGCCAAAAGTATTCTCCTAGCTGGTATAGCTGTTTTTAAAAATAATATCTTTATTAGAACTTATATATCAAAACTTTTACTTACAAATGTTTAATTTCTATTTATTTATTATTATTATTCTAGAAAAATAATCTACCACTGAGTAATGTATTAACTATTTCTTTCTTTATAAAAGGGAGGTGGGCGAATACTTTTGACGCAGGGCTCGTAGATCTGAGTTAAGAAAATGTACCTACCACGAAATGACATGACATAACAAAAGCCGTTTCACGAAAGTTGGAAGAAGATAGCTATATAAAACTTCTTTGACTTATCGATCGATCGGCATATAGTAAAAAAATGATCTGCACGTCAAAGGTACCTACGAAGTCAAAATAAAAATATTCATTATTTAAAAATGAAATCATATTTAGGCACGTACGCACAGACAGATTTCAAGGTGGACTTGAGGAAAAAGTGATACTTAAAGCTAACTTCATATCACATTGTACGTTGCATGGTTACATTTTTCAGTTTCACGAGGTCGGCATTGTACAACCCTTTGGCTTTCATTCTCAAATGCAAAAGAGTCATTTCGCAATCTAGTATCAAAAATAACTATAATGTTTTAATACAGAACTCCCAAAAAAAAAAAAAAATTAAGTTTGCTTCATATTTCATACTCCTATTAAAAAGTTTATTATATTGATTGACTCTCTACGTGTTTAAAAATAAGTTTTGATAGAGATCATAAATTAGCATCATTGTAATTTACTTGTAATTGTGTAATAAATACATGTAATATGTAATTTTGTAATAAATAAATAAGATTAAACCACATGATATCAATCAAATATGAACCTGAATATGCTCAGGTAATAATAGTATATTATTTTACGAGTTTCACAAGAAGGCTTATTGTAACACGAGTGGGGTTGAGGTACGACGAGCGAAGCGTAGCAAGCTCCGAGCACTCCGAGCTTGCTACGCTTCGCTCGTCGTACCCCAACGGAACGAGTGTGCGATGTCATACCTAATACAAGCAGCATTTTAGACAATATGGTTACCGTTGTTTACCCGTAGCTATAGTTACGTTTCTGAAATCTTTTAATCAAAGCAACGCTGGATGTCGGTGCAAAATTCAATTTATTTTAGAAACATCAAAAAATAATAAAAAATCTTCATCCGTGCATAAAGTTTTGTATGCACACGGACGTAACTTGCTTTTATGGCCTTCGACGTATTTTAGTATTTTCAAAATTACGTCTTATGCCATAAAAGCCTCTTTACATAAATGCATAAATAACTATTATATTTTCAGGTGATAAGAAGTACTTGTGTAACATATGTGGTAAACGATTTGCTATGCCGTGCAATTTGAAGGCCCATATTAAACTTCATGGCCAACATATGCAAGAAAACATAGGTTTCCAGGAGTGTGTGGAAAAGCAAAGAAGTTGTCCTTTACAGATTCCCGGTACGATGGATTTTATGGAAGCGCTCTTTAGACAAAATATGTTGAACAGCTTTAAATTCATGCCTTTTCTTCCATCTCTGCAGCAAAAATTTGTCATTCATTTAGAGAAATAAAGAAATGCTAATTGCAGTGTAAATCAAATTTTATAAGTCGTTTTCTTTCAGTAAAAAATGTGAAACTATGAGACATGTACGATTCAATCTTATTATTTATTTTATCTTGAAAACTTCGGAATGTGCTTTCTGGAGTATTTCAAACTAAAGGGAGGCATTCACATTCATATATGCGGCGGATCTATCTCTGGAGGCAGATCCTTCGTTGACACATAGTTATCAGTTTTATTTATGACGTAGAGTTCTTCTCTTATGAAAACAACTTTAGTTTCTTTACATGAACAAATGTCAACAGAACTACGGGCATTCACATTCAGTTCAAATCGAAATTTTGAATGGATACATCGTGAGTTTTATGGCTGCATAATTATTATGGATAAAAAGGAATTTTAATAGAAGGATATATGGTGCATTCAATTAAATTCCGTACCGCCAACTTTATAAAAAAATCACAGCTTACTTTAATCAGGAATTCATTTGAAGGCAATTCATATTAAGACAGAAAAAAGGAAAAGATTCTCCCAAAATATACTAGTATCAGCCAAAGCCATTTACAACAATATTGCTGTCTAATTTCGCAAATGAAATGTAAGTCAACTAAAAATTGACGCATGCGCTTCCACGTACAACGAACAAATTTATCGTTAAAGGTCACTCACACACAAATATGTCCAGCTTGTTGTCTGTGCTCGTCTTCTTGGACTAAAGATGGGATTTCCAATTACCGTCAGACGCGGATGCGTCAAATCAATGCGTCCAAAGCATCCGATTGACGCCTGTACTTGTTCTTCAATAAGCGTTTTAAAGCAGTGCACTTATGACTGAGTGCAGTAGTTGCGCTTACAACAAAATCGACAGGAAATGGATAAAAATTTGTTGCCGCTCTTATTATTAGACGAAGAGGATGAAGATGAAATTGTATTGTTTCTTTTATCAAAAAAAAGAAGAAAATATGTGAAAAACATGTATAGATGGCGTGATACTGAGGGTTATTCCAATATAGGGTAAAGTCAAAATCGTACCACTTCTTAGTTTTTATTTTTCATTTTCAAAGATAATTGAATATACCTACAACTGAACATTACAAGACACTAGCAGGGATATTTTTTTTACATGGAACATTTTCTTGGTAATTTTTAAGTAATACTTTTTAGATTTATACATAATTTTTTGAAAGTCTGCAAGCGGTACGATTTAGGGTTCGAGTCTCCTAAATCGTACTACCAGGCTCCTAAATCGTACCTCTACGTAAAATAATTATATAGAAAACACGGACCCATTATGGATAGAGAAAATTTATTAAAAGTTTTGTTAATAAACAAAAAAAGTCGTTAACATAATTAAAAAAAAATATATTTAAAAAAATAAACACTCCTAGAAAATAAAAAAGTAGGAAGTTATTTGCAAATTTCACACGTGTAGGTTTTTTTGCACTTGGGTATTCCTGCACCTGTGAAGAAGTGTTTTCTTCTGAAAATAACCGTTTCTTTCTATTTTGTCTTTCTTGTTTCGACTTCATCTTCTCAGAGATCTCACTCTTTTTATTTGCAGCTTTCTTTTTCTTAGCTTCTTTTAAAATTTAAATTTAAATTTAAATTTAAAATTCGTAGTTCTTTTGCCATTACTAGGGTATTTTTGTAGGGACTAGAAGTTAATACTTCTGCTTTTTGAGCGCCTTTTTTTAAATGTGTATCATATTTTTTAGTTGTTGGTTTAGGTAATGGGCTTACTTTACTGATTGGAACAGTTAATCGACTGGTTGAAGGCTGAGGTTCCTGTATATTTCCATTTTCATTCATTTCTGTGTTTCCTACTAGTTCTTCAGCTTCTTTCTTTGCAACTATGTGTTCTGCTATTACTTGAGCTTCTTCGTTTGTTACCAATTCAATTAAATTCTCACTTGCCACAAAATCTGCATCAGAAAAAACTGTCCTGTTTACTGGCCACACACCAGCAGCACGAAAGCCATTCATTGCATTATTTATTGTTGCTGCCTGGACATAAGCTTCCGTAAGTAATTGGCTAACCTCAAACTGCGTGACTTTTTGGCCAGGATTACTACGAAGCCATTTGGTCATAGCTTGGAGGTAATTTGACTCCATAGACTTAAAAATACCCACAACAAGTGGTTGCAGTCTGTGTGTTGTGTGTCCAGGAAGCTGAAGCAGTAAAACTCCATTATCCTTTGCTAAAACTATTGCTTCTAGATTCTTGGAGTGAGTAGTGTGACCGTCGAGTAAAAGTATCACTTTAGACTCATTAGACGGTTTCACATAATCAATGAAGTGACGAAGCCACTTCACGAAAAGTTCTGAATTGTTATAGCCGGATTCGCTAATTTCAACCAAACTACCAGGAAACGCTCCTTTCTGCAAGGCAGGGTGCATTCTTTGTCGTTTGAATATAATCATAGGAGGTACATAATTTCCCAATGCATTACAGCAACATACAATAGTAATATTAATTCCTCTTTCACCACTTGACAAAAATCCTACTTGATGTTTTCCCCGCTGTGCTAAAACTCTAGGTGATTTCTTCTGCACAGTTGAAAAACCAGATTCATCAACATTGTAAATGTGCAGTGCATCAATACTGTTTTCATCGACTAACCTTTCCAAGATATCAAAGAAACCATATACATTTTCCCTATTAAATCCTTTGCAACGAGCAATGGAAACGTTTTCGGCTTGACGGAGGCTTAGATTTGGGTGTCTCGATAAAAATGAATAATACCATTTCTTTCCAGCCATTTTCTTTTCTCTGTTAAATCGATTTGGAAGATGAGGATTTGCTTCAATTATATCATATGCAAGTTTTCTGACATTGGTCGGCGTAAGCCCAAATAGACATTCTTCAAATTTCAGAATGTGCTTAACTAAGTCTTCTTCTACTGTACCAGAAAGTGCGGTTTCCCTACCATTAACACATCTTTTCTTTGCTCTTGGACTTACTTCTCCTCTCTTCACTTTTCCCTCTAAGTGTCATTTGAAAGTGGGTTTAGGAATTTCATATTTACGACAGCAAGCATTTAAACTTATACCGCCATTTTTGTATTCAGCTAAAGCGTTTTTCATATCTTGTGCAGACCATTTTCCATATTCTCTCTTGGCCATTTTCCACTAGAAATTAAAGTACGTAAGAAATTAATTTTAATTGAAATGTTCATTATAGCCCATGGTACCTAAATCGAACCGGTACGATTTTGGAACTTGAGTTGCGGTACGATTTAGGAAACGCGACATAAATGTAAAAATAATTCGTTATAACCTATAATTTCAAATATACACTTACCAAAACTAATGGAAAATATTCCTCAATAGATGTAATTTCTAAGAATGAACATAAAACTTGTGAAACTCTTCTGTAGAATAAGATATTGTGTTAGGAAAAACTGTCAAAAAATATAATATATATTGCCTGAATTTCTTAGCACTACTTTTCTAAGGATCGATAAACTGGACCCAAACCAACTCTCGGACATACCTTTTGTGTTAATAGTAGTTACTTAAAACGTTAATAGAAGCCAGTATATTCGATTACTTCTTTCAAAAATAGTGGTGGTACGATTTAAGCGCCGGTACCATTTTGGCGACTTTACCCTACTCATAAGAAATCATTTATTGACAGACAACGAAACATTTAGACAGTTGTTTCGATTAAGCAGAACACAATTTAACTTTGTTCTGAATATTATTGGTAGCAGTATAACAAAAACGCCATCTAGGAGAGTAAGGCATCCAATTACAACAGAAGAAAGTAGTATATTACATTTACAGTAGTGGTCGTAGATAAACTAAGTTTAACGTTAAGGTAATTTACTTTTAATTGATACAGTGCAATTGTCACATTAGAGACAAGTTAAATTAGGATCCTGAAATTGAGAAAATTGGGTAAAGTAAGTTCCTACATCACTGCGTGTTTCGCTGGTAGATGTTCCCGGGCGCGAGGGAGACGTTTCTGCTATGGATCGAAAGTTCTGTTTAGTTTGAAGTGATCTCATTTCTAATTCATCATTTTTCTGAAATAGGAACACCCATTAACAACATGTTAACCTTCTCGAGAGCAGGGGTTTTTGCCAACGCCGAGGGTTTCGAAATTCGGGATAAATTCAGGCAATATTTTAATACCCCACGGGTTCCGTGTAGTGGCAGGAACATTGGGTACAGAGAGGATTAACGCAATAATTTTGTAAATTTGTATTTTATTATGTATTACCAAAATAAAAGTTAATTACTTACCTGTTCTTTGTACTGTTTCAGTAGTTTGCTTCCACATATTTACACGAATCAACTGATTCTTATAATCTTTACTACCACTGTCATACAGCGGAGGACAATTTGCAATACATTCTATCAATTTTTGATCATCTACAGCAGTAAAGTTCGTCACTGGTTTTCCAAAGTCTCCTATTTTATACTCCTACTATTTTTTCTATTTTGGTTCTGAGATATAAAAAAACTTAAAAATCTCCGTTATTTTGTAATTTAAATATAGGAAAATTCTGTTTTGTTATGTGATGATTGGTGACATTGATTGGCGTTTAAAATATAAATCAATAAATCACACATAAGACGTAGTATTTATAACTATACCTTTTCAACTTCAATTTCGGAAAAACGTAATATTAATTTCAGAAAATATAATTTTAATTTCAGAAAAAGTAAATTTAATTTCGGAAATAGTTAGTTGAATTTCGGAAAAGGTAATTTCAGTTTCGGAAAAGTAAATTTAATTTCGGAAAAAGTAAATTCAATTTCGGAAACAACAAATTCTCCATTTTATGGGATTCTCTATAGGTATTTCTATTCTAGTGTTCATGTTTGAATGTTATTTAAACACAGAATGGCCCATCGAAAATTGCCAAGGCAGTTTTTAGCCCTTTAACCTTTTTAGTAATTAAAGAAAATGCAACGAAATGACTAAGATTTTATTTAAATTTTTTTTTCCAATTATTAAGTGTTCATAATGTTGCGCAGTATACTTTTAAACCGCCAATGCTCATAAAGTAACAGGGATAAAACAGTGAATATTTTTATTCGATGGGGTTTCGATGTACTTTTACAGTAAAACTAAAAAGGTGGTAGGGTAATAGCACCAGTTATGGACACTTTAACGCGAAATTTAGAGATTATTACTCGGCAAATGTAAATAGATCACATTTCTTAAAAAAAATGCATTTCAAAGTATGGACTGGAACTTTTTCTGTCACCTCCAGAACATAGAATTAAAGAAAAAATTGTATTTTAATTTTCAGAAATATAAATAAGCAAGTGTGTTTTTGATCCAGTTATGGACATCACATTTTTACACTGTTCGCAATATGGACACCTACTGAACCAATTATGGACATCTGAAATACTTAGAAGAAATCAGTTGGAAACTACATAATTTTTAGTAAGAATTTATGAAACGTATACCTACATATATGTACATATATACGTGTAAGTAATGTATGCAGTAACATAGGCAACAAAAGTATAATAATTAAAAATATCAAAATTTATTCTCTTCCTCACTATCTAAACTTGATAAGTCATCACTTTCACTTTCATTTATTTTATTACAGATTTCACAGAGAAATTCATTACTTGACGTATCAATTGGAATTTTTCGTAAATACTGTAACCGTATACAGATACTGTGAGCTTTGTTTTCGCATGAAATGCATTGAAGCCATTTAGCTTTTCTTTCAAAATAATTTTGACTTTTCCAGTTACATTTATAACAAATCCAGTTAAACTTTTCATTTAATAATGCCTTTCTTGCTTCAGTACCTTTGGCCTTTGCAACTTGCAGCTTCACTTTTTTGCATGCATTTTTTTCATCTTTCTTTTCACGCTTTCTTGACTCCATATCTTTCTCTTTTTGCACTTTCTGCTCCTCTTTTTTCTTATAATATTCTTGCCATAATTCAGAAGTCACTACTGCTGGTACTTTTTCCTTATTTTTGCTTTTTTTATTTGTTTCTTTCTCTTTGGGCCAGAAAAGTACTTTCTTAAATGGAGATATATCTGAGTTGTTCATTGAAGACTGATTTAATTCTGGCAGTAGTACTTCTTCATTGTTTTTAGTTGGAGTGGAATTAATAGTGATATAAAAATCTTCCAACTTATCTTCAGAGTGTTCATTCGAAGTTGAGGGTCTCGATTCGAAAACTGCTTCATTATGGTGATCTGTATTTTCTATTAAAACGGTAATTTCATTTTTTGGGAGGTCTTTGGCTGTATCAATCTCACGAGGTATTACGTTCCAATCCTGTACATCAGGTTCATTGTCCACCTCTGTGCCGTCAATCGCAGTGGAATTAATTTCATCATTAAGTATGTTTTCCTGGATTACTGAATTATTCTGTAAATTTATCAACATTCTTTTCGTCTGATTCCATACGTTATAAAGTTCTTTTGCTGATTCTTTGCCTTTCCATTCACTGTTAAGATCATGGACTTGCATTTGTGTTAACAGTTCATTGGGGATTAAACTCTCTAAAAATAATTTGTGGCTCTGCAGTTCTCCTTCACTTTTTTGTTTAGATGTTTTTGGCTCTTTTGATTGTCGGCTTTGCTTATACATTTTGAGTAATCAATGTTATTGGGGTTGAAAGGAAAGGTACCACAAATACGAAATCCATTTTTAATTGTTTGTTCACTTACTGCTTGTTTGATTACTACAGCTAAAATTTCAGCCACGTTTTGTTTTGTGACATGTTCAGATTCATGTTCCGTAAGCCACTTTCGTACTTGAACTTTCCATTTGCATTTTAGAGGAAAAAAGACTGCAACGTCCAGAGGTTGTAGGACATGAGTAGCATTTGGATGAAGTGCTACGAGTATTATTTGCTTTTCGCTCAAAAAGGTACTAAGTTGCATGGTCAAATGCGACTTATGTCCGTCGACAAAAAAAATTACAGGTCTTTTTATATTTTTTTCCGTCAACCATGGTTCGAATATATTACACATATATTCATAAAATACTTCGCCAGTCATCCACCCAGAATCTGACTTACCAACACCCCATCCTTTGGGTATAAAGCGCACAATATCTGCTGGTAACCTTTTATAAGGGAATACAGGCATAGGTGGAGCAACCTTTCCTGATCCCGAAACAGTAAAAGGGACAGTTAAATTTTCTTTATCTGATGTTTTACTAACGTCATATATATTTTTTACACCACGTGGTGCAAGAACCTTGCCTGTTTTAGGACATAATGCAAAAGCTGTTTCATCTGCATTAAATATTCAGTCTCCATCTTCCAATACATCCAGATTTTCATTTTTTTCCAAATAAGACCAAACTTCAGAAAACCAATTTCTAATTTGTGATTCTGAAAGTTGACTGCGATATCCTGTCAATTTCTCAGCAGTTTTAAGAGAAATAGTTGGATGTCTTCTCAGAAACCCATTAAACCATTTTCTTCCAGGTCTTCCATGAGTAAATGGGGTTTCTCTGTTCATTTCTTTGATAAGTTTTGCTACAGTATCAAATAAAGCAGTTTTAGTGATTGGAAATCCGGCCTTAGCTACGTCTACTATCCACCGAGCTATTCGTTGTTCTTCCTCCTTTGTTAGAATTGTCGAGGGCCCCATGGTACAAACAGCAGGACTTATTCCTTTTACTTTATTTCTTAATGTAATGCGAGGCACGCCGAAAGTTTTACTTGCTGTAGCAACAGGCATTCCACTTTGAACCGCAGCATATGCACTAGCCATTTCTTCATTTGTGTATTTCTTTCTTTTTTTCTCATCCATGTTCAGTAACTAGAAAACACACAAATGAGTTATAGCGTAGAACAATTTTATCAAAAATAAAAGCAAAACAGCAAGTTAATTATATTATTAACAGCAAGCTAATTCTATCATTAAATACCCATGTTCATTAATGGGTCCCCATCAAAATACTGTTAAGGACCCATTATGGACAGTCTGTCCAACATTGGTAAACTTGTCCATACATTGAACCAATTATGGACACCTAATCTAACATACCTCATACCTGTTATTTGAGTATTTTTATTTTAGAAGCATGTTAAGTCATGCTACTAGCTTCATGTATTGCAGACGGGAAACTATTTTATTTAAACTGAAAATAAAAATATGTTATGTTGTCCACTTACCTTGCTTACACTAAGTAGGAACAAAAACTGCAATTTAGCAAGCTGTATGACACACGTTCGCAATTTGGCGCGAAACTTTTTATTATGCGCAAACTTCTATTTTGTTACCGCTCACTGCATTTGACAGATATAGAAGATTAATTTGGCTGTGGATAGATGTCGCTACTATTACTGACATTCTTATTTTGAATTTTTAAATTTTACACTGTCCATAATTGGGTGCATGTCCATAATTGGTACATCTATCCTACCTTTAAGGGTTTTTTCCGAGATATGAGCGAAAACGAATGAAAAAAGTTGCATTTTCGTTCATTTTTTGACAATTTTTTTTTTTTTAATCAAAATAAACTACTCAAAACAATTAAGAGGTCAAGTTTTCTTGCAATCGCCATGCTTAAACGAAATGAGTAAAAATGTTGGATGGCTGGTCAATTTATAGCTTCAACTATCTTTTATTACTCAGAAAAATGTTAGTTGTCATAGAACTTCTTTATTATGAAAGAGAGTCAGTTGGTAAAAATAATTGTGATATTTGCCAGGTTTCATTTCAAGTTTTTTTTTTTTTCTTTAATATATGCAACGCAATGTGGTAGTTGAGCAATGTGTGAGAAGACATTTGACATCAACAGAAGTCAGTCGGACTGTTACTCTCCTGCAAAAAGTCAATAAACAGCGATATGTTGCCGTACAACTCAATGTATGGCAGTCTGTAATAGGGAGGTTGTGGAAGCAATACCAAAATACTGGAAATGTTACTTGTCGTCTTGAGCAAGGTCGTCACAGTGCAACCACGCTTTTAGAAGATCGATTTTTACGTTTGCAGGCTCTTCGAAAATGTATCAACACATCCCGTACTTTACAAATTGATTTTTTTTGGGCTACAGTTCGACAAATTTCCGATCAAACAGTGAGGCGTTGACTTCGAGAAGAGAACCTGAGGTCTAGACGTCCAGCCAAAGTAATCCGTTTAACCAGAAATCAGCGACAAGCGCGAATGCAGTTCGCCCAAGAACACAATAATTGGCAGATACGCCATTGGAGAAAAGTTTTGTTTACTGACAAGTCTAGGTTTCCGTTATGCTCAAATGATAGAGGGGTTTGAGTATGGCGTATTAAGTATGAGTATTAAGATAAAGTCTAATTTCCAATTTATTCAGTCGCTTAAAAACTTGATCCCTTAATTATTTTGAGTAGTTTAATTTGTTCGCGAAGATGTATTATCCTTAAGTCAAAAAGATGAGCTTTCCAAAACTGTTTTGTTGATTTAAATTGATCGAATAGTTTATGAATTATATGCCAATTTAGAATGAGCAACTTCTTCTTTAGGAATAAAATTCAAACGCCCGTAAAAAAGCTAAACCTTTCCGACCCTGACAATATAGGTTTTTTATAGAATGAAATCTCGTCTACTTTCTACCATTTTCGTTTGAGCACCTTTTTTGAGACATGTTGCATATAATTTTCTTTGAAATTAATGAAGATATCACCTTGAAATCCAAAATTGACCCGTTCAAGGATTGTTAGATAAGTGAAAAAGACTAAAGGACTAAAAACTGCCTTGAAAATTTTCAGTGGGTCACTCTGTGTTTAAATAACATTCAAACATGAACATTGGGATGGAAATACCCAAAATGGAGAATCGGTTATTTCCAAATTGAATTTACTTTTTCCGAAATTAAATTTACTTTTTCCGAAATGGAAATTACCTTTTCCGGAATTCAACTTACTATTTCCGAAATTAAATTTATTTTTTCTAAAATTAAAATTATATTTTCTGAAATTAATGTTACTTTTTCCGAAAAGGTATAGACTATACGCTATAAGATACGCAGATACGACATAACATGTCTGGATGCACCTAAAGCTTTGGTCATTTAGTTATATTGGCTTCGGACTCGGTAGAACTTTTGTTTGACCGTGTACGGCAGAATAATGTTCGACAGTACAATGGTCATACTTCAGTATTGTATTGCCAAATTCTGCTTTCTTGATATATCCCTGTTGTGGTAACTTTTATATTAAGTGTCCCAAAGAGACGGCCTATCAAATACCAGTGTGATTAATAAAGCTCGGATGTATATGCAGACAATTTTACTATTTAGAATATGCACATATACGGTCTGTTTGATTATAAAGGCCCAAGCTGTAACTCATTTATTTTTGTTCAAACACCTAATAAAGGATTATATTCCTAAAAGGGACGTTCTTTCCTTGAGAATTTAAGTCATGTTTGAAATATGACATTTTTGTAGGTTCAACAAAATATCAGTCACATTCTAATTGTCTTTTAAAGTAAAATTTAAATATCAGTCAGAATGTGATTGATATTACACATGCCATGGCATAAATGTTACATTTTAAACATGACTTAAATTTAAGCTCTGCTTAAAATATCGGTAATTCTGGCCGTCAGATTTGAATAACATTTACAATTGCCTTTGTTCATTTCATTCAACATTACTATTAAAACTTTGAGGCTCTTTTTCTTGAACTTTTTGTTATGTAATCGATCCAAAATTTTAGGCGTTTGATAACAGAATAAGAAATCTAAATAGTAAGTAAAAAATATAGGCTGTCGTTTAAAAAAATCTTGATAACGTTATAACTTAAAAAAAAATATATGGAATTATCTGAAAATGAGTTCTTCATATGCGCTGTACTTTGTATCGCTATACCCCTTTTACATTTTTACTTTATCACAAACATTAACGGAGTTATGGATTTTATCCGTTACTTAATTTCCACGCTATAAAAGGAAACCTTTTTACGATTTTTCTAAGCAATAACGTAATTTTGGTCTACATTTGGTGTTTATAATAACATATTAAAAAGCCATACTTGACATGATGTGAAATGGGTGCGCACCCTTACAACTTTGCATCAGTCGTATCAACTTCAAAGTAGTCTGGCAATAACATTACAATATTACCAATGTTAATAGGAAATGAATTCAAATAGAAAGATCTTTGATATTATTATGTTTCAGTAACCTATTTTAAGGGAAAGTTACGGCGCCTGCCCTTTAGATATGCAACGGGGTTCGTTAGCCAGACTGTAATTTCAGTGACTAATGGTCGATTTCTTCACCATGTTTAAGCTAAGGTTAATTTATCTAACAGTTGGAATGTGACGTACAGCATACTATGTGTCACATTCTAACTGATAGATAAATTCAACCTCCAGATAAGGCAATGAAGAAATCGGACGTAAGACCGATTTTATAGCACGAGGGGACTTGGATTTTCCATGACAAAATCATGTAGGTTTTGACGTTGCTAGCTCCCCGACCATTTAAACAGCTTATCGAAGGCCTACTCTTAAGAAAAGGAACAGGTATGTTTTGTTGGCCATTTTGGGCGTTGTTCAGTGAGTAAGGCATATTTCTCTCTTCTACTAGGCTACAAGTGGTAGTTCAAGTTCTAGCTTGTAGTGGTAGTTTTTCCTTGGGTGGAGAAAAAAGGCCGAAATCGGAGTTTGAAACGTATAAAACCCCCGGCATCCCGGCCCACCCTTCGTTCGTGAAAGTGGATACGTCCGACCTGCAGAAGCGGCGCCGCTTGATGACGTAACAACTACGTCAAAATACGTCATTGACTGACTGCATTTACTGTCGTTGGAGGGCGCTCTCTTAAGGTTGGATTTACTCTAATTACACTGAACAACAAATTTTATAAATCTTACTGGAAATATTTACAAAATTCTAAAATAATTAATCGAAAATACTTGATATGCCCTCTTGTAATAAAAAGATTAACTATTATAAGTATTCTATTTTGCTGACGCTGCTTTAGAGCTACTGTTCTGCTGATGAGGCCCCAATTCGGGACGAAATAGATATACAGAATATGCTCGGGGGGCCCATTGCAATCCTGCCGACTTGCGGCACACAGTGGAACGATTCAATGTAATAGGTCGAAATTTTCTGACGAAAATCCAAAGTTACAATTTAAATGTAATAACTTATTATTATCATTCCTGAACATATTTTACACGTTATGTTTAAATTTTGTAGCAAGGCGATGATCGTACAAATAAGGACACGCTTGCAAAGTGACCCATGCCTGCTAATTCACAAACTGGCTTATTTGAAATGGACATTTTCAAAAATTTTTCTTTCAAAGCTGATATATATTTATGTGTTTTTTTTTAGTTATATATTCTTTGTCAGATAGTTTCCTATCCAATTGAATCGATTTCTGACATTACTTACTTACTTATTTATTTAATTTATTTATTTATTTATTTATAGCCATTTTAAATAAGTCTTCTACATTTTTTTCGTAAAATTTAATAAAAACTTAGGAATTTACCTTATAAATTAATGAAGTGTTTTAAATATCCTATATTGTATGTACATTTCGCATTAAAAAAATTATATTAGTTTTCATGTAAAATTACTAATTTATTTTTTTCAATTTTATACAAACTTTTATCTGTATACTTATTATTTATCGTCATCTTATCAACGTTTCAGTAATGATAATATAGTAATAATATAGTTTCTCTTAAATTGTGACTTCTTTAATATATTTATATTTCATTTAAAACACTTCAATTTTCATTAAAAAAAATAATTTACTAATTAACAATAATTTCACAGTGTGCCTTAATTCCGTCCTCATTTCATCATCACATGACAGTTTTTTGACGTCATATAAATAAATTTTACTAAGTTGTAATTTTGTAGCACTAAATTACTTAAACGTAATGATTTTGTAAAAATAAAACGCTAAATTATTTGAAAAATTAACGATGTCCGACCAGTCACGTATGATCGTTCCACTGTGCGGCGCACTTATTTGACGTAATAAATCCTACAGCAATGTTAGGTCAAAAAGTGATCACAGGATGTCGTGATCTAAACTTTTCGTAATAAATATAAATTTAAATGTATGATTTCTTCTTTAATAGCAAAGAAACAAAATGAATTTTTCAAAGGTCAGTATATTACCTTAGTGAACTCGTTACCCAGGTACATATAAATAGTGTTGCATTTATTTTCATTTATTATTGGTGTAGTCTTTAATCTTGAACAATGAATAAATCGCATATAAAGCTTCCAAAACTAAAGAGTGACATTTGGAAATATTATTTTAGAGGTGGAAGTAATACCGCACAATACAAATTTTGTGCAAAAATAATTAAAACCAGTGGTAATACTTCTAATTTAAAAGGTCATCTAAACATCTGCAAGAAACAAGTAGAGCAAGAGAAGACACTTAATAGAAAGTACAAAATTTATCGCAAATATTTTTATAGCAGGAACGATGTGCAAAAAGAAAAAAATACTAGTCACCTTTCGCATGTACAATGCACACCTTCAACAAGTGGTACTCAAATAGATCGTGACGTGACATTCCTATTCAAGTTAGTAATGAAACTGGAAGTACTTTTCATTAAAAAAAAAATTATAATGTAGCAAAAATAGAGTGGATCACTTTTCACTGATGATTAAAGTCTCCAAATAATAGGTCCCTTTGTCCGCCCAGTTGTATTTACTCTCTGCTCGCGCTGATGTGTTGTAAATCTCAATCGGTCGACTGGCCAATTATTCAGTGCCGTTTACAACTCTATGATACATAAGTATAATGTGTTTTATCTAAACAAAGTTGAACAAAATAAAATGTGACACAGTTAACCAAAATATTCTCCCTGTATCGGAAAAAGAATGCTTGTAGCGCCGTAGTTCGATCGGTGCCATGCGTACATCGAAGCACCTATGCATTCGGACTTATTTGTTGAAGACTTTACTGATGACACTAATGCAATGCAAAAAACACTTGCTACCAAGGAGAAATATCAACAGCCAATAGTTACAACACCTCAACCTACAATAACATACTTTCAAAGCTATGATACAATTTGAGGGTACATATTCCTTTTAAATTCTTCGTAATTTAAAGTATTGATAATGAAATTTTGTTTTTAGAAGGCAGAACAAAACTACAAAAGTAACAAATGCATTGATCATATTGCGGTGTTTATGAACAGTACGTTTTTTGTTGTTTCTTTGAAAATTTCATAAGAAGTATACTCGTAAGTACGTAGGAATTAAGTTAGAATTGTAAATATTAGGGTAATTTATTTAACGTCAATATAATTCAATGTGTAAAGGAAACTGTAGGTTATAGTAAGAAGTTCGGAGAATAAATAAGTGAGGGCGCTGTGTTAGTCATCGCGTGACCTTACGACCCGTCACGCTATGAAACCGCCGACGCGCAGAATCCGATTTATGCAATGGTACGTTTGTTGGAGCATCGCATAGAAGACGAGTGAGTTAAAACTTTTGTGGGAACGTTTTATGAAAAACCCGACCTAATATTAATAAATTACCTTTAAAAACCCGAACTTCTTCTTGCGGAATAATAATTAGTTTGTGAAAATTAACTATTTAGACGGGTACAATAATAGTATATTGATTTATAAGTTTAGAAAAGTGATAGTTTTCCAGTGAGTGTAAATGGTTGAATTCACGAGTGAGCGTAGCTTACGAGTGGATCAAATTTACACGAACATGAAAATTCACTTTTTTTAACGTGTAGATCATGCTATATTTTCGTGTAGTTGACGAAACTAATGAATGAAATGAATGAAAAAAAGTGTTGGTAACTGAAATCGTGAAGAAAAGTGTTGCTAACGAGACAAGTCCCACTTTTCTTCACGATTTTTGATTAAACATTGTGTCACTTTTCTGTCAACTACACGAAAAACTGTGATTTACGTTTTTGTTCTACGGCATTTTCTTTATTACCCACACACACACAAAACTTTGACAGATAATTTTGATTAGATAATTTTGAATGTGAAGGCTCGCGAGTGCCATCTACATCCAAAATTGATCAAAATACACTCTACAACAAAAAAATTGCACAACTAGCAGTGCAATTGTTTTCTTGATTAGAAATAGAAAGAATAGAATTAGAAAGAAAATAGTGAAAAGAGCAACATGGAATGTATGAACTCTAAATCAAGAAGGAAAACTATTAATCACCAGTGGAAGTGGAAAGTTATGGAATAAAAGTATTTTGAATAAATGAAGCATTATTAAATAAGTACCTACAAGATGATAACAATGATAGTATGTGATGCGTTGATAACTAGGAACTCAATTAATGAGTTAATTGAATAAAAAATGAAAACAAACTCATAGTAATTCAATTTATATGCCTCAAAAGAAGTAGTTGAGCTAGAATTGAAACAAACGTTGATGTAAGAATCCAAACATCAGTATAGGTTGTGACATCTCGCGTCCGATTTTTTAAAATTGTGTGAGAATTGACAATTAGCAATAATTATAATGTGCTGCTAAATAAGCCCATACACAAAGCGGTCAATTAACGCTTTTATAGCATAATTTGAAATTGGAATTTGCAAATACAGTTTTGACTGGAATGGAATTCTCTAGACAACTGTTTCAGACCTTCTTGGGGCTTCTTCAAGGATGCTCAGAAACGGATACACATATTTACGAGCGTCAATATGTCAGGCTGTTGAAATTGCAGCGGAGTTCTCGAGCTACTCTTATAATGAAGAGGTCCCAAAAAGTGCCGACATAGCTGTCCAGAGGATGCTCGCCGATTGTAATGAATGCGGTTCCAAAAAATATACTAATGGATGATCTCAATGCTAAAATTGGTTGTAACTGTGGATTTCAAAGAACATTGAGAAAAAATGACATAAGAAAGAAATGAAAATGAGGAGACGTTGATAGAATTATACAGATTGTTTCAGCTTAGAATAAGAACTCCATTCATTACTATTCATTATTATTATTATTGTATTGTAGTGGCAAATATAAAGGTAGACTTAAAGAAGATGAAAGCAAAAACAATGGTTTAATATTAAAAAATAGGATATCGCAAGTGTTAGAAAGAAGCATAAAGATTTTATATTGAATAAACACAACTTTTTAATCTTTTGATAGTATTTTAAACGATAGAGAAGAATACCACATTAGTTGGATACCTTGTATATTTAAGTGTTTTTGAGAAATATGTAATTTAAACTTTAACAAATTATTGTAATTTTTAAAAGTGCGAGAGGTGATAGCTGATAGTACTGATAAGTTATATATCCGCATTTTTTCTGTATTGAGGCGAAACAATTTTTTGCACATAGGCGGCGCGGCGGCAGTCCTGATTTGAGTTCTCTATAGTTATAACTCTTTTATCAATATACAGGTTGTCCCGTGACGTAATGTCACCACTTCACCTACGTGATAATCAATTCAAACTAAGTAAAAAACTCTAATAAAGTTTTGTTCTAAAGTAAACCGTTTCAAAAATACTGGATGTTTAATGTTTCATTTTTTATTTTCTAAAATTTTAAAGTTCATCTAATCATTTATCCATTCACCTAATAATCAATTCAAACTAAAAAAAAAAAAACTCCAATGAAGCAAACCATTATTTTTCAAGAGTACGACGTGTTTTGTAATTTTCAGAATTTTTAAACTCTCAAAAGGTGTTCAAAACAGCCCCCGTTGTTTGCTAAACACATTCTGGCATGCTTCAAAAGAGATGTAGTTGCCTTTGAAGACCTTTTAAGATAAAGTTTAAAAATTCTGAAAATTACAAAACACGTCGTATTGTTGAAAAATAATGGTTTGCTTTATTAGAGTTTTTTTTTAGTTTGAATTGATTATTAGGTGAATGGATAAATGATTAGGTGAACTTTAAAATTAAAAAAATAAAACATTAAACATTAAACACCCAGTATTTTTTAAACGGTTTACTTTAGAACAAAATTTTATTAGAGTTTTTACTTACTTTGAATTGACTATCACGTAGGTGAAGTGGTGACATTACGTCACGAGACACCCTGTAGAGCTTCGAGAATTATTCGCTTGAAAAAGTATGTAATATTTAAATAAATAAGAAATACAAAATTAGATTTTAAAAAATAGAAAGTACTGTAGAAAATAAGTTGTTATTTATTTATCATTACAAAGCTTAAAGAGTAAATTGATAATGAGCTGAGTTTCTTCGACCGCATTCCGAATGTTCTAAAGTATTTCCACAGCAGGACCAATGTCTTCGTCCAGGGTGTCCTTCATGTCCGTGACCACATCCCTTATATCCCCCAGGCATTTTCCCTCCACATCCACAAGTCACGTCTTTGCTACCCCCGCTCGAGCAAAAACTACAGCAATGATAAATGCCGTGATGAGGCCGGAAAGGGCGTACCGTAATCTGATATGGGCTGTCCTTTAAAAAAATTATGTACTTAAATAAATAACGGTGCTGGCGAGACGCTTACTTTGATCGGTTGTCCTCGAATCGCGACCGATAATATGTATTTTCCTGCCGTGTCCGGGGTGAAGCTCAGACAATAAGTTCCGTCTCGACGGTCGTCAATGTGAATGGGTATGTTCTTTGAAGTGTCTCTATACCTCACTTCCAGGGTAACATTTTCACCCCCTCTTTGAAGTAGGCTATCGTTGCGGTCTCGTGTTTCTAAAACAGCCTCTACTTTTCGACCGACTCTCAAATTTTGAAGACCTGAAATGTTTAATTTGTCTTTATTTTTAGAATAATGATTTCTTTGCACTATATATATATTATAAATACTCGTGTAGTAAATTAAAGTAAAGGGTCGAAGCGATTAACGTAAAATAAGGTCGAGACTTGTCTATGCCACGACACGACGTCGATGCTCGGTCGTTTCTATTTTTTTACGACATGTATAGCGCATTCCCTTAAAAAGAAGATAAATAAATATATGCCATCCGTTAATTTTGAGACCGTGTCGGAAATTGAGGGGTACACATGTAGGGGTGACAAGGCTATTTTCGGATGAATATTTATAGTACAAAAAAAAGCTTCGACTAAAAATGTGACGCTAGAACTTATGATTTCGAATATTGAATGTTATCACTTATGACGGAGTGGGAGAAACTTTTTGGGGGCATTATTCCGAAATTAAAATTAAATTAAATTAAAAATTATTTTTGTTGTAAACGGTGTTAGCAAGTTATATTCACATTCCAATCCTGTATTTTATAATAAGCGTTCTATATTTTTATTGAGTTTTTTAAATTCTCGATCTCAGAATTTTTACTTTTTACCTTATTTGAGATAATTTACTCTTCTTTTTTGCCTCCCTAAACAAAACGATAAATATCAATGCATACCTTCAGGAAGAAGAACACTGAGACTTGGTGCAACTATCTGCGTGGTTATTACACCATATAAAGGATGACAACTTTCTGTGTTTTGAGCAAGCTCCTCAGGCAAAAACTGCAAGCTCTCAGAGACCTTCAATTGCGGAAAATCTACCTTATTGCATGCTTCAAGCTTGCTCAAAATCGGTTTCACGAAACTTAAGATTTCGACGTCCGTTCCTTCGTTTAATAATTGTTCTGTGAACGTGACCACGTCCTTGGTTTCGTACAACTTCTTCTGCAGTTCGGCACCGTACTTTTCGATTTTGCTCAGTTTTTCGGCCTTCGCTTGGTTAACTTCCCGATGCAGATTTTGCCTATGTTGTTCGACTGCTTGGATATACGATTCGATGAATTTTTCTATTTCACTTTGGATATGGTTGCAGTGATTTTCTATTTGTTTCGACGTGGTTTGGAGACGGGATGTTGAAGTGGAGTGATTTTCGGCAGCACAGCGTGCTTTACGTACAGCGATTTTTAAGCTGGATGTATAGGTTTCCGCAGCTCGTGAGATTGGTTCTTGCAAATGACCTCGGTGTGCAGTGGACATACAATGTCGACAAATAACCTGCAATATTTCGGTTCATTTTAGTTCAGAATTTAGAGTAGGTATTAATATTAAATTGGTTACTCCATTCGGGGTATTAGGTCTGAGAGGTCACAAAATAAATATACGCAATCAAATTTTGTTTGAACTGTAGCGCCTGTTCAATAGCGCTACAGTTAACCGTTTTCAAGATATTTGCTGTTTTAGCTTTGAATGCAACGTGGTTTTTACTATAGTATACGCGTTTTCTTAAAAGAAAAATGAAAATAAATCTACATTCTTTCGCAGTGTTTTGTAATGACGTTATATTGTTTACGAAATATCTGAACAAACTTTTATAACTAATACACATCCGTTATTTCTCAGACAGGACAAAATTGAATAAATATTATCGTAAAAACCACGTTACATTAAAGCTAAAATAGCAAATATCTCGAAGACGGTTAACTTTAGTGCTATTAAACAGGTATACCTAATTGGTTTAAAAAAGATGAGGAAATAAAAATCTTTTGTCAAAAGTTTCGTAAGTTTGTTCACGAACAAGTTAGAGCAGTTTAAATGCCAAAATGATATGCTGAAATTTAATAAAAATTAACTCTTTCCTTAGTACGTTTATCGTTATTTGAATTAAATAAAAAAATTCTTCTATTATCTGATTTTTTACTTAAAATTAACTTAACTTCATTACGACCAGGGATCAGGGAGTTCAAGATAGGAAACCGCCATAAGAAATAGGTACATTGGGAAATACGACCATTAAAAATAATTAAAAATTCTAGTAGTTAACATCTGAAACACCAGATAGCGTGTAAAACGCGTCAAAAATACCGTCAAAAATACGTCAAATAATATCTTATAATACAAGTGCATAAGAAAGCCTTTAAAGCACGCGCGACGGTTTAAAAGCGCGTCACGAAGCGGAGCGCTTTTAACGGTGCAAGTGCTTTAAAGGCTCTTATGCACGTGTATTATACGATATTTTTTATTATACCTGCGCTAAAATGTGAAAATTTGAATGACATTAAAATTTAAATTCATTTTGTAAAGTTGCCTGTGGATCACATTTTGAATCGTTAACGTGGAGATTGCATAGGTGTTGTTTCCTAGGCAACTTTAAAACACGGCGTGCTTTAATCGCTCTTTTTCGCACGCTTTTTAGTTTTAGAAACAGATATTTTGATGCAAGTAACGAGTGTCTAAATAAAAATCTGGTCAAGGAGGTTGTGGTCGAAAATTTGTTCGTTGCATGCATGTCGTTTCTAAGTTCAACGGCTAAGCTTTCGAGTATAACGTCAAAGTGATTTTGCATTAAAAATAGTTTTTCTTTTCACAAACTACTAAAAAATGCCCTTTTCAATTGAAGAAAAGACATTTATGATTGAAAGTTACTTTCGAAACGGTCGCAAAATTAACGGTGTCTGGTCCTATTCAATTCAAGACTGTTTGGAGGAATTCCTTGTACAGTTCCCAGAAATTGTTTTTGATTATAAACAATTTCTAGAGTGTCTAAATCGAAGTGTGGCATTATTTCGACAAACTGAACGATCTTAGAGAACGTATATTTGATAAGTGTCAAGAAATCAACAACTCTCCGGATTTACTGCAAAATGTTGTTAATGGAATTAAAAACAGAATTATTAAATGTTACCAAGAAGGGGGTGGCCATATTCAGCATAATTTATAATAAACGTTTTTAAATTTCACGTCTTTTACGGCAAAATCACTTTTAACAAGGAAATGATAATTCAGTAACAATTTTGACGTTACACTTGAAAGGTTAGCCGTTGAACTTAGAAGCGACATACATGCAGTGGATAAATTTTCGATCACAACCTACTTGACCAGATTTTTATTTAGACACTCGTTATAATAAAAAAGGAATTAAACACACTGAAAAATCAAAATAAAAGCTAATTTGCTAAAAGATTATACACGATAAATTTGAAAGACATGTAAATGCATAACATGCAATTCAAGAAAGTTGTTAAAATGCGCATTAAAATTTCACAAACGTGAAAATCACTAAAGCTACAGAACCACATCAAAGCGGTTTAAAATTACATGCTGATTATAAATAAAATATTTAGAATTTTTGAAATGTAAATACGTAAGATTCAAGCTTAGAATTGTAATAATTAGAAAAATTAATTTAATGATGTTATGATAATATGGATAATTAAAGCTGGTTCTTGTCCGATGAAAATTGTATCACAACACTTAACGTTTCGCAGTCGTTCGACAGCTTCGTCGAACGACTGCGAAACGTTAAGTGTTTATGCGCCATTTAGTGTCCGTTTAAAAGAGTTTGTGATAATATGGATGTTAGAAGAGAGCTGTAAGTGGTAGTGAGGAGTTCGGAAATTGAATCAGTGAGGGCGCCGCGTTTAGCTATTGTAAACTAAAGCCCCCCGTGCGCCCACGAAACTGTATGTACGCGTTGCGGAGAGGAGTCAAGGAAGCCATTCGGGACCTGTAAGTAATATATCAGCGGTTTTGCGAAAAACCGACTTACAAAATAAACTTCGACTTTTATAAACCTCCGAACTTTCCTATGAGCTATATTTATTTGTGCAATTCTTCCGAAATTAAATTAATAAACTGTTGTATTCTATCTTATTCTACGAGCATTCTTCCTTATTTATTCACCTACACATACACACGTACACTGACGCAGATAATTTTGAATGTGAAGGCTCACGAGTGCCATCTACATCAAAAATTTATCACACGACAAATACCGATGAGATACACTGCAAAATACATCATCGGAGCAGGAGCCGTCGCAGCAACAACGAAGTAAGGAAAGCGATAAGAATAATAATAAACAATTACGATATAAACAAATTAAAGATTTAGAAAAATAATGACAAATTACCCTGTGAAAAACATAACACTGCAATAAAATTGGCTTCACCAACGTGCAGGCAAACTACGCAGCATAAAATTGACTCCCAAAACGTGGGGCCAGAAACAGGAAATTTGCAACAAATGCTAAAAATCTGGAAGGGTCCAGATATATACAGCAATATGTATAAAATAATGACAAGCAAATTTTAATCAGTTTATTACTAATTATGGAAACACTTAATATCGGAAGAGTGTAGCTCTAAAATAATGATACAGAAAAGTTAAGCACTTAATAATAATAATAAGGTTCAATTCGACGATAACGTTCAGCATGTAATTTTCCTGCTGCTTTTCCTCGACACTCGTCTAAAGTTCATTTTTTTATTATATGCTGATCGTATAGATTTGAGTTAAGAAAATATACGACGAAATGACATCACATGGCAAAAGCCGCAAGGATGTTTTGGCATGCTTTCTCGGAACTGAATTTTAAGCGAATTGAAACGGCCATCTATACACGTCAGTGAATGTTAATGGAGCTGGTCATGATAATACAAAACAATCAAGCGTTGCCTGCTTGTAAATTGTGGTAAACGACAAAATTTAAGTCTTAAAAACAACTATACATATAGGACAATTTTTATATCTCATAAAAAATTATAATGGTATTGTTAATAATATTTTTTACCAGGAAAGTTATTTAAAATTGTCACATTTTGTACTAACAGGTACTAACTTTAACAGTCTGCAATTTCAAAACTAAAGGAAACTGGACGCTAGTTTTGATTTTAGCATGGTATAGTGATTAGTGTGGCTTATATTTCATTTACACCCTGTATAATTTTTCAGGTAGCATAAAATGATTAATTTAATAACCGAAGAAAAACTTATTTATAAGCCAAATAAAATTACCTACGAGTAGGACATGGTCAAATTGGCGAAATAATAAAAAACAAAAGTAAAATTTACTGCAATTAAAAATATAAATAATTTATTACTTCATTACAAAGATTTATTTTATAATTATTAAAGATATTTAGAAAATGAATTAAAAAAAAAAACTACCTTAACGGTCACTCAAGCATTTCAGTGTATGGGCAACTTCATGACATTCCATTCATAATTTTGTTTGCGCGAAGGACGAGTCTTCAAGAACAGCAGCAGTTCTGTGATTACCCTCCATAACTAAAGTTGTTTTTATTTCAAAGTTCAACAGTTTATCTGCCGAACTATTGTTAATTTGTGCCCTTCAATGCAGTCTTCTCGGTCTGCGAGGTAGCAAAAAGTATTTGTACTCACAGAAAATGTGTGCGAATGTAAGTAATATTTTAAAATGCATTAAAAATAATGTAAATAATTTCATACTGTTTTAATTCTATTCTGTTTACGATATAAATTCCGTTTACACGAAAATCAACTTGAGTTGACTGAAGTAAAAAGTTTATCATTTTCGATTTGATTTTATTTAAATTATTGAAAATTAGTTTCTTTTTATTTTAATTTAAGGTTTTTTGAATGCTTTTAAAGCTGAAAGAATTTTTCTTTAAAAAAAAAGGTACAGTTAAAAATAATTAACTGTTCCGTGTTCAAAATTCAAAGTAAATTAATGAGGACATAAAATATTACTCCACTAGATTTAAGTACGAAATTCCGTAGAGCTTAAAAAACAATAGATGTCGAAAATTGTAATTATTTATCCTCGGTACTAATTACTTAATTTAATAATGTCTTGCAAACGCAAGAACAGAACTGAAATAGTTTCTAATCACCAGCTAAGTTTCACAATTTAAGACCGCCTCAATAACTCTTCCCAAAATTTATGAAATCTCCATGGGTTTTTAATCCTGAAATCTCAGGCATTTCAGTTTCTTAATGCGTTTCAATTGCTGACATTTTTGTTCGCAATCGTAATGTGATGGCTGAAATAAGGTCAATCGCCTGGAGATGGAAATGAATAAATAGATGCAGAATAGAAATAAATTGCTCTTTAAAGTTGTGATGAAATTAACCTCGTCAGTGAAGGGTAGCCCTTAAGTGCTACATTTCTGTTTGCAGTTAAATAGTTGACTGTAATGGGATTAAATTTAGACAGCATAAATCTTGGTTATTGACAATAAATAATATTGGAACAATATTGGGGACATATTTTTTTTAAATAAAATTTCGTTCAAACGCCCAGTTCTGTTTTTGTGTTTATTATTACCTGGATTTAACTATATACACCATATGCACAATTATTGTATACCAGGTGTCCCAAATTTAGTATAGTATAACAGCCAATTTCTTCCTTGAACACCAAGTTAAAAAAATTAATCAGATTTTGTTGAAAATGATTTGCAAATGGCTTATCTACAAGATAAAGTACTCTCTAAAGAGCAACCCCTCAGAAACTACTCCCAACCCCATTTTTTCAAATAGCACCCCTATGGTTTCTTTACTCTTTAATAAAGTATTTTAGATTCTGAACACAACAGTACAACGTGTCCCAGCCAAGACTTTCACCCCTAATATCTTTGTTATTTATTGATGAATTTTTCTAAAATTTGGCAGGTACCTACCTTTATTAAAAACTAAATATTCATCCCACATCATCAAACATCCCTACAATAAAAGTTTATTATTTTTAAACGGCTTTTTTCTTTATGAATTGCAAAAGAAATGTGGATCAAATGTTAAGCTTTTGAACACTTTTTTACGTTTAATATTATAGAAAATAAATTAATTATTGCTACCGTTCTTACACAAGTCAGATTTTTTTATAATCACGTATGTGTTTACCATAATAACATCAACGCTGTAACAACAGAAGGCTGTTTAAAAATAAAATTTTGCATTTACAAAAGATTTAACACAGCAGAAAGATTCTTGAGCAAGTCCTACCAAATTTTGCTTTTTTTATCCATAAGCAACGAAGATATAAAGGGTGAAATTATTGGCTGGGACACTCAGTAAACTTTTTATATCATTTATATCTTAAAAATTAAAAAAATATTAAGAATCACTTAAAGTCGTTTGAGGGGCTCGGAAGCAGAACCCAAATGACATAATGATGGATTCGCCCCCACCTATCCTACAAGACACAACCACCCCAACTTGAAAATTTTAAATAGTATTCCTCTGCTTGTGATACATCAATGAAAAGCTTATTATATTAGACTGCATTTGTGTTTAGAAAATTTCGGAAACCATTTCCAACATTTGAAAATAAGATTTAATAAAAATTAATAATTTAAACATTTTTCTACTTATTTTTCAACTATTCAAAAAGCATTAAATCAAATTATTCTTTTTCAGTATGCGTTCAAGATTTCCAGGAATGTATCTCAAGAATAAGGATGCCATTTGAAATTTCAAATTTGGAGTAGCCGAGGGGGTAGGTCGGGGTGCATCGTTCTTTACATTATTTTAGTTTCCTTATTAAATCACCTAACCGGTTTTGAGTGATTATTACCATTTTTTTTGCGTTTTTAAGTTATAGCTGACTGCATCTTTTAAAATTGTCACACTGTATGTATAAGAAAAATAAATTTAGGTTTATACAGGGTGTTGAAAAATTCGATTGCCAAATTTCTAGGGTAAGTAAATGAGACTAAAATAAGCCATTTTTGTTATATGACCTAGGGTCGGAAATTAATACACATCGTTCGAAAATTGCGTCACTTTAACGTCATTTTCGTATACGAATCTGTTGATCCGGTTCGAGAATCAGCCGTATCGTTAAAGCCACTGTCAAAATAAATGTGAATCTCGGAGTTTTTAAAGGCAGACATTAATACTTTGTTGTCAAATGTGTGTGCGAGTTAAGGGCAACCATTTTGAGCAAACGTTGTAACTGTTTTCTGAAATGTTATACATTTCATTATTTCGTTTTAGTATATTAAATAATTTCTTTACGTTTCTGTAATAATAAGTCGTTTTTACAGTCTCATCAAGTAATCACTAATTTCCGACCCTAGGTTATATAACAAAATGGCTTATTTTAATCTCATTTACTTACCCTAGAAATTTGGCAATCGAATTTTTCAACACCCAGTATATGAATTGGCTTCCAGTTGGAACCACGTCACGTTGACTTCTTCTACTGCCGACGTTTCGTTCGTTGAGATTGACAGTTTCAACGAGTAAAGAGAAGCAGCAGCAACACCATCAGCAGCAGCAGCCCTGAGGAAGTTCTTCTTCAATGGAGGAACGAAATGTAGGTAGCAGAAGGAGTCAACGTGACGCGGTTCCAACCGGAAACCAATTCAAACATGGACGACGACCCCGGAAGCCTTCAAGTTAAATTTAGGTTTATGTTTTTGGAAAATATTAATAGAAAGTTTAATTCAGGGAGCTAATAATAATGTTATTTTCGGAAAATTATATCCGTTAGATGACGACCTCTTTCACGTTGACACAAAAGTGCTCGTTTTACCATGTGTTACCATTACTTTGTGCAAAGTTTCCCAAGATATTCCCAATATCTCCTTTGGTTGTTCTGAAGTGTTAGGCTTATCCACAAAAACCTTTGCTTAGAATAGCTTCAATATTTTTAATTGAAATTTATCTCCGCCCACAATATACAGGGTGCCCGGATTTCGTAGGGACAACATGGGTAACTTTTGTATTTGAAGAGATAGAGAGACGGTTAAATTAGCAAAAAGGTGAAGGTTTCATAGCTCATTAAGAATTCATTTTCAAATTGTACTTGTCATGACCATCTTTCAACACCCTGTACACATAATAACAGATAGGTCGAAGTTGTTTTGAAATTTCTGTAGAAAAGATATTGTGTTGAATATCTACAAAAATTCAAGAGGAAATGTAAATAAATAATAAAGATATAAGCACTCATATTATGGCAATTTCTTACACTTAAACTTGAATATCTTACAAACTCTTAAGTAAAACTTCCTAAATTGTATTTTTGGTTATTACCTATTCGTTATGAGTATTTTCGAAATATGTAAAAATATACTGAGTGTTCCATTTAAAAAAATATATATAACTTTGGTATGACTCTCAGTTAGTGAACACTCTGTATAGCTAAAAATAATTTTATGAAGTAGAGCTGACTGAGTTACATCTTAGCTCGTTTAAATTATTTTTCTATCTTATATACTGTAGACGGTAGAGAAGACCGCGGCACTCGATGGACACCCTGTATAAAATTATTGTGGTCGGAGATAAATTTCAATTATTTCTTAAACACAGTCACCTTTACTATTTTTTAGTTCAATATTTTTGTTAATTTTTACTTGTTTCTGTTTTCAGTTTCAAGATTATCATTAAAATAGAATAAAATAACATCATATTTTCGAATTGTAATGTCTATGTTTTTCGTAAAATTTGTTGTGGAAAGTACTAACTTTTTTATATCACCATTTTGCCGACAAGAAGGACTATCAAAATCTTCATAAAAAAGTTGGACTGCGGAAAAACAAATGCCGATCGAGAAAAAAATTACACTATAAAATGTGTCTTTTTAAAATTAAAAATTTACCTGTTTCAGGATTTTGCAAAAGAATATTGAAGCTCTGTTCCAACATCCACTTTCTGACCGTTTCGAAACCGTCATAATCAGTTGCCCACCGAAATAATGATCGATTTTGACAACTTTATCAAGTGTAAAACTTTGATGAGTGCGTGCTTTTGACGGTTTCGAAACCGTCAGAAAGTGATATTGGAACAGACCTTAAATAAACAAGTTATGAGCTTGATTGACGAGATAATGCCTCTTCTTCTCTTTTTAAATGAAATTTTGTTAAAAATAGTTAAATGAGAAAATATACAGACTGAGTCAAAAGTATGGAATAATGAAAATATCTCAAAAATGATAGATACCATAAGGTTGAAATTTTACATCAAGATATTAAGTGATACCGAATTTATTATTTTCAATTGAACACCCTGTATATTTTTCATATTTTGATAGAATTCTATGTTTTCATTACATTGGTACCAAATTTGCCACAGGTTTCGTTACTAAACTGGAAGATATTGATACTTAAATATACCGTTCTTGTCTCTCAAATGAAATCTAATAGGGTATTTGTTTACAATTTTGTTTAGAAAATTGAATAATTTAACTTATATCTTATCCTAATGTTGTTTTTAAGATATTTTTATTATTCCATACTATTGACTCAGTCTGTAGTCTGTACACATATTTTCTTTTTGACTATTTTTAACTATTTTTAATTAAAGTCAGGTATTATCGAAGAATAATTAAGACAATTTAAAAAAAGAAACAAAAGTAAATACATATAATAATTTAAGAAATTATATTTGTTGTTTATAATGAAGAGGGAAATGTAAGAAACATTTACAACATAACGTTTATACTGTAAAATATTATTCTGAAAATTGCATGTAAAATACCTAGCTGTTTATTATCGATTTCTTAATGTTGTGATAGTAATAATTTGGATTAATTATTAAAATATCATAAAATATTATGAAATTGTTAACATTTTCAGAAATTAAAACCATATTTTTGCGATGATTCATTTTGATTTGAAGCGTTCTGTGATGTTACCTTTAAAACGTATTTGTGGCTTGACATCGATATTTTTTTGTATCAACATCTCAACGTCCATTCTTTCAGTGCACGGAAAACAATCTTATTAAGAATGCAACGTATGTAAATTAATTTGAAGAAAAGTGAACTGTTTCATACCATGTTTTATACAGTGCAAATAACAGCTGGCACTGAGGCCCAGTTGTACAATGCCAATTTAAATTTCAGCTGAAGCTTAAACCCATAACAACGATTATTTCAACAATTGTTGTCAAGGGTTTAAACTTTAGCTTAAAGTTAAGCTGGAATTATACAACAGGACCTAAATCGGACAACCATTACATCCTGAAAATGTCAAATACACAATAAAATTGGCATCCTCCATTATACTTAAAAAAAATTTCCGTTTCTTATCCAAATTCCTTTTAATTTTGAATGTTTTTGAAAATGTACGAAACGAAAAATCCCCAATTTGTTGTCTTTTTACAATTAAATGGTGAAATACCAAACCATAATGTCAAAACTAAATTGTCAAATTATATAAAATCATACTCCTTGAAAATGGATCCAATCAATTAAAATGGACATCGCATATGGCTCAAGCACAGTATAAATAACTACATACAGCAGGTTCATTACATAGTAAAATGTATAAGTGTAGTTAAGGAAAATAAAAGTATACACAGAAATGTTAATGTGTTTATAATAGTTAAAGATAAAGATAGTGTACGCGTAAATGTTAGACAGACTTTTTGAAGAAAAAAAGGTATCATATTATCCAATCCAATTTTTCTTCTAGGAATTCATTAAAATTATAAAAACCATTTTTGTTAGATAATTAAGGACACATTCACAAAATTTTTTGTCTGTAAGTGTAAATAAATCCTCGGGTACTTTATTTATAAATATAGCCCCGTAGTAATTTTTAGCATTTCTGCATTTAGGTAATCTTAAGTACTGAGTACGTAACTTATGTTTTTTGCGGGTGTTATATTGATGAAAATCAGTATTTTGTAAGTATAAGTTTAAGTTTTTCTTAGTATACATAATGCACTTATATACATGGTCTCCCAAATAGAGTGGCCTATTAAAAGTTTTCGGGGAAGGGAATATACAAAAATTCTGAAAGTTAGTACACTGCCCTAAGGGGAAGCAATCTTTCAGGAAACTAAAAGAAATAGGTATAGGGAATGCTAATATCAATCGACATAGAATTTGATTCTGGGTCTCATGATGTAAAAATATACAGGGTGTTCCATTTACGAAAATTGAGTTTTGGGTAGTTAAACATAATGACCTTCGACATCATATTGTGACCACCCTATGAATTTTTCAGGGATAATTACGATACGATTTGAAAGTCTGAACATTATACTTTTAAACGAAATGTCACTTTCAAGAATGAAGATAATTTCTCTGTAAATGCCTATACATATACATAGTCCACACTAATTTTTATAACTTACTGTGTATAAGTATTACTTGTTTCTGATAGTTTTATATATTTCTTTTTAATTAAATCTTGAAAAATATTTTTAAATGTTAAAGTATATTTACTTTTATACGAACTACATTCAATTATAACATGTTGTCATAAAGTCCCGGCATCCCAGTGGGCTTTGGAAGCGTGAACGCATGTTTTTTCTTAAAGAAATTGATTAACCAGAATGACATTTCTATTTAATCAATCGACACATTTCAAAACGCTACAGACTAAAGAAACGTGTATATTAACAAGAAATTCCAATATTAAAGCATATTCATAATAGTTGAAAATGGTGCCCATTTTGCTGACGGCAAAGATTTACACGTCGCTTCATATTGTTGAATTCTAATTCTAATGTGACACATACAAATTAGAAACTCAATTTTCTAAGAAAAGACGTGCCCTCACACATCCAAAGCCTCCTGGGGTAACGGGACTTTATGATTACATGTTATACAGTGTGTCCCCGAATTGAGTTCGCGATACGTATAATGGACCAAAATTTTTGAATTCGGATTTCATGTTCTGCAGTTCAAGTCTGCTTGGTGTGAAATGAATTTGTGCCAAATTTGACGCCGAAAGTCTTCAAGGTGGCGGAATTAACACAAGAAGAAGTAAAATCTGTGCAGGTAAAGTTGTCTTCCTTTTGAATTTCTCCCTAATTTGAAATGAGAATCATTTTATCTTACTAATTTTTCCTCCTAAATTCAAAAAGAAGACCACTTTACCTACAAAGATTTTACTTTTTCTTGTGTTAATTCCGCCACCTTGAAGACTTTCGGCGTCAAATTTGGCACAATTTCATTTCACGCCAAGCAGACCTAAACTGCAGAACATGAAATCTGAATTCAAAAATTTTTGGTCCATTATACGTATCGCGAACTCAATCCGGGGACACAGTGTATACCGTGAATTTTTTATACCTCTGAACATATGTACATAAATATTCTTATGTTCAGTCAATGCATTGAGATAATGCATTGCAGGATATGGAAGCAGTCTCCTAGCAATCTTCAGCAAAATAAGCGTGCTGTCAGTCTCAATTATGAAATGTCATGAGTTAAAAACTGAAATATTAAGAAAATCTTTGTTAAGTATAAAATAATTGCTTACCATATTGTTTAAAACGTGAAGGAGAATATTTCCAACGTTTATTACAGTATTTTAATAACAAAATAAATCTTAAAATTACTTTACTGAAACTCGTTTTGTTTCAACATAGACAGCCGGTATATCATTGCAATGCATTGACTCGTTTTTTTAAACCGAACATAGGAATATTTACATTGTATGTTATTTGATTAGCATTCTTTGATTAGGAGATTCGTAAAACTTGCAAGCACTGTGCACTGTGTAGCAATCATATTCATCATCAATATTTTAAATTTACTTATTACAGTTTCAGAGTTACTGATCATTATCGTTAGAAATAAATTGGTGTTTTTTATAAACAAGTTGGCGACCCTATATCCAAATCAATTTTTGATAATTTTTAGCAATGGAAATTAAAACTCCTCGCATTCAAGATCAAGGAATTTTCTTTGAAATAGTTGCACGCAAGCACAGGTTTATTGACGATTTACTTAATCCGTTATGGAAATAAAGTTCAATAGCGAACGCTTTCCGTTTGAACATAAACCATTAGGTGTTTTCGTTTCAAAAGTGTTTCGCAACAGAATGATTTAAACTTGAAGTGATTCTGAAGTGAACTAATTTTATTTGATCCCATGGTATGTCCCATTGTGGTATGAAAAGAACGCTTTTTGTACAGGTCTGTTTGTTAGGTCTGTTCTACTTAGTGCTACTCAGAGCTACTCCATTCGTTGGGACGAAAACAGTTATTTGTAATATTGTAACGAATATTACCTACGGTGATGTAATGCCGATACCTATGACGTCAGTTGATATAGCAACAATAATATTTACTATTTACTGTCAGTTCTTGTAAAATACATAAAGTTTATAATTTATACCGTAAAAATAAAGAGTTTTTTAGTGGCTCGAATTTATAAACCAAATCTTTACTGGAAAGGAAACGAGTACGCAACAATTGGTGTCAGGTGTACGGGTTTTGGTAAAATTTGGTGTTTAAAAGAAAATGACTACAAAAAAAGTACCTCTCATCCATCTGAAAGTCGCAGACCTTAAGCGGGAGCTGGAAGAACGTGATTTGGAAATAGTTGGAACGAAAGCGATTCTACAAACACGACTTCGTCAATCCTTGGTTGATGCAGGTGAACCGGATCCAGATAATTTCTTATTTGAGGTGCCGTGTACAAACCTCGGTGAACTGTTGCAAGAAGTGAAAGACAATTGTAAAGCTATAAAAGAAAAGTCAGAAGACAATTCGCAAGAATTAAAAGAAAAATTAGAAGAGAATTCCAGAAACTTCGAAGAAAAACTGGAAAAGAATTCGCAGAAATTACAGGAAAAATTGGACGAAGCTTCTAAAAATTTTGAAGAAAAGTTGAAAGAGAAGTTAGAAGAAAGTTCTAAAATATTTGAAGAAAAACTGGAGAGAAATTCGCAAGAATTAAGAGGAAAACTAGGAGAAGCTTCTAAAAAGTTTGCAGAAGAAGTTGTTAATTTAGAAGAAAAGATTAGGAAAGAAGTTGAAGAAATAGCAACAATAAATTTAAGATCAAATATTATTCATCAACTTGCAAATGTAACAGAAAGCCGAAATGTGCAAGAAGACTCGGAATCAGTACAGAAGTTGCGCATGAAACCTCCTACTTTTGATGGTAAGTCATCATGGATCAGTTACTTGGTACAATTTGAAGCAGCGGCAAAACTCAACGGATGGACTTCAACAGAGAAGGCTATAGCTTTGACGATTGCACTACGAGGTGAGGCAATAGAAGTTCTTCAAGCGCTTACCCCTGATGATCAAGAGAACTATCAGCGGTTGGTAAAGCGATTAGAAATGCGATATGGCCACGCACACTTAGAACAACTGCACCATTATCAGTTAAAGAACAGGGTTCAAAAACCCAATGAAAACCTACAAGAATTTGAAGTCGACATTGCTCGTTTGGTTCGTTTGGCATACCCATCACCGCCAGATGTTGTTTTGGAGAGTCTAGGGGTGCAGGCGTTTACCGATGGAATAAAAGATAACGAAACGAAACAGTCACTATTTCTTGCTCGCCCGAGGACATTAAGTGATGCTCTAGCTACAGCGTTAGAATTTGAAGCGACAAAACAGGCCTCAAGAAATCAAATTCGAGTACGCACGGTGGAAAGTACGATGAAAGAGACCGAAGATGAGCATATACCTATAGAAATAGTACTACGTCGAATGTTGAAGGAAGAGGTATTCAAGAAAAGGAAGTTGCGCTGCTGGCAATGCGGTGAATTGGGACATATTCGCAGTCGCTGCAATAAATTACCAAAAACAGCTGCGACTGATTCAATATCGGAAAACTAGAGCGGGTTGATGCGAAGGGGCGAACGTCGACCCGTAACCAACAGGCCCTTAAGAAAACAGCACAGGTGGAATCTCTAAAATATCGAGCGAACGGTTTGTTTGTGGATGGCTTCATCAACGAAAAACTTCATTCATTTTTGCTAGATACGGGTGCGACAAAATCAATTATCAGACCCGACGTTGTCAGAACAACCAGACAAATTCAACCAAGTAGGTGGACACTTCGTACGGCGACCGAAGATACAGCTACCATCCGTGGCGAAGTTGATATTGCAGTCGTCATAGGTAACACATCCTTTATTCATAGAATGTTGGTAGCCGACATAGAAGATGAAATCATTATCGGAATGGATATTATGAAAGCGCAAAATTTTAAATTAGACATGAAAAGAGGTGTAGTTGAAATAAACGATGAAGAGATTGTTTTGCATCGACCAGGTGATGTAACAGCACATATAGTTTTGGCTGAAGACACCACGATATCGAACCAGAGTGAAATGGTTCTCATAGCTCATTTGGAGGGTGATCTTCGTGATGGAAGTGTAGTGATGCTTGAGCCAAGAAATCACAGCGCGGATGTGGCTCCAGGGGTTATTGTTGGAAAAGTAATAGTTCAGACAGGAAAAATCATACCGGTACCTGTAATGAACATGAATTATTATCCCGTAACCATGAAGAAGGGCTCAATTGTAGGTTGTTGCACATCAATATCTTCTATCGTAAGGGAAGTAAGCGTTACGCAGAAGTCATGTGCTAAGAATAACGATGTGTGGTCTAATTTAATTTCTACGTCATGTCGTCAGTTGAATCCCCAGCAAACAATAAAAGCAAAGAAATTGCTTCATCGATATCAAGACATTTTTGATATCGGCAATGGACCAAAAGGTAAAACTGGGTTAGTCAAGCATAAAATAAACACCGGAAATGCGCATCCCATCCGCCAAGCTCCCAGAAGATTACCTATGGCAAAACGAGATGAAGCCGAGAAGATAATACGTGAAATGGAAGAAGAAGGCATTATCGAATCTTCAAGTAGTCCGTGGGCGTCACCAGTGAAGAAAAAGGATGGCTCAACAAGATTCTGCATAGACTATCGTCAACTTAATAGCGTAACGAAGAAAGGCAGCTACCCGTTACCAAGAATAGACGATACCTTAGATACACTAGGCGGCGCAAGCATTTTCTCGACACTAGATTTAAAAAGCGGATATTGGCAAGTTGATCTAGCTGCTGAAGATCGTGAAAAAACCGCGTTTACTATTGGTACTGGTCTATGGCAATTTACAGTAATGCCGTTTGGTCTCTGCAATGCTCCTGCAACATTTGAGAGGTTGATGGAAATAGTATTAAAAGGAATGTCCTGGAAAACATGCTTAGTATATCTTGATGACATTATTGTTTTCGGAAAAACAATTGAAGATCATATGAAAAATTTAGAAGATGTATTTCGAAGATTGAAAGGCTCTGGATTGAAACTGAGTCCAAAAAAATGTCACTTCTTCCAGAAACAAGTACAATATTTAGGACATGTGGTTTCTGAAAAAGGAATTGCAGTTGACAAAGGAAAAGTTAAAGCAATAGAAGAATGGCCAGTACCAATAAATAAACATGAATTAAAAAGCTTTCTTGGGTTGTGTACGTATTACCGCAGATATGTGCCTGGATTTGCCAATATTGCGAAACCACTAACACGACTTACAGAAGAGGGACGAAGATTTTCGTGGGAAGAAGATTGTCAAGATGCTTTTATCAGTTTAAAGCGGGCTTTAACGACTGCGCCAGTCTTGAGTTATCCCCTTCCACATGGTAAGTTCATTCTGGATACAGATGCAAGCAACGTCGGATTAGGCGCCGTTTTATCTCAATTACAAGATGGCCACGAAAAAGTTATCGGCTATTTTAGTAAAACTTTGTCGAAGCCGGAACGCAACTATTGCGTTACTAGACGGGAACTATTAGGAGTGGTGAAATCAGTTGAGCATTTTTACAAGTATCTCTATGGGCGAAAATTCCTAGTGAGAACCGATCATGCAGCATTAAAATGGTTACTGCAATTTAAGAATCCCGAAGGTCAAGTAGCCAGATGGATTGAGAGACTACAAGAATATGACTTTGACATCGAACATAGACCTGGATTAAATCATTGCAACGCCGATGCATTGTCTAGGAGGCCGTGTCCCCAAGATTGTAAACATTGCTCTTGAGTCGATCTCTGTTTTGAGGACGACAGTTACGGATGAACATTGGCAATTTGAAGAAATTAGAAAAGCTCAAGAAATTGACCCAGATCTGACATTGATCATGAATTGGAAAAAGAATGGTTGTAAACCGACATGGGAAGAGGTTGCGCGACATTCCCCGAAGGTAAAGTCTTACTGGGCACAGTGGGATTCTATTATTATAGAAGATAATCTTCTGAAACGTGTTTTGGAGAGTCAAGATGGTACCGAGCAGAGAATGCAGATCCTGATACCGCGAGAGAGAGTACCAGAAGTTATTAAAGAAATTCATAATGGGACTACAGGAGGACATCTTGGTATAACGAAAACAGTACAAAAGTTACGAGAACGATTTTACTGGGTCAACTGTAAGGAGGATGTGAAGGAGTGGTGCAAGAAATGTACGATATGCGCAGCAAGTAATGGACCACAGAGATATACATAGAAGAGCTCCGTTGCGTCAGTACAATGTAGGAAGCCCATTTGAGCGAATTCCAATAGATGTGTCTGGTCCTTTCCCTGTAACTGAAGCAGAAAACAAATACATTATTGTAGTCATGGACTATTTCAGCAAATGGGTGGAAGCTTACGCAGTACCTAATCAGGAAGCCGTTACAATCGCAAATTGTCTGGTCAAAGAATGGATATGCCGATTTGGAGTTCCATTAGAATTACATTCAGATCAAGGCAGAAATTTTGAATCAGATCTGTTCCAAAAGGTATGCGAATTATTAGACATTCGAAAGACTAGAACTACTACTTTACATCCACAATCGGATGGTATGATCGAACGCATGAACAGAACGATCAACAAATATTTATCTAAAGTCGTCTCTACCCATCAAAGAGATTGGGACTGTTACCTTCATTTGTTCTTGCTAGCGTATCGATCATCTATACATGAGAGTACAGGACAGACGCCGTCAAATGTAATTTTTGGTAGGGAGTTACGGTTGCCGTGTGACTTGAAATTTGGAAGTAAACGGGGCGAAAATCTACTTGGCGAAGATTATATCACTAAATTAAAGAAAAGAATGAATGACATACACGAACAAGTACGTTTGAATATCCAAAAGGCAAGTGACAAAATGAAGGAACGTTATGACGTCAGAGCAGAAAACGGTGGATACCAATCAGGCAACAAAGTATGGCTTTATAATCCACAACGTCGTCGAGGCTTATCGCCGAAATTACAACCATCTTGGGAGGGACCGTATGAAATAATAAAACGTATAAATGACGTCATCTACCGCATTCGCAAGTGTCCGAACGGCAAACCACGGATAATTCACTTCAATCGGTTAGCTCCCTATGCTGGCGACAATAAAGAAGCTGAGTTGAGACGAACTGTGTTCGGGGATTCAAGAAGCAATTTCGCACCTTTATTTGAATTAAAAACAGAACGAGAGGTTGTAGGTTAAATTTAGTAGGCAACGTTAAGTCAATTTCGGGACGAAATGTGCCTAAGAAGGGGGTAGTGTAACGAATATTACCTACGGTGATGTAATGCCGATACCTATGACGTCAGTTGATATAGCAACAATAATATTTACTATTTACTGTCAGTTCTTGTAAAATACATAAAGTTTATAATTTATACCTTAAAAATAAAGAGTTTCTTAGTGGCTCGAATTTATAAACCAAATCTTTACTGGAAAGGAAACGAGTACGCAACAATATTATGAAACTTGAATAGATTAAGTCAAACCAAGTTGTCAAATAATCTCTCATCAAATATTTATTTGGACATATGGCAGTTTAAACAAATTCATTTTTGAATTTACATTTACTTCGAATTTTTTTGAAAAGAACCATGAGAACTATAAGAACCTGCAAGAAGTTGTCAGCCAGTTAAAACAAAAGGGGTAAAACAGGCATAAGTATAACTTGGTCTTCACACCACTAATCTCCTGCGCCGGAGACGGTGTATAATTTTAGGCTGGCGCACTTGAAAGTTCTGCAGATTCATCACGGCGTAACGCACCTGGCAGCAAGAAGTACAAAACGTCGTCAGCTCTTGTTCCGGATGCGTTGGGCACATAACTTGGCGTCTCACTCGCGTTATGCCCTTGCGGCGGGCCTCTTCCAGACCCAGGACCTCGTGGTGGATGCCAACCCGTTGGCGTCGGTGCTCGTCGGCACATTCCTGGCACAGGCTAAGTGCACATTCGGAACACCTAGACGTTGCCTGTAAGACGAAAGGAGGTGTCATTTATATATCGGCGCTATTTGTGTACGACCGCTTTTTAATGACGTGTAGAAGTATTAATCTGCGCTTAAAGAAAACATCGTTTATTACGAAGCGTACGTGTGGCCCTGATGATCGATGTACTGAATATATTTTGATGGGAAAAAGTTGTAATCACATCATAAACTCATGAATTTTCTGTTAAAAATAGGACTTTAAAGACTTAAATAGATTTTGAAACTTGTAATATTTCACCAGAAATGGTAACGATTGAGCTAGTACGTCCTTTGCCAAAAGTTAATATTTTTCGAGGAAACTGTAATTGAAAATTGTACCCAAAATCATGCAACGGCACTAATTACAGTTACAGGTACCTTGAATGAACGCATTCCACAAGTTTTATTCTTTTATGTTTCAGATTGTGACGACCTTCACATTAGTGACGAAGTTTTTACAATCAGATATTTTGTAAAGTTCGTGATCGTCTAGTTTTTCACATTTTCCTCGAACTTTTTAGTATCTATGAGGGTGAACTTTTTACACAGGTAAACATAGATTTTTAACATCTATTAAAGTCCGGCATAAAAAATACACCGTGCCATTAAAAAAAAACTGAATAAATCGTGACTGCATCGAATCTTAAGACGCGTTTAGATGAGCATATGCACACGACATTCGTTTGCGCTCGCAAAAAGCGTTTAAATAAAAATTCATTTTCTGACGAATAGGCTGATCCATGCGTTTCGACGGCTCATCTGAAAAGTCGCTTAATCTCGTACAAGCTGAGCATATGCGACTAGTGCATATGCCAATAGTGTAGTTTCTTTAAAAATATCTTTAAACTCTGTTTCACAATTATTTCTTATTTTGTCGAGGGCCTCACAAACTGTGCTTAAGTTTTTCAAAGCGACCACTAAATCTATGTTTTGAGATTGTAAGTATTCTGAAAGCCTGCAGGTCTGCAGGTAATGGCCAAAATTCTTTCCATTACTTTTAAAGTTATTAAAAAACCAAACTTTAAAAGTCCGTTATGAAGGAAGATAGTGTTTCCAGAATCGTCTGCTCTACTTGTAATTATTTCCTCTAGGGCAGATGAAACTTCCACAAATGAGTCTACAAAGATAGTTACTGTTTCGTGCCGTTCCACACACCGTGTTTCATATTGCAGTAAAGGTAGATGTTTTTTTTTGGTGTTTTACTTAATTTGTTTTTTAAAATATTGCTTCGCTTCGCTGACATACGGAAATAATTACACACTTCCCTAAGAGTTCCTGTTACATGTTTTACTTGAAGAATTTTTGAAGCATCACTTAAGACGCAAATTTAGACAAGGCGATAAACAATGGGTATAAAAGGCTTTAGGATATTCTGCTGTTATGATACTTTGGAGTCCTCTAAATGTTCCTTGCATTGAAGTAGCACCGTCGCGTCGTACCCTCGACTCCTTAAGTAGTTTAAATGAAATCCGACAAAAATTTACTTATTTTTTAAAGTATTAGCTAATCCTAGCCCAGTCACATCAGTGACAAGAACGAAAGTAAGAGAGTCCTTTCGAATTCTTTTCATAGATAGGTTCATCGTAATACCTTCTTGCTTCGAAATATCAGTTCTTTCGTCAGCTAAAACACTAAAGTATTTAGAATGTTGCACTTGTTCCAGAATTTTACTTTGAATCTGTGAATCTATTATAGAGATTAATTCATTCTGGATACTAGGAGATTTACTGCCAAAAAGTTCGCACCATATGGGAAAATTTTTTATTATTGATTTAAAAAAAAAATTCTTGCGTCATTAGTTTGACATATTCGAAAACCAAATATAAGCAGGACAGATCCGGTGAGATCGGAATCTTCCACACGTATCGAATTTTCATTCTAACCTTGTTACAGAATATACTATTAAGTCATCAGGCGAAAATGAATGAAAAAAAATTGAATAATATAGTCTATTAAGGCTACATCTACGCCGATGGATTGAAGAAACTGTTATTAGTCTATTCTCAAAATCTAACAATGGTTTCGAAAAGAAATTATGTTCCTATTAAGAGCACGAAACATTCTTCTAATTTAGATCTTTTCTGTAATTGTTATATAAGTTATTTCGAGCTAGTTTTATAGTAAAAAAAATAGTATATTATATAACGAGTGTTGTAAGTAGCATATTACGCATGCGGCGAGTGCAAGTAATTCCACAAGTGCATAATTGCTTTACAACTCGAGTTTTGTACTATACTTTATCTACAACCACAAAAATTATCTTATTATTCAAGTTCAAAATAATCAGCAATGACGTTGCAATATCTACAACTGTCAATCGAATGTGTTGCGGCTACGTAGATCTAACTATAAACATGCGTAAATTAGGTGCAAATGCCGTTCGCTGTGCGTTATTCTTACTTAATTTAGTGTTGTACGTAATTCGTCATTTACAGTAGTGGTCGTACTAAATAAAAGAATTTTTATTTTAAAGCTGTCAAAATGTTCTATTTATTTCGGTACATGATTTTAAAATTTATTTTTCCTCCTATTTTCATTTTCAAAAACAGCAAACAAAAAAAAATGTTATGACAACTATTTTCTCTACAAATGATTTTGTCAACTCCTATCAGTTCGTGAAAAGCAAGAATTTTTTTGTCTGAGTGCATTTTGAATCAGATCTAAAAGAATTCTCATAAAAAGAATATAATACAGGGTGTAATCGAATAAGTTTCACATGTTAATACTGTAAGGTCTTCATTACATAAGGAATTAATTCAGCAAATATCAATGGTTTTGCTCAAAAATTCAAAACTTACCTAGCACAAGAGCGTTTCGCTTTTTGTTTGAAAAGCTCTGCTCGTTCGTCAGTGCGTCTGCGGTTTTTATAGACACATCATAAAACGATAATTTTCGCAAATGTCACGGTCACTGGGTCAGTATCGCCCGCAACACAATTCAATAATGAAATCTTGGTCCATCTGTTTCATTAGATAATTGATAATAATTACATCATGATATTCCATACTTTGTAAACAAATACCACACTACGTGATGTCATGTGTTAATTTCGCGTGCTAAATTGATGTATGCAAGTTTTAAGTACATTGATTAGAAACAAATTGGTAACAGGGGAATTTTGCGGATGCGAACAATTTTTTTGGTTCCGTCAAATAAATAAATGCATTGACTGCACTTAGTAATAAAAATATGTAGTTTAACGTTTTCCCTAAGTTTTGAGAAGAACAATCTTATATTTACTATAATAAAGTAATAAGGTGCGATTTTATCGCTCGAGTTTAACAGTACAAATGTTTATTGTTTAATTCACATATAAATCACTATTTGCTTTCAGAATATTACATGATAAAGTACGTCTAATAATAATTAAACAAAGCAAATTTCAACACAACACTTGCAACTATCATAATCAACTGGCACTGTGAATAGACGTACACACAGTATCTCCGCGATCTTTCGGAATTTTGTTTGTTTAGTCTGAACGTAATAAAGAATCATAAATTAAGGGATGACGAGTTCGCCGAGCTTTTTATTCCAATAATACTTTTAAAATGTGACCTCAATTGAATTACCTACTTTTTACTTATTGTTAAGTAGGAATCATGATTACTGTTTTATTTTAAATTACGGAAATAAATTAATTTTATTATATAAGAATTATTTTGTGAAAAATCTGCATTTCTATTACTTAAATATTAATAAAAAAATGGCTGGGAATCGCCGTATTCCTTCGCAAGAATAAATGACGTGCTTCAACATTTTTTGTATCGCATCTCCATTTATTGCGCCTAATAGTAAACATCGCTCAGCCGGGGCTTTAAATCTAAAGCCCCCCATACACCTGTGAACAAATTGCGCAAACTGACGTTGCACAAGTCGTTGTGCAAACAAGGTCACCCATACAGTATACGCAATATTATGCAAACTCCAGTTGGTTTTGTCGTGTATCTACGGAAACATGCCGTCTATTCCTGTATGTATCGCTCTTTACCTTCCATACTTCCGGCAACTGACGGTATAAATCAATAAACTCACTCAAAAATTCTCTATTATTTATAAAATTGGCCCTTTTTAAAAATACTACCTTCTACTTACAAGCGTAAAAAGAAATTGCAGTTATTGCACAATGTATCGCACAAAGCCCATACACGACGCAATAGTTGCACAACGCCACTCGTTGTGTAATTAATTTCAAACAATTTTGAATTTCTGCAACTAGTTGCACAGCACGTCAAACAACACCATACACTATACAAATGTTTGCACGACAGCCTCTGTTGCGCAATTTGTTCGCAGGTGTATGGGGGGCTTAAGCCAGCGTTTCTCAAACGTTTCATGTAAAAACTAAAGGTATATTTTTCCGGAGATATTATTCACATTTTTCCTAAACGTGTGTCATAAATTCGTTTCTTTTGTTATAATCTAATAGGGGTCACAGTATGTGAAACTTAATCGATTGCACCCTGCATTTAAAACAAAATCCTTTTACTGTTCATAATCTCGTCCCCATACCTTCTTGCCATTTTATTACATTAATTACTAAATTATCCTTACGGTTATATCACTGGGGCAAAGGTCACAGAGTAGTTTGGTACTGCGCGAATTCAACGTAGCCAAGATCATACGATTCTGCACGAGGTAGTTGGTGGGAAGAGCGAGAACGCCGCCAGAGGGTATTTCTGAGCGAAGGCCGCAGCTTGGGCAGGACAGTGTTCTTCCGGTCGGTGATGAACTTCTTTCCGGAGTATCGCGCCGGTCGCTGATGTAGCCAGACCCTCCGGAATTGTTAACTAAAAAATTGCCTTTACATTACGTTGAAACCCAGTGAATACTCTATTTAGTTAAAGAACGCAAATCTTTTCCGGTACTTTCTGCGCAGGTACAAAAGAATAGATTAGTTGTTGTAATCGATATGCAAGGGAGTGCAACTGCAAGTATTTGGACATTCTATATTCATACTTCTGGCTTTTTGATTACGAGTATACCTTAATGGTAACATTCAGATTTTTTTCTAAGTAACATTTTGATATATTTTTCAATTATTATTATTATTGTAAACCATCTGCTGAAATCCGTTGGTGTATTAGGCGTGTATTAAATCTACATTACGTAACGCTTAATTCAATTTATGCAGCTGATAGGTTTCACATCGCTACTTGTTAATTTATCATGGAAAATAAAATTTACCATCAGATCCAATTGGCCATGCCAACGATTCTTTAGCTTCCAGTTCCAGCAAGCACCTCGTGCAAAACGTGTGAAGACAAGGAAGAACACGCGGTTCCACGAATTGTTTATGGCACGATGGGCATCTATAACTAGTGTCGTCATAGATAGTAACATTGCAGATGCTTTTGGCCCTTGGAGAAGCCGAGTCGATTCTTTTCGTAGCATGGGGTGCAGATTTCGAGCGATCGTGGCTAACTCTCGGAGGAGGATGAGGAGGTTCTATGGAGCGACGTTTCGCTAAGCCGATTTCTTGACTTTGTCGGCGACGTGTGAAGCTACCGAATATGTATGACATCCGGTCGATTTCCATCATTATATGTGGCCTTTGATCAATTACATCTGGAACGAAAAAATAAATTTGATCGTTGTCAATTTAAAAATTGTCTAAAATAGTTTTTAACTGAAGAATTGAGTATATGAAATGTCACGACAGTTTGACAGAAGTGTACTACCAATATGGCGTACTTGAAGTAAGTCGTCTTTGATCACGTGATAGCGTCTCTCTATCATCACACAGAAGTGACTCTCAGTGTCGGTACCTTTGATATCTACAATCCGCTTTTAGAATTGGCGGCCATTTTCTTGGGCTAGAACGCAGGACTGGACTATAACTAAAACGCCAAAAATCGGAAATGTATTTAATGATTTTCATATTTTTCATTTAAAAAAGTTATAAATATTCAGGATTAATTGTTAATGTAAATATTTTCAAATCATTATAAAAAAATATCAACATAACCACCACTGACAATCTAGTCTTTACAATCGGTTCCTTAAAAATTGCACACTCGATAGCTCCTGTATAAATGTTGAGGATTCATTAGTAAGTCTTCCCTTCCATAAGTATTCCATTGCTCAAATTTTAGCTCTACAAATGTGTCTGATAATATGTTTTTAAATTCAAATACTACGAACCACTAACCTTTCAATATCTTTAGGAAACCTAAAAAAACTAGTTCTACAATTTAGTTAGAATCTTGTGCAGCGCAAACGTGACCGGCTTTACGTTTCTGATCACTCATACTCTATCCCACCTAACTTATCGAGTCCCAGAAATTAAATCAAAGTAACGTCAAATTATTTGAAGTTTTGAGGTTTTGACACTAGCCCCGGAAAATGGCCGTTCCTAAGCGCGGACTTTTTTTACGTACGTGATACACTTTGTGCTATCATCTCAATGGGTAATATATAAGGCGACTGTTAATTATACCGACAAAATGAAACCACGATAAGAAGCGATATCCGAGAGTCTGGGAAAAATGTTAGAAAAATTCTTTTTACTTTAGTTTTCGAGAAATAATTAATGAAAAATTAGCCCCAAAACGATGATGCGCCCCTGCTTAAAAAGCAGAGGAGCAGACGAACGAAATAAATACTCTCATAAAAGTTTTTTATAGTTTTATGATACGGCGCGCGGCCTGGCTTCGTGAACTTGACCTTTCATTGGAATTTCACAACTCCGTTTTTAGGTCAACGCCACACGTGAAATATGAACTCGAAAATATAAATATTTACTTGCCAAATTACCTGAAATAGATTATTCCACGCAAAAAAGAAATGAGTTCGCAGCAGATTTCATTAAGATAAATTAATTCATTGGTATATTATGGCATCTTTTGTATTAAAGTTTATAATAAAAGGGAGTTATAATGGGAAAGCAATAATATTAATACTGTGTATGTGTTAAATATAAAATAATATTGCAATATACCAGTAACAAAATTCATAAATCTTAGGACGCCCATGCCCGTCCGAAATGTACCGACCTTTACTGATTAACTTTACATTTGGTTTATTCCCATGCCTAGAACTATAAAGACAATTGTTTCCATAGGGATAAACCAAAGATTAAAGTTGAAATGAAAGTGATGAAAGTACCGGCCCTAAAACGAAAAACAACTTAAATCTCGGTTAAGAATTCTAGTATTTTGATTTCATTTTAATTTAAATATATTGCAAATAAAGTTTACTTACACAAGAAACCGTACTCCATAAACATTTTTGAAACCAGAATTTACAACATTTTAATTAATACCTTCGTAACCTGTTAATTATTATAACTTCGTTTTGTGTGTAACGAATTATTATTAACACAAACCTATTAAATTCTTTATTTTATTATCCTGCTTTGACGAGACATCAGTAGCATAATTGACTTCGCTTCTTTTCTTCTTCCGTTTCCAGCTAATAGCCGAGTAATAAGAATAACCAATTAAGATGTGTGTCAAGGTCGCATTGTGTGCATGCAAGAAGCCAATAAAATAATAATCATAAAATTTATAATCCCTTTAGGCCCAGTTTTTCAATTGATTGGTAAAGTGATTGTTACTTGCCAATGGGATAAATTTAATCTCTTTGCTAAAGTGCTTGTTAAACAAAATCTGTCTTTCAATCTATAAGTTTCTGCTTGTTACTTAACAACCAAAATTTTCAATAAGTGCTAACAAGTTCTGAACACCATTTTTGGAAAGTCGAAATCTGTGAATAAATTTCATATCGTTTCAGTAATTCATGTGACCTGGTCGTTGACGAATTACATGATTGTATTCTTCTATTCAGCTCATAGCGTTTGCTAAATCAGAAAGTATCAGAAAATATATTTACATTTCCCACGTTATTCATTTTCAATTTTTAAATCAAACACAAAGAAGTAGAATTGTACAGGGTGTCCCATTTTCGATGGTATTCGAAACATTAGTTGTGGTTATATCTCGGTTATTATGAACTTTTGATGCGATTTGATTAAAGAATCATGATCTACGTTAAAAGTCGAATAAAAAATGCCTGTGCCATTTTTCAATACCTTTAAAAATAAAAAAAATATGCGTTTGAAAATTTGATGAATTTTTCGTCTTTCAACTGTACCACGAAAATGGCAAGGAACAGCAAATTTTTAAGTTGGCCATTCAAATTAGCATAAAAAGTTGATCCAATATTGCGTGCTCAGTTTCTTTCTATTTCCATTATTAACGAAGATACCTATGAAATACCATCGAAAATGGGACAGCCTGTACAGTCGCTTGCGCACATTTATGTATCCCCTCTACTTGTTTACCGCTAACAAGCAAATTTACCGACTGTTAGTTTACCTCCTTGTTAATAGTATATTATACACCTAGGTAGAGGAGTCTAGTGTTATAACCCGAGGGCCCTATAACCCTAAGGGCCTCGGGATGTAAAGGACCGAGGGTTATAAGACTTCTCTACCGTGGTGTATATACTATTTTTTCCACTACTAGTGCAAATGATAATTTTAATTTGAACAAATATTTATTTCAAATTACGAAAGGTTTACAGTTTTCTATATTACCGATATGACAGTTGATTTAAATTTTTTAATTTGTCACAAACATTACGTCGATCTTTTTGCCAAATCGTCAATTAAATAGAGTAAGTACGGTAAACGATGTACGGCGATTTAAATTGTGCGCCGCCTGAAATGCGGGAAATTGCCGGATAAGTGGCAAACAATCTATTGCCCGAAAAATCAAAAGATTTGTACCTGAAAGCGTACGTAACATTGATGTTCGTTATTTACCGGTAAATAATAAAATTATTCACCTCAGGCCGAGAAATTGTTTTTCACAGCAACCTAACACATGTCAAAATGACAGGCTATAGTACTAGTAGTGGAAAAAAGGAATTTATGTCATTGTTAAGACTACCAGTAGATTGATAAACCCATTTTCTGTGTTAACAATCGGATAACGCTGACAGTCACTTTACCAATCGATTGAAAAACCGGGCCTTATACTGCCGTATTTATAGAACGTGACGGCCTTATCTTGTACGCAGTGCCGGAGCTTAATTTTGGGGTAATTTTTTAATTAATTATAAACTGTTCACAAGAATTTTTTTAACATTTTTCCCATAATCTGTGACATCGAATCTCTTATGCGTTTTTTTTTCTTGTCGGTACAATTGTCATTCACCCTGTACTTTTGCTCGATTTCTCTGATATGGTAACATGTAACAGATTGAAGGCGCTACGTACGGTATCAGACTTGCTTTTAAACTGCAAAATTTTTGAACGATTACCACTGAAACAATCATTATAAATTATTATATATCATTATAAATCATTACAAATTATAATGCCTTGGAAAGAATTGCTCAAAATGGCCTCCACTGATCCCAATATTAAACAAAATTCCCTCATTTTTTGCCTTTAGTCAGGTGTTGCATAGAGTACATATTGTAACGATTTTAAAGGTTCTATTAATTTTTATTTTGAAATAAAAACACGAAATAGTTAATAAACTAATTTATTTAAAAGCAAACTAATTAACACTAACATTTAACACTAGATAATTTACAAACTTAATCCTAATTTATTTTAACAGCCGAGCGAAACTTTATAACGCGACTTTAATTCCGAACTGTCTAACGCTGAATTCCATTCCAACTGTCCCACTCCCGGCCGCGTGCATTTTATATACCGAAGCTGTCGTTCTTGTAATTTCTACATCGCGACAGGCTGTCTGATCTAGTTTATTCTGCCGCCAGCACTTTCTCGACTGTCGCCTAAGGTGCGTCGACTAGACTGTGACGCAAGAGACAGTCTGACGCCGGCTGGTGTCGACGGATCATTACAATATTTTGTACGGAAGGCAACGGGTACCTGGGTACCCGAGTATTATTCATATAATTGTTACCTGGGTATCATTTTGTTATCAGCACATAATCTCGAGAAAACATATATCTATCTGTTATTACACCATAAAAACTTGATTATCTTTAATATTCGGACACTCATGTAAGATTCGTGTATCCGTTTAACTTGAAATATTCAAACTTATACGGGTACCCAAACTTACACGGGTACTCGAACTTATACGGGTACCCGTATTACCCGTGTAATACCTGGGTAGTTTATTCGAATAGTTTGATAGTTCAAACGCACGGGTATGACTTTCCTAATGTTTTGCCCGACGTTTAGTGGTGCATCTTTTAAAAAACCATCAAGTTCATTTTGTAAGATATGTTTTCATTTATTTAGATAAGGTGGTAATTTGTACGGACCTAATACATGATTCCATACCAAATATGAATGGAGTTCTACAACTAAAGGCGAATTTTCATATTACCATATATGTTTGCTTCTAAAGTTGAATACATCCCAGAGAGTAAATATAGCTTTATTTGTGAATGCTACACGATTTGGATATAGTGCCATTCATAAAGTTTGTAACATATGAGAACATAAGAGAAATGTTTTTAAGGACTGAATCGAAAAGTTTTTTAACAATCTTATACCGCAATAGAAAACAACTGAATCAATTTTAAATAACAATCTGCCTTTATTTAATTCTCTTACACTAAAGCAACTTATTGAAAAAAGAGATAATTCTTTTAGAGTTTGACGTGAAAATTTTTGTATTTTTCTTTTAATCCCATCCATTAACGTTTGCACATCTTCAGGTACCACCTTCTCGCTGTACTTTTTCCACTTTTTCTGGAAATCTTCGTCGGTTTTAGCTGCTGTGACTTTTTAAGGTTTCCTTTTACTAAGGCCCAATACTTTTCAGTTGGTCGAAGCACAGGGCAGTTTGGTGGATTATCCGTTTTCGCTACAAAAGAGATGTTTTCACTTTCAAGCCAACTAATTGTATTCTTCGCATAATGTGCACTTGCAAGATCTGGCTAAAAAAGTACTGCACCATTATGATTGCGAATCATGGGCAATAGACGCTTTTTCAAACATTTTTCTAAATGATTGTGTGCGTTAATTGTTCCTGTAAAGTACGGCCGGCTTGGTTGATCAGAAGTAGAAATTCTCGCCTAATTTTTCGACAGCAATACATTTTTCTTGATCACTAATATCATCTTTATTTTTTACGGAATAGAAACTTTCTCCAGGAAGTGTTGAAAAATCTTTTTTTAACATAAGTTTCGTCGTTCATTAAAACGTATCCATTACCAAAATTACAAAGCACTTTATGTAGACGTCTTGATCGAGATAAGGCAGTGTTAAACTGTTTCTTGGAATTTTTGGTACATTTTGTTTTTTATTCTTTTGAAAACCATTTCCTTGTTTCATTTGTTGCACCAATGAAGCACTAATATTATATTTTTTGGCTAAATCCCCTTGAGAAATATTTGGTTTCCGTTTCAGTGCCTATGCTTTCTTTTTAAATCTTTATCTTTGGGACCTGCAGGCCACTTGTTGGTAAATCACTTATTAAGAGGTTTGTTGAAAATCAAAGAATAATTTCTTGTAGTAAACCGACATTTTTGCAACACTTGCAAACGACTGATTGCTGTTTGAACTCCAAATTTGCAAAATTTCCTTCCTTAAATTTTAACAGAAATCTTATGTCACTATAAACTAAGGCTGGGACTTTTCTGAGAGTTGGTATTCGAATATTCAATTGAAATTTTATTCGAATATTCGAATAATTCGAATAATTCGAATAAATCGAATTAATTTGAATAATTCGAATAAATCGAATTAATTCTAATGATTCGAATACATCGAATTAATTCGAATAATTCGAATAAATCGAATTAATTCGAATAATTGAACGACCTACGCCCTTCAATTTTTTAAATTTTACTTCTTTTCCCACTCTGATGGCGTAAACTAATAAATCGAAAAAATAATTCGAATAAATCGAATACTCGAATAATTCGAATATTTAAATAAGTATTCGAATAATGAAATGGAAATTGCCCTGTACGGGCAAAATTTACATTGTACTTTGTCACTTTCATTTTAAAGTATTTTCAAACATCACTTCTGGACAATATTTTGCGAATAAATGATGTGAGAAATACTATAACGTATAGCTGCTGACCAGACTTCGTAAAAAAAGGGTCTACATTGTTGTGTCAAAGATTGCAGGGATACCTTCTTCTGAGTGGCGTAATACGATTCTATTAACTTTGTTTGTCGATAATGAAGGCAACTAGAAAAGTAGTTCTAAAACATATTCGAAAAATCGGATTAAGTTAATATTCAAATGTTTGAATTTTTCAATTCACTGAATAATTAGAAAATTCGAATGATTTGAATTATTCGAATAATTCGAAAATTCGAATTATTAAATTTGAACATATTCGAATAGAGAGCGCATATGTATTCGAATATTCGAATTATTCGAATATGATTCCCAGCCTTACTATAAACAAAAATATATTAACAGATTTATTGCAACTTATTACTGCCTGAATTTTTTTTTAGTTTATATTAATTTTATTAACATTAACCTACTTCATTGTACCGGTGTTTCGTACCGAAAAGCTCCTTTATTTGAAATTTTTTTTATGTCGCTTCAAAATCAAGATATCATAATTTCTTGCGACACAAATGCAATCTAATTCTTTAATTTATATTTATTACAGAGAGAAACACTACCAACTTCAAAACACTACTTTAAATACAATGTTCTTTACAGAAAATAGATATTTTTCTTTACGAAAAACGTTTTTGTTACATTACGCTTTTAATAATAACATAATTTGTTTCCCATTGGTTTTTATTTAATAAAAAGATAAAACAGTAAATATGCTTTTTTTGCAAAATAGTATTTCTTACAGCATATTGAATGCAATTCTTCGTCTTTCAGAAATATTTTACGTTTCTATATGTTATCGATTTTATGAATGGTACTGTATGTGGCTTATTCGTTTCTGTAGGAATGATAATATATTCGCTCCTAATGGAATTCATTTACCGCACTGCCTCTGTAGTTATTTCTCCCTTATCGGTTGTGGTGTGATTTGGCTTTGTGTATCATTTTACTCCATTACCTATTTTCATCCCCCTATTCTTAATTGTTGTAGTTTTAATATTTTCAATTACTTGATCTTCCCGGCTTGCTTTCGATCTTCCTCTTGGTCTGTATATCATCGGTTTCCATTTACTGACTTTTTTTTATTAGCGCTGTAGCGGTGAAGTTTTTTTTATCAACTTTATTAGCAATTAGAATGTAAGCAAACTATAAGCCAATGTGATAGTACAATAACTTATAACTGCACATGTTTTGGCATGGTGAAGTAAACATCCTTCGATGTCACATCAGATTTGAAGGTCAAGTGGCCATTGACTCTTCAATTTTCTATTATCTCTAGCTTGTAGTAGTTATGAATTGGGATGGTTTTCTAATTTGCTTTGGTGTTTGATATTGCGCTAGCGGATGAGTTCGTTTATACAGGGTTGCTTGCGCAACCCCACAGTTCAATCCCATACGTCCAGATCGATTTAATTATTGCTTTGTAGATAAACAGTTTGTTATCTATTGATAGCTTTGAGTTACGTCCTAACAGCCAGTTGAGTTCTCTTGTTTTCATGTCCATTTGGTCTTTCTTTTTAGATATATGTTGTTTCCAGTTCAGTTTACTGTCTAGATGTAAGCCTAGGTACTTGACAACTTCGCCTTGGGGTATTACTACTTGGTTAATACTGATTGGTGGACTTTTCTTTTCTAAGCGTGAAGGTTATATGTATGTAATGATTTGGTTTCGTTTACCTTGATCTTCCACTTATTTAACCATACTTAACTATTAACATATCGCATCGTCTGCAAATATGCTCACTGTTGTGTTTCTGGTCGTTGGTAGATCGGCTATATAAAGAACATATAATAGTGGTCCCAAAATGCTCCCCTGTGGAACTCCTGATAGTATTGGGAACTGATTTGATTTTTCTCCGTTAATCTTGGTTTCGTTGTAAGTGTCTTATCTTAAGGACAGCTTCTCCTTCCATTATCTTTCTTATCCTATCATTCATTAGTTTCCTATATTCTCCACCCTCTGTCTTTCACAAGATATTACACCATAGCCTTTGGTTTTGACGAGAAATGTGGGTATGCAAAGTTAAAGTAAATGCTAGAGAACTTCTGTTAATAAGGACATCACATTTGCATTTCCGTTTACGTAAAAGCAAACAACAGTTTTGAGAAACGTTATTATTAGAGTGCAACGAAATGCAAACGTATATACAAGAAGGCCGTAACGAAATCGTAAAGCTGACAGGGAAAATAGACTCAATAATGGCGAGCAATAAATTTCTTCGCTTCGGACTCCTAAAATAGCGGCGAAATTTTAAAAGTGCACCGGAGGTTAACGTTCTCTTATTGAGTGCCTTAAAAACGTCGCCTTCCCGCTTTTGGCCGAATACATTGCCCATGGATTTACCTTGTGTATCACACGTGGTTAATATTCGTGCTCACATATTTTAACACACGTGCTATGAACTTGACCCCATTACGGCACCCTTGTTTGAAAAATGTGCTATTTTTAAAGATTGTAACTCGGCATGCAACTCGGTGAAGAGGAAGCTTCTTGTTTGGTTTGTTTGCTTCTGTAGGGTATGCACGTTTAAACAAAACGCATCCTAACTTTGAGCCTATTAATTGAACAAAAAAGCTGAATTTCCTGCAATTAGTAGGAGAGAGTTTCGTTTTGTAATTAATAAAGTCACCAAAGAATGTTCTCTTTTATTGCTTCTTTATTCGTTATACAGCGTGTCCACCGAGTGCCGCGGTCTTCTCTACCGTCTATAGTATACGTATGTACAAGATAGAAAAAAAGTTCAATCGAGCTAAGATGTAACTCAGTCAGCTCTACTTCATAAAATTATTTTTGGCTTTACAGAGAGCCATACCAAAGTTATATTTTTTTAAATGGAACACCCAGTATATTTTTACATATTTCGAAAGTACGCATAACGAATAGATAATAACCAAAAATTTAGGAAGTTTTACTTAAGAGTTTGTAAGATATTGATGTTTAAGTGTAAAAAATTATATACTTATATATACTTATATACTACAGACGGTAGAGAAGACCGCGGCACTCTTTGGACACCCTGTATATTGTGGTATTCATTCAAGCATGACTCAATTAGTTTTAATGAACTACATATACATATTTTTTGAAGTATCTAACCAGAACCGTTACTCTTCACATCTTTCGCAGCCCCCGAACCTCAAAAATTTCAACGTTTCGTATACAAACATCGCCCGGAATTTCTTTGATTTATTTCTTTCCTCGGAGTGCTCAGTGCCTTAATGCTTCTGCAGTTCGAACGACAATGACAATGATTTACTGCTCCAGATATATCCACGGCGGCTAAAATTAACTTTCATTTGCCCGTCCGTTTGCCGGCTTGATTTATTGTTTTTAATTACGTACACCAGGCATTGGAAACAAGTTTTCTAATTATTCACGCGTAATTGTTTTCCAGACGGTTGGCGGCGAAAGTGAGAAGAGTAAAAGCGTCCCTTGCTCGGTGACATTTCCACTCGATTTCCTGTGAAAGATTAGCGCGTTTCACTTCTCGCAGACGAATAAATAATGTGAAAATAACTTGTAGCGAATTTTATGGCGTTTTACGTAGATGAAAGTTTGCTAAATGAGATTAAAAAAAAATTAAAATGACTAAAGGCCACTTTGAAATTAAGAAAAACTAAAAAGATAAATGCTCTAAATTATAATTTATTCGCTATTTGACAGTGACTCAGTCCCGAAACAAATGCATTTTGTACATTAGATAAAACATAAATCTCCTATAGTTTTTAAACTGCTTTATTTCAAAAAAATTCTTATGTGACTTTATAAAATTTTTATGCGGATATACATAAAAATATGTACCTACTCCTTTTTATACAAAAAAAGAAACATTATAAATGGTGGTAAATTTATAGTAATAATTGACATGTCCGCAAAAGTAACATATTCTAGGTAAAATAGGTGTGTTCGTACGAGACCGGCCGCTTACTGTATAAGACATCGTAAATATTTACAATCAGAAATTGGCACCTTTCATTGCAAATACTCAGAAATGGCTTGAATACAAAACCGTCATGTAAGTTTTGTTTGTAAAGCGGCTTTAAGGCAGTGTGTGAGAGGAACGTTTTTAGAATAAAATCATAATCACCATGTATCAAATAAAGCCAGGGACTTTAGAGAAAAACAGCGGTTATATTAAACCATGCTAAGACGTCTTGCAAAAGAAAGCGCATACAACTTATACAGTTTTAGAATTTCCAGTGTGTACTTACGTGAGTTTTTGACCAGCAACAGTGAAATTTATTCAAAATATTCATTTATCCAGAATAGAAATTAAACAAAATTATGGTTACTAAAGTTTCGTGTCTAATGAGAAAGAAATAATGAATTGAATGGGACGTGTAAAGATACTGGAGGCATGTGTATGCATAATGTATTTAAAGAATGCAAAAGGAAGAATTCTTAAGAGTAAAAAAAATGTAAATAAATATTTTGCAAGTAGGTCTTGAATGCGTTTTAATTTAAGTCGACTTAAGTTTAATGTAAATTAAACTGAATCGAATTAAAATAGAATACTTAAATACTCTCAGCTTCTACAGGGTCTTAATAAAAAAACTGTACACCGTTTGGCAGGTGATAGTAGAGGTCAAAACAAGAAAAAGACTCTAATAAACCCAATTCCAATTCTCAATACAGGTGTCCACGCCATGTGTTCACTCTTCTAGAATTTTTATTTTTTACATAAAATTCGGGAGCGATAAATTAAATAAAAAGCTGAATTTTTCGACATACCACTGCCCACCGTAGAACTTCCGGTTTCGCCCGAAATGATATCAACTTTCTTATTTTAAATGGAATGCCCTGTATATTTTTACATATTTGGAATCTACAGATCATTGTGGGTCCGAATATGTATCACTTGGTAATTTTGGTTTCCACGACAACGAAAAAAATTTTTTTTTTTGTTTTTTAGTTTGCAAAGCTATGTATGGTGTATTTTCGTTCTAATGCGACCAAGTAATTCGAGAAAGCAACTTATTTGGTTGCACTTTGGTTTATTAACATTTTTACAGCATGTGAAATTTTCATTAGGTCGTAAATTATTTTTTTTAACGGAACTTAACTTTTTTAGCGTAGTTTAATAGAACATTTTTTTAATAAGCTGATACCAAATAGAGGGTTATTTTTAAATTCTTTATCAACTCTTGCGATGAAATTTGGGAAGGCATGTTGCAGCTTAACTGAAAAAGTAAGCCATCGCCGGTATATAAGTATTTATACACACTTTAGCACGTGATAGCAGAGAAGAAAACAAAAACAAAACGTAATAAACCCAGGTTCAATGGTATTTGAAGTATGGTTTAATTAAAAAAGAATCAAACAATCAATAACGAATTTAACACACTAAAATTATCACATAAGATGTTCGAACTGTTGTCCTTGCTGTTGTAAACAAAGTTGCAGTCGCCGTCGAAGAGACTCGGGCACTTGATTGACAACTCTCTGCCAAAGGTCTTCTTCTGTATTAATTTCTCTGGCATAAACAGTGTCTTTTAAATATCCCCAAACAAAGAAATCCATAACAATGAGATCTGGAGATCTCGCTGGCCACGTAACAGGGCCTCCAATTCATCTATTTCCGAAACGCTCATTTAAAAATTTTCTTGTAATAAGGGATAAGAGGTGATGATTTGGAATATGCCTTAGATGATATCTCCGCTGATAAATTCGTCTAGCTTCACGGGAATTTTGACGAGATTCACCATAACATAAATGCATATCGGCGTTTTCCGCTGAAGTGAATGTAACCACAGCGAAACTAAACTTACTTACTAATAAGCAAACTAATAAGGGCCGTGCCTATAGTCATTACTTCGCTCAATCTCAGTTTCAAGTTTTCATGGAGATACCTTAGGTTACTTATAATCACTACTTCGCAATCAAGCAATGCTTCGCCCGTGCCTCGATTCTACTTTCTCGAGTACGGTAATTTCCAACCTTGAGCAATAAATACTTCGGTTCACTTTGGGGTATCTCGGTTTGCTCTATTGTGAATTTTCACATTTCATTTGAGTTCATTGAGTTTCATTTGAGTCTTGTGCCTAAATTTTATTGTCTATTGTTGATTGTTGTTGTATTACTATTAATATTAACAATAATAAACTGTCTTTATTGTCCATAACCATTTAGAAAAATTTTAAATTATTAAATAAAAATTGACAAAAAACAAAGTTCAGCTTTCATATGAAAACTGTTCTTCCACTTGACCTAACTTTAACCTTATTGCTATTATTTTGTTGTTGTGGGTTTCTATTATACAGAGTAATGATAAATTCCCACACCAAGTTCATAATTTGTTTATATATTATATTATTATTATATTATATTAATGTTTTTTGTAAAATCCTGAGACAGGTAAATTTTTAATTAAAAAAAAGACATATGTAGGTATTTCATATAAAAAAATTTTCCCGATCATTTGTTTTTTCGTTCTGATATCATTAATTTTTTTAAATGGTCACTCTAACATTTTCATGCTAATTTTGGTGGTACATTTTGATCGTCCTTTTTGTCAGCAAATGATATAAAAAAAATTAGTACCGTACACAAGTTTTTCGAAAAAATAGATATTGCATTATTATGTATTTTATTTTAATGATAACCTTGAAATTGAAAACAAAAACAAGTGCAAATTAACAAAAGTATTAAAGCTCTTCTCCAGGAACCAATTGCTCGAATTTTCATTGCAGCATAACATAAATTCTTCAAAAAAAATTTCAGACGATGGTCTGGATCAGGGGTGGGAAACCTCTTGTAAATAAGGGGCCAGAATGAATTTTATGTTTCTTCCGCGGGCCACATGAGTGAATAGTCACTTTTTCAGTACTATTTATTTACATTTTTTATTAACGATCAGTGTTAATGACTACTAATAGGCGCACGTATAACATTTTATTATTTCACATTTATTTTATATTTATATTAAAAAAAATTAGATTTAGGTGACGCGGGTCGGGGGTTTCCCACCTATTTCTTATATCTCCATTTAACTGACAGGGACGATCAAAATCTGCATGAAAAAGTTGGGTTGCCATTTAAAAAAATTAATGAGGACGTCACAATGGAAAAATAAATGCCGATCTAGAAAAGAGTTTTGCACTAAAATGTGTTTTTTTTTAAATTAAAAATTAATCTGTTCCAGGATTTTGCAAAAAAAATATCAAATAAACAAATGATGAGCTTGGTGCGGGACTTTATCACCATTCTGTACAAAAATGTTATTTCTTGTGGCACCTGAGACCCAACATCATATTTTTTGTGAATTTTCATAAACCAAGACCTATCACATTATTTTGGTTATATAAACTAGAGAGAGAGAGAGAAGAACACTTTGTGAAATTTGTTTGATAGAGTGGAAAATACAGGAAACAATGTCCGAATGCCGAAATGCTACCTTCGTGATAATGAAAATCCAATTGAATTTTATGAAGATGAAAATTTTCGCTTTTGCCATCGGTTTCACAAGAATAGAGTACTCGATCAACCGTAAAACGTACCGACCTATTTAAAATTCCCTAAAGTAAAACCTAACAACGATCAAATTCACCTGCATTATGATGCCGTCTACGACTTGACCGAGCATTCACGAAGATTACACTATAGGTTGGCCCAAGTATTCTCAAGTATTTCTCAAAATTCCCTATAGTTTTGGAGATCTTTCCAAAAAAAATTTTTTTTTGAAAAAATGTCAACGTGAGACCTAGATAATTACCTCATGAATACGTACTAAAAATTTGAGCTTATAATTTACAATAGTTACTCAGAAAAACTTTTTTAAAAATTAGCGCTTTGTAAAAGGCCTCATAAGTAATTTCACTGTGAGTATTTATCAACCAAAATAGGACAACGTTTGTTTTACGATGTTTTGATTTTAATAGTTTCATCAAAATTGAATCAAGATCCCATATTTTGAAAGTCATTGGGTGGTATGCATAAAACGAAGTACATGCTAATACTTCAAGTACCTACTTCGAAAGCGAAGTACCTACTGCAGTAACGTAGTATTTACTATGCAATCTAGTAGATACTAGAGTACAAGAGCACATAGAAGTTTTTACTTCGCTGTAGAAGCACCTACTGTAGTATCTACTTCAAAGCCTCAGATTCATTTTAATAGTAAATATCTACTACTGCAGCGTAGTATTTACTACATGCTGTGGTATAAACTGTGCTTTCGTAGTATATGCTTCAGAGCTGCAGTAGGTACTTTATGTAATAGAAGATACTTGGAAGAATATACTAATTTGAGAAGTATTAGCATCTACTTCGTTTTATGCAAATATTTAAAAATATACAGGGCGTATTTTTTTCGAATATCCTTTAATTTTTCCCGGTAGTTTAGTTGTTAAAATATTTGTTCGTTTTTTTTTTTTTTGATAGTAATGTAGTAAGTTTTGTAATTCATTCGATAGAGATTTTCTTTTTTTTATGGCGATATTAAAATTTCTTAAATTTGCTTTTGGTAACTACAACTTCAAATATTCTTTTCTCCTTAACAGCTGTTATTTTTCACAAAATATAGTATGTAAATAATCTTATTTCACATTGACATATCATTTAATCATTATCATTAGAAATAAAATCCTAATTGAAGAACATCGTAAAAATTTGCTGCTTGATAATAAACATCATCGACTTTAGTTCCAATATAAATGATTTGTGTCACATAAAAAGGTTATTTCCTAAAAATACGTTTAAACGAATAAAACTGAATAAAACCTAGATTTTGTCCATATACGAACAACACTTTGAGGTTAATCGAATGTTTATTAATTTTTGACGTCTAAGAAATGACAACATATGACTTTTTCCAAAGCTAATTCGAGGTATTTTTTGTTGAAAACACAAGAATGATACCGTACTCTCTATCTGTTACATCAAAATTAAGGCCACATTATTATTATTCACATATATCAATTTTTAAGGCCATATGTTCAAACCTTTAAGAATTACTGAAGAAAATTGAAATTAAAATTTTGATTTTAAATCTCTGGTGCTGAGTTTAATAAAAGTCGATTAAATTTAATCATTGATTAAGAATAATCATTCCTATACCTTCAGCACGTGTAACCATAGCAACGTTTACTTTTAACGCTTGATTAAATTTAAGTAACGTTTGTGAAATCTACCATGGATCTCCTTTATTATCAACTTTTGGACATAGTAAATTTAATTAAATCAGAATACTTTGTGTCAGGGATTCACTGTTGATTTGTGTCCCGTTACGTTTGGACGACCTTGTATTGTAAAACATTAAAAAAATTTTTTTATATGGATTGTTCTAATTTTTGCAGGGTTAATTAGAATAAAACCTACCATTCCGAGACAATGACGTCTCTGTTAAAAAAAGTGCTTTTTCTTTGAAAAGGCGAATGATACAATTTTGTTATAAAACATAACACTGAAAAATAGTGCACAGTTTTCACGATAATAAAAACGTACTCTATATTCGTATTCCAAACCCGGCTTCATTGAGTTCTTCACGTTTAAAAATAACCTAAGTAAATTCGACGGGATTTAACTAGGACACTTGACTTTGTTGCTTTAAGATAATATTTTTTGAGTCGAAACCACATGCTACTCTCCACCAACGCTGACGAAATTAATATTTTTGAATTGGTTTCATCATTCAAAAATCATCATAAATTCGAGTGGGTTTTTAATAATTTTCATTTTCATTGGTTGAATAAATTTTTGATGTAATTTATTGAATCGTACATTTTTTATACCGTTTTTATACTGATTTGGAGTGTACATATACATATATTTTTTTAAAGTTAAATATTTCTTGAAATCGTTCTGCAAGTGACAACAGGCTAGTCAAGGGCTATCAAAGTTACAAATCACGTTATAATATGCATTTCATTTCAGTTTAATTAAAGTGAACATTCAACGAATTGAATAAGAAAATTTGTTTTGTATTTTCATTCTTACTATACAGGGTGCCCGTTTTTCGAGCCTAACCACCGGGATCTTGGTTATATTAAGAGTTACGAAGTTGGTAATTAAATTAGAGCAAATTTGCATATTTTTTTCAATCGATAGGTACAATTTTGTAAATTTTATTTTTCATAGTACCTCACAAAATATAATGTAAAGGGTGCAATTCTGGTGACCATTTAATTCAACGTACTCGTTCGGTTGATGTCTTTAGGGTGGCTACAGACATATATTTTTGAACTAATTTGCGAGTTGATGAAATACATAAAAATGTCAAGCATTTCTTGTTTTCTTTAGTTCAAAAGCGACATTTTCTTACTGCAATTAACAATAAACGTAACTATCACACCTAAAATTGAATTGAACTGTCAAATTTTCTTTAAAAACAAAAGTGTTGTTTCTTGCTCCCATAACAGATGATTTCGAAATTTTGTCCAGAATCTAATTCAAATCATCAAGTATGATACATCATTGTAATAAGAAAAAGACGCTTCATTTAACAAAGTAAAGATGGTGTCCATAAGAAAATAAAAACTTGAATGTCGTTTGTTTACAATTATTCACGGCATGACAAAGATAATGGCATATTTAAATTCCTCATAAAAATGTGCCTTAATAATATCCGACTTAGAAATGCTTTGGTTTTTATAGAAAATAATAAAAACGCAAATCGTGATTTTTACTTTTTTCAAATATCTTTAAAACCGTAAAAGATAGTTAAAATTTGTTTGAAGATTATTGATTGGGATAAAAATACGCAATATTGTTCTAATTTATTCAACTTCGTTACTCTTAAAATAACCGAGATTCCCATGGTTAGGCTTGAAAAACGGATACCCTGTATGTATTTCAGTGACTATTTTAATATACTTACTTAATGTTGTATTCCTTTTAAATATAAAATAATATTGCACGAATCACTCAACTCAATTACAAAATGAATTGTTACTTTACAGCGGCACACAAATATGTACTACTAAAGTATTACTAATTCGTTTATTAATAAAACGACGCTCGCAGTAGATATTTGGAAAACACACGTCGCCGGGCATATATTTACAACCGACGTCAGGCGTCCTTCCGCGACGCTCTATTGAAAGAGACTGCCGGCTGCGTACTATTTATTTCAAGTTTACCTTTCTAGCAAGCGACAGTATACAACTTTGAAAAGGGATGCCAACACGCGAACCCATTAGTCGAATTTTGGTGAAGAAACCTCTCTATTTACTTTAGTACCATTTTCAAGTAAAGTATTATTAATCCCTAGCATTCTTTTCTGATTATACAATACTACATTGATTTATTCAAGAAAAGGGATAGGTACCAATAAGTTAGTGCAAAAATGCCATGTTTTTTTTTCTATAGCTTAAAGCAAAGCCAGTTTTATTTTTCATATTTAGTTAACGCATTTGACGTTAAATTTGATATTATTTTGTTGAAAATAGTTTTTGAATCATAATAATACCAGAAAAACTAAAAATGGAAAGAATAAAATATTGCGAATTTAAAATTACTAAGTACAATGTCTTTCTTTAATTAATAGCAGAAATATTCATTTCGTGCATATTTTAAAGTTTTTGCCAGTTTTGTTTTGTTGTCTTATGTATAGATAATTTTAAATATTACTTCGAACAGGTAGGAGATGGTCGGGTAACCCCGTAACTTAAATGAATTGCAAATAAAATACAATAAACAAAATTTCTGTTTTTATTGTACTATTTTAAATAAAACTAGGAACCCCTTCACTCATATTAATTGAAAATTAGTAATCATATCAAAATTTTTTAATGAAATATATTAAAAATTCTTTGGCCTTAATTTTTGGTAACACAAAAGACGACGGTAGCCCCGGACGTAGTAATTAATGGTGGCCGAATCGTTTCTTGGCCTTACAAACATCACAATAATATTGAATACCTGAAGAATCTACATCAACACAATCTTTATGGGCCCAGTCTTTGCATTCATAGCACTGAATCCAGTCTTCTTCAAACGTTTCTCCGCATATGATGCTTTCGGTCTCTTTTCCTCGATCTTCTTGGGAAAGACTTTTAATATTTTTCTTTGTTTTCAACGTCTTTTAAGCACCTTTACCTTTTTCCTTTTTCACTTTGTTCTTTTTATCGCCTTTACTTTTCTGTCTTTCTTCTACATCGTTTTTGTATGGTGAAGATGTTAAAATCTCGCTCTTTTGAGTTTTTCGAGCTCGCGTTACTAAGCGTTTTTTTGATGCATCAGGAAGTGGTGACAGCTGTTTTAATAAATCTATTGTGCTAGTTGAAGGCACCGGTTCAGTTGCAGGTAATGTACGACTAGTGGAGGGTACTGGCGATGAAGAATGGGCTGCTAAGGGCTGATTGGAAATATTTTCTTTAGAAGCAGCTTCTTGGGCAACGTCTGTCATCATCAGCAATGATGGTAAAAAAACAAGGTCAGTAAAGATTTCAGAGTTGAAAGGATTAATTCCTGTGCATTTGAACCCGTTTTGTGCTATGTCAAGCCTAGCTGCTCTGCTAAAGGCTTCGTCCACAAATGCAGCAATATCATAGTCAGTGATTCTAGCCCCAGGATTTCATCTCATCCATGCTGAACTTGCAGTTGTAAATGCAGCCTTAAAAGGTTTAAAAAATGTCCTGTCCAACGGCTGTATCTTATGAGTTGTATGCGGTGGTGTGCTCAGCATATGAATGTGATGTTTACGTGCATAGCATGGCCATCCAAAATTAAGAGGACAGGATTCGTTTCTGTTGGCTGAAGATGCTGTTTAAAATGCTGCAATCAGTGCAAGAACACGTCGTCACCGTACATCCACCCGGTGGTGGAGCTCCTATCATCAAGCGACCATTCTTATCCATTTTCTTCCGAGGAAAAATGAAAAGTGGAGGTATAAAATGGCCAGTGACATTCATTGCAAAAGTTAGTGTGATATTTCGACCTCTTTCTGCAGATGTTAATTTGGCAACTTGTTTTTTCCCTTTTTCGAAATAACTTTATCATTTTTATGCACATTTGATACCCCTGTCTCATCGGCATTATAAATACGAGAAGGAGGAAATTTATATTTCTCTTGAAGGTGATTAAGCTGGTCAAAGAAACGGTTGACTTGTGGTTTATTAAACCCAACACCCCCCCGCAATGCTAGTCGATTCGAGAGTTCTTAAAGCAATATCCGGATATTCTTTTCTAAAACTATAAAAAAATCTTTTCCTGCGATTCCCTTTTCTTTATTAAATCTATGAGGGATTTTGAGACTTTCTGCTAGATCAAATGCTAATTTCCTTCCTGTTCATCAGACGATTGTAAAGTTCTTTAATGTGTTCATAAAGTTGCTTAGAAAAGTTCCCAGAAAATGTGGATTCCAATCGTCCCAACTTCGGGTGGAAAGCAATCTCTTTGCCACTTTTCAAAGCTTTCAGACGATCGTGAAGTGAGCTTCTTGGTACATCATATCTGTCACACATTTAACTGCTTCTTTCATTTTATTTTCGTCCGATTTTCCTCTATTACTAATTCTCCCGTTAAATTTCGGCATATTTCAAGTCTCTCTGCAACAATAGAAACATCATTTTAAAATACTTTCTATAAATAAGCAAACTGACAAAACAATTTTGTTCGTTAGAATAATATTGCGAAATTCAAAATTTAAAACAATGTCCGGGGGTACCAGACATTATCGTGTCCGAGGGTACCCGATCGCTATTATGCAACAATTTTAGACACAGCTTTTAAAGTGTACAAGAAATGTTACAAATACTATTACAAACTTTAAATGTATCAAATTTCCTACAACTTTAAGTAATAGACAAGTACGCATACTTATTCTTCTTGATAATCTCCAGCGAAGTTTGACAGGAGCGACGAAAAATTTTTGCCGGGAACAAAACACATACTAGCATATAACTCACTGAGAGCCCACGCCGCATGGATTTGTTTTTACTCTAGAGGGCGTGTATTTAAAATAAAATTTTACTTACGCGTGGTTGGTTTCTTATGCCGGTTTTCCATCAAACGAACTAGTCGAGTTTCTGTTGTGTTCGGGGTTTTCAAGACACTGAAAACAGAAGACAAAACTCGTACAAATTGGAAACCATGTTTCCACCAAGCAGACAAAATATTGTAGGAGTTTCGGTTTTGTTTTCAGTGCTTTTCCACCGAACACACTACTGTGTCTGTATGGTTGTAGCGTAGGTGTATTGGGTGTATCGTGATTCAATTTCAATTTGCGAAAATTTAATCTATAAAATGACTAAAGAAGATGATTTGCTTATCCTGGCTGGTGGTTGGTGTGTATTGCGTTTTATGGAAGAGAAGTAAGTAGGCAAATAATTTGCATTTATATGTTAATGTTGACGTTATTTTTATTTTAAGAAGTAATTACTGTCGGTTTTAACTTTTTGTATCTTTGTTTTAGGAGAAGGAGGCGTCGTTGCCAACATGGATATTGGGTTCGATCTTTTTATATCTAGAAGAGCAAATGATGGAAAGATGGTGCCACAGAATTGATGAGAGATCTTCAAATGATGATATTCAATTTCACGGGGAACTACATTCATCAATTCATAATTTTGCGAGAATGTCAAGTTCAGATTTTGAACAATTTTATTAAATTTAATTGGCCAAAAAATTTCTAAACAAAATACAAATTTCAGAGATTCAATATCTGCTAACGATCGTTTAGCAGTAACTCTATGATTTCTTGCTACTAATAGTTATCAGAGATTGATGTATTTATCTAAAATATCAGTTATTACGTTATTTAAAATTAAAAAACACAGTAACGAAACAAAAACGTAACTCTAATGACAATATGATGTTTTCAACAACACAAAAAAAATACACTTCAATAATATGATATCTTGACCTTCAAACGCTGATGTTAAAGCTCTCTGTAAAATGTTGGAGTCTTGAACTTCCTGCTCAGATCCCACAGTTGCATTATCGGATACATAATAAGATGATGATGATGCTTGAGGGACTGGCACAAAAGATCGAGCTTGATCTTGAAAAGGAGATGTACGTGCATTAAATAACAAATTCATAATTTGTTGCTGAATTGTTAATTTGGCGTAATCTGAATTTAAGCTTCTTAAATTATTGGCTACCATTTCACCAAATATGTCGTATTCATCACGCTCTCTTTTTTCATATTTAATCATTTAGAAAACTTGGTTACTCTCGTTATTAGGCTCTTCCAAATATTTATTTTTTTCCTTGTATTTTTTTTATTTCTGGTGCTTCTCTTGGTCCAAACATATTTGTGACGACGCGTTTGGGTTTTTTCTTTTTAAAGGACTCGTTGTTAACGTGGCTTGCATATGTAATTGGGAGTTTTCACCCTCAACTTCAGATGTACTTGGGATCGATGTACTTTGGGTCGAGGTATTTTGGGTCGCTATGTCTTCATCTGAAGATTCGCTTTCCTAAAATTATAAAACAATTAAAAGTCAGTTTGTTGCTTAAAATTATTAAAAAAAAAAAACTAAACAAAAAATGAAAAATACAACAATTTAGTTAAATCTTTCCTATTTTAGGTGCCCAGAAACTCGATGGAATGGTACAAACTGGCCAATGAATATAATACAATGTGCAACTTTCTTCATTGCCTTGGAAGTATGGATGGCAAACATATTGTCATACAGTCCCCCAAATACAGTGGGAGTAAATTTTTTAATTATAAAGGAACCTTTAGCATTATTTTCTTTGCTATAGTAGACGCAAACTATAATTTTACCTATGTGCACATTGGTTGCCAAGGTCGCATATCAGATGGAGGAGTGTTTAAAAATACTGGATTTGCAAGATGCTTGAACAAAGAAATGCTTAACCTACCACAAAACTCATCTCTTCCTGGTAGACAAAAACCTATACCATATGTATATATGTTTTGTGGCAGACGATGCATTTCCCTTGTCACCTAATAGAATGAAACCGTTTTCTGGCCATCAAGAACGAGGATCAAAAGAACGAATATTTAATTATCGTCTGAGCAGAGCTCGGAGGGTGGCGGAAAATGTATTTGGAATACTGGCATCTGTGTTTTGAACCAAGTAAAGTTAGAAAGACTTGTACAAACTCGTGTATTGTTACACAATTTCCTACGTAGAAACTCAGAGGCGAGAAACATATTCACCATCAGGATCATTCGACGTAGAAAATTTAGGTCCATATTCATAAACAAAACTTACGCTATGCCTTCACTAAAACATTGTGAATATCTATTTATGTATTGCAAAGATTTCTTTTATGGAAAGTAATTGATAAACTGTACTTAAATCCATATTGGTTGTGCGTTCGCACACGTTGAAATGCGTACAGATCATGAATTACAAGCGAATTACTAATTATCGAACGCATAGCCTAATTTTTGTTTATGAATACGGGCCTTAGATTCAGTCATGGGGGTCATGGAGCAATGAACCACAATCAAGTGAGCCAATGTTACCTCTTAAAAATGTGGTAAGAAAACCAACGGAAGAATCAAGAAATACAAGAAATGAATTGTGTGAATATTTCATTTCAGACGAAGGACAAGTATCTTGGCAACTCAAATTTGCATAATACCTACATATTTCAATTTGTCAATACTTTGTAATGAACTCTCTGCATTTTATCTTTCGGTGTAAGTTTTTTGAAAATATATCTACATCATATAAAGTATTATCAATTAAAAAAGAAATTACCTCGAATTCTGAGGCTGAATGCCTCTTCTAGGTTTATTTTTATTATATAGGTAACTGATAGCATTGTAACGAAACCATTTTGCTTTAAAATGCTGGCCCGCTCCAGACTTTTTCATATTTTTATAATTCCTTCTTTCTCGTTGGTACTGAGAAATCATATTTTTCACCTTTCTTTCAACTTCTTCCGCACTGATATCCAAAAGTGTAGCAATTTCCTTGTATGAATCCCTTTTTTTCATTCTATTCTTGTACTCTAAATTTTTAGGATCCCACAAATTCCGGTGTTCTCTGTGGGCATGTATTAAAAATGCCAATTTCTTCGGTAGTCCACACCTTTCTTTTCTCAGACATAATCTGTAAATCAAACATTTAATATTAATACTACGAGTATGCAGTCGAAAGCGACGGCTCACAACCAAAACAATTGTTTCTGAAATCGTTTGTAAAGCAATCCGAATAGTCTGTAAAGAACTGTAAAATTCAACGTTACGGACTACATGTCATTAAACAACGAAAAATATACCTTATTCGTCAATTATTTGCGTGCACGGGACGTCGTATAAAAAATACGACTTTGAGTGCCTTGGTGTACAAATAACTATTTTCTGGAAAGATCTATTTGCAAAATCGATTTTTTTCTAAAGCGAACGTTAAAGTGTGCTTTGTCCAACTCAAAACAGTCAATAAAACGGAATTTTAACAGCAAGGGTAGATAAAACGGAATTTTAAGAGCAAGGGTAGATAAAGTAACAAATAACCATAGCAACAACCCACGCTATTTACTGGGATCTTGATCATACAACGCGATTTTAAGACGTGATTGTTCTCTTTATTTATTTTGTCTTTAACGTTCGCTATAGAAAAAAAATAGAATAGAATACAACGGTAAAATTTAATTAATTATTAATTATTTAACTATATATATTTTGAACATTATTTTGAAAAATTAAAAAAAAAACATGAATTGGAAAAAGGCGCGGTAGTATGTATAAAATTTATATCTCATCATGTGTACTTACCTACGAGTTTATTTACACAAAGAAACCAGAAAACTGAAACACAACTGCAACTCGCTATATCCACTAGACAGTGGCAGTTGGTAAACGCGCCAAAACTCTTTGATCTTATCACTTTCGATCGGGACTCGCAAAATACAACAGCAACTGTCTCTAAAAACTCGAGTCTTCAAAAAGTTGGTAAAAAGTTGCAGTTTTGTTTTTTTCGACACGAGTTTCTATTGTGTTTTTGCTTTGTCCGTTTAGTGGAAAACCGGCATTAGAAATTTAAATGTTCGCGGTGACCCTCCGTCCGGGGCTACCCGATCTTCCCCTAACTTATAACAAAATAAAACAAATTTCATTTTAAAATTTCTAGAAACTAGGACATTAGCTTAGCCAGAGTTGGATTTCTGTTTTTTTTTAGTTCTTTTCGATTATTAATGTAATCAATCTGTCAAATATAACTAAATAAAGTCAGTTGCCTCGTGCCTGTTATTCCTATCTTGTTTAGTAACCTTGAATTAGCCTTCCTCTTTACTTTCAATATTTTGCTTGTGTTCTGAAAAACTTCTATTTTGATTTTTAATTAGTTTGTTTATTTTTATTTAGGGACAGTTGCAAAATAACACAGCTGATACCAGTGAAAAATCACTGTGTTAAAATTTTCCGTTTTTTTTGGAAATAACTCTAAAACGGTTTGATTTAGGTATAGGAACATGTAATACCACTTTGTGCTAAATTTTATCACCAATTTGACTACGCAACGAAAAATCTGGCATTCGATTTGAAAAAATCGATCTTCTTACATTTTTAACTCTTGATGAAAAGTATAAATTTAAGAATTATTCTCAGGCAAAGATGTTTATTTTAAAGAATACCTACGATAAAGGGATCTTTAAACTACAAACTTAATTAGATTTCAATTTTCTATCTCGTTTCAAATAAGAGTTACAACCCATTTTAGAAACGTCAACCACCTGCCATGATTTCGGAAAATAATTTTTATCTCAAAAACTGTAATAGATAGACATGATATGGTTTCAATAAAAAAGATTCAAAATTATGATTCCCATCTAAAAGTGCAAAAATAAATAGGGTGTTCCATTTAAAATATCCGGTATAACCGGAAGTGCTAGACATCTGAAAGACAGCTGAAGAGAACGCAATCACTTGTATCTAATTCTAAATGTTCAAGTTTTTATTTTGGCCAGAACCCCATAAATTTCTAATGAAAGGTCTCGCTGGGACAACCTGTATATGTGTAAAAATTACATCTGAATCATGAACAAGTTTGAACTTTATTTAAGATTTTATTTCAATATTATTACACTAAATCTTCTTTAGAATTTAGAAGACTGTGGATTGTTTCATGAAATCTAATTACGCCACTGTTATCAAGCAAACAAAAAATTATTAGAAAATAATTGTGAATAAACTTTTAAATCATAGAGAAGAATAGGCTTCTGCAATTTGATCGCCCCTGAAATACATTGCACTATAATGAATAATAAAACAACAAAGTACTGTTACTACAAATTAAGTGTGCACATTAAGCAACTAAAAAGTATTTTGAAGGTAATACTAAATCATAATATAAATATAAATACATAATTATTCCTAGAAGACATACAGGAAGTTAATCAATTAATCCCTAAAATGTTAATGTTCATAGCTGGAAATAATCGGCGTTTGTAAAATTCTTATGAACCGTTTCTTCAGAATTAAAATGAAGTTTTTGCGCACCAATCATCAGTTTCAAAGAGAGTTTATTTTCTAGTTTGCTGGTGTCCAAATCAGAAGGCACTACAGTCGTATCATCTTCAAAAGTTATTAATTGACCATCGTTTTTCCAATTCTCTGACGAATTTTTAAAGAACATTAAGAATACATAGTAGGGGAACAAGTAACGATCCTTGTGAGACTCGGATCTTCGCAAGAGAATCTACCTGAACTAGGTGACAGCTAAAGTACGATTTAAACCATTCGTAAAAAGCCCCTGATATCAAGAGCTATAAATGAAAAGGGTTTTTTGTATGTATGTTTTATTTGTTTAACGTTTATTATACAATCTGTCCTTAGGTAAACAATAAGTATCTATGATTTAAGATATAATAGGTCTGAGAAAGCTCTAAAGAATACAACTGTGCATGACATCATTTCAATGTTCATGAGTAAAACCCGGATTTTTAGGCACTTAAAAAGGCTGAATTAGGCAGGAAAATAGGCAGTTAATGTCTAAGAAATAGGCGCACTTTTAGGAAGCCTAAAAAAATTTAGGCTTTTCATAATTTCTCCTCTTTCGTCGTTTTATAATAAAAAAAAATAATATTAACGCTTATTCTAGTTATCTGGTCATTTATTAAGAAATCGGAGAGAGACTCTTAGGGGCTTATGGAATTGTACAAGTGAATCAAATACATGATTCGCCGTAAGGAATGTATTATAAAACACGCTTTAAATAGAGACCATAAATCGGCGTTTAAGTCAAAAATCCAGACTGTACCTAAGATGGTTTCCTTCTTAATAGAGTAGTTCGAGGACTCAGTCAAAGAGGACCACTTTACAGCTTTCCCTTTCATGGTTTTTCTATTTTTCTATGGTGCTCTAGGCGAAGGGTCTTCTTTTCGTAACTATCAAATCACCCACACCAGGAATATTTAAATTGAAATACCCACTCGCAAAAAGAGGTCGATGATAAAGTTAAAGAAGAAACAAAAAATAACAATTTTTAAATTTGAACTAAGATATAAAAATAAAATAATAACTCCTGTTCACAAAAAGGATTCGGCGAACATTTTATAAAAATTACGTGAATGTGAAAATTGGAAATGCAACCGTTCGCAAAAATGATTCGGTGAACATCAATTAATTTTTCGAATCTTCTCTTCCTGCGGAACCGTATTGTTTACATTATCAAAAACCGAGCCCTTTTTGTATTTTGCGACTGCGAGGTTGCGACATCTGTGCGAGTCCCCCTTTTGGTCCCACTCATTTAAGTCACTGGAGTGACTCAGGGGATTGTGAGGTGTTTTTGGTCCGGCTCCGCCACCTTGCGTGGGTCAGGTTCTCACTCGCTCTAGGTCTTTATCGCATTGCTTATTTATTTTAACGAATCGTAATGGCCATTTATCGTAAGAAGAGTCAATATTTTGACTAAACTTTGTCGCTTGGACCCCTTATCGCCTAAGATTGTTATACTAACAATTAAAGCGTGAAATTCTTTCGTGAATAATTTTATTTAAATTTAAAAATTTTGAATTTCAATTTTCGGCTGTTTAGCTGAACACGTACAGTATCTTTAAAATGTTTTAGCAAGCCAATAGGTGTTTCCACACACACAGAAAACAATTCATAAAAATTAATTATACAATAATTGCCAATTCTAGGCATAAAATAGGCAACAAAAAAATTTGTGTTTCGATATGGGGAAACAAAATAACGGATTTAAAAAAATAGCGAGAATTTTGAAATGAAGATTTTTTCACTTAAAAAGAATTTGTTTTATGAAAACTCATGTTCTGCCCGCGATTATGTTACAAGAAATGTAGAATTCATACAGTTGATCAATTTACTATGGAAAGCTATATACATATTACGAAGTTTGTTGCTTGCCTAAATGCAACAAACAAAAATTCAAAAGCATAAAATTTATGTTTGTTTATGATAAGCACACTCTGTATTAATATTGTTTTCCAACATTGTCTTATTTTTAAGTATGTGTACGCTAAGGCTAACTTTTATTACATAGACATATATTATCTTTGTTACACAAATTATCTAATTTCTTAACAAATTACTTTTAAAGTTGTTTTTAAGTATAACAATTTTAAATCACCTCATGCAATTTAAGTAAAAGTTAATCATATAATAAAAATGGAAGGTTTAAACTACATCATAGAAATAAAAATAAAAAAAATTAAGAACGAGCGAGAAGTTTTATCTTGACGAATCATTGACTACTTTGTACTTGAATTTTTATGTCAATTTTTTGATAATTGTGAAATAAGTTACCAAAGAAGCTATTAAAAATTAGCGCACTTCATAAAATTTCGAAGGAAGAAAATATTTTCCATGTTAATCGTGATGGGTGATCTAATACATATTGCTACGTTATTCGTTATTGAGAAATTAATTTGTTTATTTTTCAATAACGTATACAGATGTGGCGTTTAACCGGGTTTCTTCATTTACGCCGTTCCTATTGAAAATATGAAAAAATGTTTTATACAAAAGTATCTTCCTTTCAAGCTCCACATAATTTAAAATTATTTTCGAATATGCAGGATGTCCCAGTTTGGCTGTACGATGTGTTACTTCGTTATTTTAAATGGAACACCCTATATTTTATATCGAATTTGAGCTTGTTAGGTTATTTTAGGGTAAGTTCGATAAGGGTTCCTATAGTTTTTAAGATATTAGGCTTTGTTTACGGTTTTTGGAAAATACGGATATAACTTTGATAATTAATATCTCAATAACGAAGAATGTTAGAAAGCAGATATTGTGGTGCTGTTGCGAGCTAAGTGGAAGGTATCTACTGCAGCTACAAAATTTACTTTTCATTGAACAAGGATTCAGTAAAACTATTTCCATTTCAACAACAGTTGAAACGCAGTAACTTTTGTTTTTTAAATGGAACGGTGTCATTTTTATATCGTTGCTAGATGCTCCATAAAAGTATCTTTCAATTAGCTGTACACTTCCCTATACCAATTACTGACGGTTCAGGAGATATTTAACGTTATTTCATAATTTCTGCATTTTATTTCTACATATTAATTAATCAGGAATGAGTATTTACCCAAACTTTGAATAAATTGTCAATTTTCTAAGTTTATTAATCTCTGTTATATTAAATGTATACATTTTAAACACTTTTTGTAAAATTACAAGACATCTTAGAATTATTTTGTTGTTCCTACAGTTTTCAAAAGTTTCGTATTTATTTTGGGAGACCAGTGTTTAATTTTGTTAGTTCTTGTTGTATTATTCAATTATCATTAATAATTAACCACACAATCAAGTTAATCGTGTGATTAAGCAATATCACTTGAGGAAACTTAACAATACTTAAAAATACCAATCAAAATTATTTCTCTCGTTACTGTTTAACCTCTCACAAGCGTTAACAATGGAATTAAATAATCATGTATTTAACAATATTTTATACGACCAGGACTTAAAAACTTAGCAAATTGACATTTAATTCAAACCGAGTATTATGTTTGAATAAATACTCACTCGTGCTTTTAATTAAAATGTTAAGATGTAGAAATTATGAAATAATGTTAAATATCTCCTGAACCGTCAGTAATTGGTATAGGGAAGTGTATAGTTAATTGAAAGATACTTCTATGGAGCATCTAACAACGATATAAAAATGACACCGTTCCATTTAAAAAACAAAAGTTATTGCCTTTCAACTGTTGCCGAAATGGAAATAGTTTTACTGAATCTTTGTTTAATGAAAAGTAAATTTTGTTACTGCGATAGATACCACTTAGCTCGCAACAGCACCTGCATCTGCTTTCTAACATTCTTCGTTATTGAGATATTAATTATCAAAGTTATTATCCGTATTATCAAAGTTATACAGGGTCTCCCAAATAGAGTGGCCTATTAAAAGTTTTCGGGGAAGGGAATATACAAAAATTCTGAAAATTAGTACACTGCCCTAAGGGAAAGCGATCTTTCAAATTTAAATATTTTCACTTTTATATCACTTCCGGTTATACTGGAAGTCCATTTACGAAAATTGAGTTTAGGGCAGTTAAACATAATGACCTTTGACACAATATTGTGACCACCCTATGAATTTTTCAGGGATAATTAGGATATGATTTGAAAGTCTGAACATGATACTTTTAAACGACATGTCATTTCAATCTTTAAATTATTGGCGTAAATACATTGTCTTAAATGAAAGGTCACCAAAACAATTTTTTAAATAAATTTGAAGATATCTCAAAATCGGTTACATTTAGGTATAAGGAAGCCTGAATATTTTTTATTTAAAATAATGTGTAATCGGAATTTGCAATAAAAAGTAACATTCCATTTAAAATAAGAAAGTTAACGGCGACTTCCGGTATAACCGGAAGTGATATAAAAGTGAAAATATTTTAATCTGAAAGATCGCTTTCCCTTAGGGCAGTGTACTAATTTTTAGAATTTTTGTATATTCTCTTCCCCGAAAACTTTTAATAGGCCACTCTATTTGGGAGACCCTGTATATCCATATTTTTCAAAAACCGTAAACAAAGCCTAATATCTTAAAAACTATAGGACTTAGGTATAGGGAACCCTTATCAAACTTACCCTAAAATAACCTGATAAGCTCAAATTCGTTATAAAATATAGGGTGTTCGATTTAAAATAACGAAGTAACACAGCCAAACTGGGACATCCTGTATATTCGAAAATATGATACTTTTGTATAAAACATTTTTCCATATTTTCATTAGAAAAGGCGTAAATGAAGAAACTTAAATGCCACACACTGTATATTCATCTATAAACATGAAATTCTTTCAGATTCAGAGCGTAACCTTTCTCTTTTGTTTTAATTTAATGAACGCCTTTGGGTCCTTTGCACGCTTGGAGGTAATTTCTTATGCTCACAAATAAATTAAAAATAATTCTGCTTATTAAAATTCTTTATTAACGATTTCCTTAAATGCAACAAAAGTGACTCTTTGTTTTTTTAGTTGAATTTAATATAAATTAAGTTCTTGTAATGGCCATTTGTTTAAATACATATATAACACAACACTTAAAACAATTGAAGGCGTAATTATTATTGTTGTTTTTAAAAGCAAGTACAAAATATTCCAAATATTCCCTAAGCTTTTTAGAGCTTGTCTTGGTTGTGCTGGCTGATTATTCGCGCATTGCCCGCAGTGGCTGCGACCGACTTACAGATGTTTGTCTCTTTGTTTTGAAAAAAGAAAATATTTTTATACTAATCATGATGGATGGTCGAATATATCACCGTATACTGAGTTTGAGTCACGAAATTCGCTCTAGCTACGAACCCAGCTCCACTTCAGTTGCCCCACTTACAATATTATTATTTATTAATTATTATTAGCTCTCAATCAAGAGAATTTTAACATAGGTGTTTTTTATTTGTTAGCAAACATTTTAAAAATTATTTATACAAACTAAAACCTAAAGTTATAAATATAAACCTAAGATTATAAATTGAATAGAAAATGAAGAATTTGGAAACTTTAGTGTGAAACGCATTTGAAAAGTTACTAATTGGGTAATATCACCTTTTTTCAATAATGGTTTGTCATGCCATCGTGACCATGCCTTTGAATAGCCACCTATACTCAATTTCATAAAACAGGGTGAATGACAATTGTATGTTCTATAAATGCGGCAGTATAATATAAAAGTTTTTTTATTGACTCTCGCTTACACACAATGCGACCTTGACGCACATCTCAATTGATTTTATTACTCGTAAACAGCTGGAGAAGGCAAGTTTCTTTTACGCGACGTTATCGTTAGCAATTTATAAAATTGCGTATGAAATACGAATAAATTAAAAATAAATAATAATAAATATTAGTTAATTCGTGCGGATTATTTACTAGGGTAAAATGAACGTTTCTTCCACAAAAAAATCGCAAGGATTTAAATCTGGTGATCGCAGGGTTAAAATGCACGACTCGACAAGCAGTTGATAGTAAAATGTTCGTCTCGTTATCGCACGGAGACAAGAAAACTATTAGGATACGATCTGTTGTTTTAAACGTCGCTAGTATTATGCGTAATACTAATTGGTAATGAATAATTATCTCAACAAAAGAATGATTCCTTGATTACATTTGCAAAGTATCGCTTAAACGAATCGGTTTTCTCCGAAAATGTGAAACGATTTATTAGACCTGAAGTTCATCGCGGACTATAAAAACTTTATTACGTAAGATGTTGTGATATGCGTCCAGTTTCTAATTAAATTACATTACTGAATGAATGTAATAGATTACGCGCTCACGTAATTCTAAATTCTAAGGAATAGATCATAATTAATTAAGAATTGAATTCAAAGTTAAAAAATGTGTACGGTAGAATGAGGACGATTTACAATCAGTGCGCCAAAAACACAGGCTGTGAAGTTGTAAACGTTGGAATTTGTTAAAGTTTTAATAGATTTGTGTTAATAATTCCTCACACACATACGAAAATTTGAAATTCGTTTTCGTGTTGATTTCGAGCTTCATCGAAGACAGAAATTCACGAAGACGAAACTCATTTTAGAAATTCGTAACATTCGAAACAGATTACGAATGAGATTACTGATTTATTTGTTTACCAGGTGTTCAAAGTGTTGTTATTTTTTGAGTGGAATAATCTATTTCAGGTAATTTGCGGTATGCATTATTTGTCAAGTAAATATTTTCGAGTTCATATTCACGTCGGGCGTTGACCTAAAAACGGAGTTGTGAAATTCCGCTTAAATGTCAAGTTCACGAAGCCTTGAGTATCATAAAACTATAAAAAAACTTTTACGACAGCATTTATTTCGTTCATCTGCTCCTCGACTTTTTAACCATTGTCGTTTTGGAGCTAATTTTTGATTAATTATTTCTCGAGAACTAAAGTAGAAAGAATTTTTTTAACATTTTCCCATACTCTCGGACATCGCTTCTCATCGTGGTTTCATTTTGTCGGTATAATTAACAGTCAACCTGTATAGTGCCAGATATATGTAGACGCATCAAATGCGTTGCATTATTTTCACCATTTGTGTTTTATATTAAAAAATTAAATGTGATTGAACAAATTCTACTACATCTATGTAATTAAGAAAGATTTAGAATAACAGAAAGTGGCAGTTAGTTTTGCATTTTATCAATTTTCCAAAGAAATAGAAATTTCAGTAGATGGGTCAACTGAAGCGGGACTGGTCTAGTATACTGTAGAACAAAATATGTAATTTTGGCAACTCAGAATATGTTACCTTCTCTTTTTCAGTATTGTGAAAAAAACGGAAATCCAACATCAGTACTGGAAATTTCTGAAACAAATATTTCCTTATTTTAATTTTTATTGAAAATTGTCTTTAAGCTGTTTTATACTACCTCGTTTTATGTTGAAGATTTGGTTCAATTTCTTAAACAATTTCATTTGTGCAGTAATTTATATCAAAATTTAATTTGAATAAAAAATTACCCATAGAATAGAACTACCCAAAGAATAGAACATGGGCATTTGCAGCCCAAAATATTTCTTATTTTAAATTTTTATTGTAGAAATTGAACCAAATGTACAAGAAATTAGGTAACCTAACACTGTCAAAAAAGTAAGACAGCGTACTTGTTGAACATTATTAGTGAATATGTTAGTAAATTAATAAATAGTCCTAATTTTAATTTTTTCCCTATTTTTTAGTTTTTAGTAAAACGACCAGTCAAAACATTTAGGTAACATTCAATAATCTGGATAGTATTAATCGTTCAAAATATGAGTAATTATTTATTGGCACGTGAAAAAAAATAATTAATTGGTTTTTGCAGATTAGCTGTCAGTAATTAGCTTCGTTGAATTTTAGTCATAAGAACGCGTTGTTATAAGCCACAATGGCACAAGCATATGCTCGCGGATTATAATAGAAATGAAGATCTCCGAAGAGCGTGAATTTTATCTATTTAATATCGGGCTATAGATTAGATAATTGATGTCGGAGAACGAAGTCAAATATTTAGTGTCGGTAATATTTTCTTAAGTTGATAATGTGCGAACACTTAGGTAATAATAATCGTAATAATAAATAATAATGTACCAGGGCTACAGCGTCCGAAGGGAGACAAATCCGAGGCAAAATGCTGGCCTGCTTTCCATTATTACCTTTCTGTAAGTATGAGCATGTTTTGCCCTTATTTATTTAGGACACGTACATATTTTAGAATTTATTGATCTCTTGGATTACCTAACGTGTACGCACACGTACGATATAATTATTAATTATGCTATTCTGAAATAATATTTGCAACTTTTTTGTTCATCAAATTGACTTATTTAAACATACATTTTTTAAATATGATAGCTCCATTTTCCACAATGATCTAAAAGAAGGAAATATGTAAAACATGAGGGAAAATCATGTTTATAAAAGGAGACAGAAAAACATTTTCATACTTTGTTCGCTACTTAGAGCGGAAAGATTTTCTTTAATTTTTGTAGAAAAAAATATAGTTTCTAGTGACCACTAACTTCTGAAATTGGATAAAAAAGACGAAATAAACTATGTACCTTTAGTTTTGGGAAAACTTAAACTAGTGCAATTTTTTAAACGAAATTTTATGAAATCTTAGCAAGCCCCACTATGTAACTTATTAACAAGAGTTATGGTGTTCCCTGGGGTGGTAAGTTTAGAGATATTTTGAATATTTATTTAAAATTGGTTAATCTTAATAATAATAATAATAATAATAGTTTATTGGTCCACAATATACATGCATTATATGATGTGTTGGACAAGTTATAATGTCAACAATAAAACAAATCATAAAATCAAGTAAACATATCACAGTTACGGGCAAAATTCCTCAGTCTAATATGGGCAGCGGTCGATTAGAAAAGATTTCAGGTAGCACTTAAATTTTTTTACATCGCTACAACTAGATATGTAATTAGGCAGCGCATTAAAAAACTTTAATCCAATGTGGTTGGGGCCACCAGAAACTACCTTCAATTTGGTAAAAGGAATATGAAAATCATTTTTACTTCTGGTGTTAATATTATGAATATCACAGTTTAAAGTGAATTTTGATTTATTTTTAAAAATGTGTAAACAAATTTCTAAAATATAATGACCATACAATGTTAAAATTTAAAAATTCTTAAATAGCAATCTGCAAGAGCCATATTCTTACAATTGTTTTTTGACACCTAAAAACATTTTTACTTAGAGTAAAATCACCCCAGAAACAGACACCATATGTAAGCCTCGAAGCAACTTGTGCATGATATAAAGTTAGCATTTGTTGTTCATTCAGGACATGTTTTAAATTTCTAAATAAATAAGCTGTAGAATGTAATTTAGAAATAAGAGAATTACAATGCTCTTTCCAGTTGAGATGTTGATCTAAATGCAAGCCCAAATTATTTTGGTTATTGGTTACAATAAGAAAAGTATTGGGCCTAAAATTGAGCCCTGAGGAACGCCTATATTTATAATACTACTTTCCGAACAAATCTCAGATATAGACGGATCTTTACTATTGGTAATTTTGACAAACTGCTCTCGTTTATCCAGAAAAGATTTAATCCAGGTATTACCAAGTCCTCTTATACCATAATAATTAAGTTTCTCAATTAAAATTGGGTGGTTAACACAATCAAAAGCCTTACTGATGTCGCAGAAGATTCCTATAGGGCACTCTCCTTCATCTAGATGCTTCAGTAAGGTTTCATACCATGCGTGAATTGCAGAATTGGTTGATTTGTTGGGCAAAAATCCATGTTGACAATTATTAATTATATTATTTTTACGTAAATAATCTAACAGTCTGTTCAAAAAAGCATACTCAAAAAGTTTAGAGAAAACGGAGGTAATTACGATTGGCCTATAATTGTCTGCGTTATTCTCGTTACCTTTCTTATAAATAGGCAGTACCTTACTAATTTTTAGGGCATCCGGAAAAGAACCTGTTTGAAAAGAAAGATTAATAAGGTGAACGAGTGGATCAATGATACCAGGGGCCACTTTTTTAAAATTATCGCTGGAATCTCATCAGGACCAGCAGTCCATTTATTTTTTAGTTTTTGATTACATATTTCAAGTAGTTCTTGAGCGGTTAAGGAATGTAAATAAATACATTTCTCGAAGGTATTGACATTCTGCGGATTGTAATTAGGAGAAGTGAAAGAAATATTGTTTATTAATTCGAGAGGAGCATTTTTAAAGTAGTCAGCAAACAAATTAGCTACTACGTAGGGATCTTTTTCTAGGTGATTATTATTAATAATGGAAATAGGTTTGCAGTTGGTAGGATTGTAGCTTGAAGACAAACTTTTTATCACTTCCCATGCCATTTTACTAGGGTTATCCGAATTGAAAATTTTGCTTTGAAAAAACGCTTTTTTAGTGTTCCTAACCAATTTGCAATGTTTATTTTTGGCTAGTTTGTATATATCTTTTAACATAGGAAAAGCAGATTTAAGCAGGAACAGATCTTTCAGATCTTGACATTTGTCATTTTATTGTTGAAAAAAGTTAACAAAGACCCTTTTTTTGATAGAAACATTGAACAAAAAACGTCATTACTAAACACTAATATGTGTAAAATGAAATAAATAAATAATAGAAACAGATTTGATGGAAAATTATAATATAAACAAAGGAATATAAGGAGTACGCAATTTTTTTAGAAATTGTTCTATTTTTCTTTGAGCCAAGTTGACATTTACTCTCCCGATCTACGTAATTTTTCTCTCTGTTTTTTTTTCATTTTGGCTTCTCAATCACTATTACAAACTTTTCTAACGCCGTTTGCTTAAAATTCTTCAATAGATAGGCCGCGCCTGAGAAAATTTGGAGCACTGTCTTGTTCTTGTTTAGGTATAAAATTCGGTTAAGCAATAGGGTTACGCAGTTCTTTTATTTTGGCATAATGAGTGGAAGCTGAATCGGGTCTGCTATTATTTCATCATTTTGATGATGAATATTAATAAAATAAAACATTCACGAATATAAACATCTACATTTACAGTCTTACCTCTTACTTTACAACGTAAGGTTTTGAAATTCGTACATTAGTTTTAGCTCACCAGACCAAAACTTTATCCGCAAGTTTTGCTTTTGGATTTATTTATTTCATCTGGACAATTTTGAGTGTTAGAAGTTTATAAACCATTACTATCTTTGAATTCTGGAAGGACAATGTAAGCTTTTGTTATCCATAACGATAATCTTTTGGCCAATAAAATATCAACGTCTTAATTATTTCCATTATTTCCAGCTGAACAGTTGTGTATTTAGGACATTTTCCTTTCTCTTTCGGTAGGTAACATGACTTTTGGTAAAAATTCTTCGTACAATTATGTGTAAAATTGATTGATAATAATGTCCAATTTTGGGGACGTTCCAACTTTGTTTTCAGCAGCTTGAAGAATTCTTTGATCATGTTTGGGATGAAAAGTTTTTATACAGCGTGATTCAAAAGGGTCGCACCATCGCTTCGGTGTAAATACAGACCATTAACAGGAGCACAAATATGTTTTTAGAATTTTTTTGCCATGAATAGTTTTTAAGATATGAATGTTTAAAAATAACGCAAATAGGCAACGCTGCACCTTGTAGATGCACTTACAAATTTGAAATTATAGATCACAGGTACCCTCTTTTTTGTTGACAACTGCATATGCGCTGGTTTGTCAAAACGTTTGGAAATAAAATTTGACATAATAATAAATGTCAATTCTTAACTGTGGTTCTTAATATCCTACTTTCTTCAGCTATTCTAAAGTTCTTAAGTAAAAAAAATAATGAAAGAGTTGGTTGATTTGATCCAGCATCTAATGGCAAAAGTTAATACGAAGAGGAAAATCAGCTTCACACAGAGCTTGAACTTTTGTATAGTCGAAAAAGTGGTAACCTTCTGTTTTTAATACACGCCGAACAACATTGTAATTTACGTTTAAATATCGTCCAATATCTCGAATGCTGACGATAGGATTGCCTTCAAGGACTTGTAGAACAGTTTCCTCGACTTGGGGAGTTCTGGCGGAGCGTGGCCTACCTATCACTTCATGATACCGATGATACATGACACTGATCAAGCCGTTGAAAAACATTTTTGTCTGGATGTCTATGTTCACCGTATCGTTCAGTATAAGCTGCTGCAGCGTGTCGAAAGTTTCCACCACTCTCTCCCAGAAGAAGATACATATCACAGTATTCATTTAAAGTAAACGTTTTGAATTTGAATAAATTCTTCAAATCAATCAAAAAATTTGACTTTCAAAATGTGAACATCATTGATAAATTTTATTTGTCAGGTCACACTATGGTAACCATAGTAAAACCGAATTTTCGATACACCGTTGCCGGCTTTACTTCTAAAATAATGTTAACATTTCCAAAGACTTTTCCTGCCTTATTGCTTAATAAATATTATGCTTTATTAGCAAGGATAATTTTAGAGGCGTTTATCTACACCTTTCATTAATTAAAACATAAAGTTACATTATCTAATTACTATAAAATCACCATCAGTTTCGTAACTTTGAAAGCCTATATCTTCGTAAAAAAATCATCTAGAAAATTTTTATTTACACTTTTGAGAACAAATAAGTGGGTCTGAAAACCACCTAAGTGATGGTGCGGTCCTTTTGAATCACGGTGTATAGGTAAATCTTCATCATATTGTGCGGTAAATAATTGTTAGTGAAATGTTTTGATTACTAAAGATATTCACAATTTCAGGTTTCGGCATCCGTCCAATTAAGTCACAGATACATTTGCGTATTTTTAAGTTTGTAAAAAGCGATCAAATGAAAAACGAATTAGAATTGGCAATTCAACCAAAAACGTATGTGTGCATTTAGTTCATCGGATGTTCCTTCAGTCACTTTTGACGTTTCTAATCAAACTTAACCTTAATTTGAAATTAAAACCTAAGGCAAGAAAAACGTTTTATTAAAAAAAATTAAAGCAAATGTGTAAAATGAGCCCTGCCTGCATCAAAATACTTTTGAACGAACAACTACGTGACCAACATTAAATAACATTTTCGGCGCGTTATTTACGTCACAATTGATTAAAAATTAGTAGGTACTAAGATGGCGTTATCCAAGACATGTATTTAAATTTCAACGCCTACTACAATTAGTTTTTATATTGATCACTGGTTTATGATACCTTGCAAAACTTTTTTCTGATAAATTTAGCATGTCATATTGATAAACAATTATTCTGTATTTGTTATGCCTAGTGAAATTAATTTAGCAGTAAAAGCTTAAGCCTGTTTTACATTATACTAATTTCTGTTACGCAAAAATAGTACAAAAAAATATTAATAAAAAATGCCATGTTACATGTCCTGTTTCTATTCCGTTTTTGGTAACATACTTTGTTTTTCTGTCTTACACTACCTTAAAAAATTTTTTGGCGTTGCAACATTTTCAACCAATATTTTGAAATAATTTAGTCTATGACGTCATGAAAATGGGAAACGCTAAAATGTAAATATCATGCGTCCAACAATTATTGTAGTCCTGGGTGGCTGTGGTATCACATATAAATGCAAATTTTTACTTCGTATCGTTGAATTGAAGTCTCAAATATTGACTGTTAGACAACAAACAAACGTTTCTTTACGTATTTGTAGCGGAACTAATCATCAAGTCGTCACTCAGGCGAAGATAGCTATGAAAATAACAGATTACTTATGTTAATAACTTTTTGACATAAATATAAAAAGTAAAAACCACATTCAATTATAGTTTCTTGAACCCTATAATTGGTGACCCCGACGAAAACAAGTATGTCTACTTCAAACACACAGTCTACGCCAACAATAGAACGTATAGCAATCAAAGTTCCACCATTCTGGATTGAAGAACCGACGTTATGGTTCGCCCAATTGGACAGCCAGTTCACTCTTGCAAATATCAGCGCAGATGCAACAAAATTCAGCTATGTAGTTGCAAATCTGGAATATCAAGTGGCACAATCTGTGCGGGATATTATCGGTGCACCTCCAGAAAATGAAAGGTATGAAAAATTGAAGTCAGAACTTATTAAGAGACTTTCAACTTCTAAAGAACAAAAAATGCAACAACTTTTGCAACAAGAAGAAATAGGTGACAGAAAGCCTTCGGCATTCTTACGATACTTAAGATTATTGGCTGGTCCGGAACTACCGAATACATTTCTTAGAACTCTTTGGCAAAATCGGTTACCTCAACAAACTCAAGCATTACTCACAACACAAAATTACTCTGATCTGGACAAATTAGCGGAATTAGCTGATAAACTTCATGAAATGATTCCAGTTAATCCAATAGCGTGCGTGTCCTAAAATTCTCATCTCGAAAAGCAGGTTGAAGAATTAACACAACAAGTCGCACTTTTAAGTAAACATATGATTAGTGAGAGACGTTGGAGATCAAGATCTAAATTACCTAAACCTTGTGAGCTTTGTAATTCCTCTAATGACAAAAATACAAAAAATTTATGCTGGTACCACAAGAAATTTGGAAACAATGCACGAAAATGTAACCCGCCTTGCAATTTTTGTTCGGAAAACTAATCAAGGAGTCGTTGATAGCGGCAAACGTCTCCTCAATCGAATCACGCCGCCTATATGTTACTGATGTTAAATCTAAGGAAAGGTTTTTAATCGACACAGGTGCCGAAGTTAGCGTCTATCCATACGCCCGTCTAAAACGCAACAGACCTCAAGCTAAGTACCAACTTTTTGCTGCTAACAACACACCAATTCGTACATATGGTTTCCAGACATTATCACTCGATTTTCGCTTACGTCGAAGATTTGATTGGGACTTCATCGTTGCTGATGTTGGACAACCTATAATTGGCATAGATTTTCTATCACATTTCAACTTATTGGTAGACAGTTGCAACAGGTTATGGGCCGAGTAAACGCGTAAGAGAAAAAGAATTACCTGTAAATTTCGTATAAGAAGTTATTAGTTGAAATGTCAGACGAAGTAGGAAAATATAGAATTCCGTTATTTGATGGTACGAACTTCAGTAATTGGAAGTTCAGGATTTTAACACTGTTAAATGAAATGGAATTGGTGAAATTTGTGGAAAAAGATTACACGAAAATTATTGAAATTAAAGAAGGGGACTCTCAAAGGAAAAGAAGCTAAAAGAATTATCTAAAATGGATAGGAAATGTAGATCGCAAATCATACAAAGAATCGCAGATTGTCATCTGGAATGTGCAAAAGATAAAATTAGTGCTTTTGGCATTTGACCATCATTATGTAACACTTTTGAAAGAAAAGGATTTGCTAGTCAACTTTTAATTCGTAAGTTCCTTTTAACAATGAAGTTTAATGTTGCAGAAGAAGACCTTACAAGTTATTTTTTAAAATTTGATAAGCTAATTTGAGCTCAACTGGAGCTACATTAGAAGAATCTGATGTTCAGTTCATTTTTCCAATACCTATATGCCGATCGATCGATCGATAAGCCAAAGAATTTTTATATAGCTATCTCCTTCTAACTTTCGTGAAACAGCTTTGCGGCATCTGTTATGTCATGTCGATTCGTCGTATATTTTGTTAATTCAGATCTATATGATCGAAATATATTGGAAAAATGAATTAAGAACATATACGACGAAATGACGTGAGGCTGTTTCGCGAAAGTTAGAAGGAGAGAGCTATATAAAAGTTCTTTAAATCTTCTAGAAATAGAAGTTTCTCATTAAAATTGTCAAATTTGGCCCACCCTGTACAGTTGCGGACAGAAAATTTCAAATGTCACTGTCATTCCACTGACGTAAAAGTTGAAAAATTCAACGTCAGATGAATAATAGTGACATCCGAAATTTTCTGTCCGTAACTGTACATGTCCAAGACCGCGAAATTTATTCTCAGTATGACTTACCGTTGATTGCGATATTGGGCGTGTTTTTTAATTACTCGAACAGGTGTTTGAACGTTCGAGTAGACGAAAAAGCGTTTTTTAATTATATTCGAGCAACGAAAGTAGTGTACGAAAAATCCACAAACTGTTCGAGCTAAGCGTTCGAGCTCCGCTAGCATGCACCAAGTGCCGAGGTAGTGCAGCAAAGTAGAACAGTGAACATAACCTAACAACGTCATGTATGTATGTTATGTACAGCAAGCACTAACTGATCGTTTTCTTAAGCGTTTTTTAATTGTAGAATCGAGCAAGTTCTCGAACTATCTGACAGCTTGTTCGAACACATTTGCCTCGAGGAATTGGTGCATTTAAAAAGCACGCCCATTGGAGGACGGTTTGGGTGAGTTCCATTGAACAGAATACGAACTTCTTCGTGCGTCCAAATTCTATCTCCAAACCTAATCTTCATTAAAATTTCGATTCTTTCGGCTTCAGGAAGTCTCATTTTTGCTATCTAATCGTTAAACAAGTAACACACTACTCAATGTCAATAAATTCTATTTGACATTTAACTACAAAGAACTTACAATTGTTTTTATCACTGTGATGTATATATGTTAAATTATTATTAAAAGAGGGGAATTGATTGTGCGTGTGCGGGGTAAGAGTTAGGCGTACATGCGCATTTAATTAAGCAGAACAGAGTTTGAGTTAGGCCACGTTTATACCGAACGCGCTTTGCTTAGCGTTTCACGTATACCCACAGTGTAAAGAAAAGCGCTAAGTAAAGCACATGAGAGTAGGTGTTTATATCGACGAGGTGCTGAAACGCGTTTCGGCCAACACCTAACAGTTATTGAAACATGAAGAAATTAACACGCAGGTTGATGCTATTGGAAAAAACTATATCAAAAAAGAAAACATTAAAGAGATGGCCTAGAAAATGGGTACATGCATTTAATGAGAGAAGAACTACATTATTTATAGTTTTTATGGCCACATTATAGTTTTTATGGCCGGCATCCTTTGGATTCCAGATTGGTTCCCGTATATATACTGAACTAATCGGTTACTCTTCCATATTTTTATAAAAGTACTTTTCGTAAACAAAGCGTTCAACTTCTACCAGGCGGAAAAAACGAACACTGTCCGTTAACTGGCGCTTCACTTAGTTTACTGCTAAGCATAGTACAGCGTGAAAAGCGCGCGGTATGAACGTTTACGGCCTAAACAGTAGGACGGTTAACATCGCTTTACCGCCTAGCGTGCAGTAAGACGCAAAGCGCAAAGCAAAGCGCGTTCGGTATAAACGTGGCCTTAGTGGACATTAGAATGTAAAGCAGTGTATGGAATAAAGATTAATTTGGCACTAAACAAGCTGATTAGTTATTTGTGTTTGACCACCGCACCCGGGAAAACATTACTTATTACTAGAGCCGTATCAACGCCTGCTCGAATATTGTCACTTTCATGACATGTTTGTTCAATACATTTTTGTTGAATATCTCAGTTATTTATCAACCGATTTTGAAAAAGTTTTATTTATGTATTCAGCATAAAAATGTTATTAAATGAGTTATCACAAGGAGTACTATGCTATTTGAATTTTTAAAGTTGGGGTTGCTAGCGCTTAGGGGTTGAGGAGTGGGGCGTTGAAAATCTTTAAATGATGATTTAAAAATAAAAATCGACGTGTCCGAGCATTTTTCTAAAACCTTTTTTTCTACCATTTTATCGAATTTATCCGTTATTTTCGGGAAACACTGTATAGTAAAAAATGAATTGTACATAATATGTCATTTGCGGTTGACAATGCCTTCAGAATATGATACGGTAATACTGCAGTAGAGACATTATCAACAGATAAATTGACGAATTTTGTGAAAAATCGCCTTTTGGATGAAGAATTAAAACGAAACGATTTAAAGAAAAGAGCTCGAAATGAACTGCAGTCGTCTACAGCTTTTGCTTCACAAGTGAAACGAAGTACGGCTAATTTGAAGAAATTGAATTCGAAAAAGAATTTGTCCTGCACAATTTCAATTTCGTCATAAGAAAGCGGAATGTCAAGAAAATATATCACAATACATCACAAATAATTTCAAACATTCGATTGGAAAATATCAGGAAGTTGACTGAGATTATGAAAATTAAGATCAAGTCTTTTAGCTAAAGATGTTGGAGAAATGCGTGGGAGAAATGGACGTCATTAGTATTGTGAATTGTAAAGAAACGGTAAACACTGTTTCCCGGTCAGTATTGTGAATGGTAGAGAAATTTAAATTCAAATTAAAAATATTTTTTGAACTCATCAACTCATCGCCTCCTATTTGATGTTTCACGCACGCAGTACTCAATCGGGAAACACTGTTTCCCGTCGAATAAAGCGAAGAACACATATAAGCGATCGCGACCACGATCACGAAAGCGATGCCGATCAAGCAATTACAATCTATCGCCAACACGTCGCAACAGTATGTGCGGACTCATTTATTTACTAAAGAGCGTGTGATCGCCATCGCTATCGCTATCGTAATCGTGGTCGAGATCGCCTATATGTGTTCAAGGCTTAAACCAGGAAATAATAGGTTTGTTCGTTTGTTCTGCACTTTTAACACCTTTACTCTACTCTTCTCATTCCTGCTTACATTATTTTATATACTAAAAAATAGTAAAGGAGACTTTGGTTTAAGAAATATTTGAAAATTTATCTCCGCCCACAATAATTTTATATCCGTAGATACGTATTTCGGCAGCTAGGCTGCCATCTTCAGTACAATTTAAAAAACACTACATGAAATCTAACAGCTACCTACCTACCTACCTGATCATACTATCTCTACCACTAATAGTATCTAAAATTAACAAAATTAACACTAAAAAATAGTAAAGGAGACTGTGGTTTAAGAAATAATTGAAAAATATCTCCGCCCACAATAATATTAACAGTCAAAACCTACCAAAAAAAGCAAATCAAATAAAACGGAAATGAGGATTGATTAAAAATGGGCTAATTTGCCAAACAAAACGCTTTTTGTCCAATCTTAATTGCATTTTAGCGCTTATATCTGCATTGTTAATATTGAGATATTTTTGCAAACTATGCAAATTTTTAAATAATCAATAATTGCTAAAATATTAGGTTTTTTATGTTTCCTGAAAATTTATCGAATTGGACAAATGCCTTTTTGAATGTCTACTCCTCAACTATTATGGGTTCCTGGATTGGAGTACAATATATTATCTGTCAGAAAATTGGAAATGAATGGATATCGCATAATTTTTGAGAATACAAACGTTGTAATAGAGAAACAAGGACGAATAGTAGCCTTTGCAGAAACAAAGGAATCACAGCTCTACATGATGCCCGTTGTAAACGTTAATATTTGTAAATCGAATGAAACTTTGAATCTGTGGCATCAAAGACTGGGACATTTAAATGTTGAAAGTATTAAATCTCTTGAAAAACAACCTGATGGTATAAAAGTCAATACGACAACGTCATTTACTGCCACTTGTCAAATTTGTATTCGTGACCTAATTGTCAACGCGAGAGGTCGCTGTTAATTGCAACATGGCCGATAAAAGGGTGAACAACTATGCAGGTGCGTTAAATATGAAAATTTGATTGGTGCATATGTTCAATGGATTGATTTCATAAACCAATCCGTGAAATGTTGTTCACCCTTTTAATGGTATCACTATTGACCATCAAAGGTCGCCTATTTGGTTTGATTTCGCGAATTCAGAGAAAACAAATGCAGCAACCACACGAACAGCATAGAGTTCGAACAAAAAAACCTTTAGAACTTTACTTCACAGTGATTTATTTGGTCCTGTAAAACCTGTATCTTATGATGGTAAAGTATAAGTTTTGATATTTGTTCATGATTCAGATACGATAATGGACGTGAATACATTTCGAAAGAAATTAAGCAGCATTTTGAATCAAAAAGTATTCAATTTGAATTTACCATTAGGGTTACTTCTCAGCAGAATGGTACAGCGGAACGTATGAACAGCAGCATAATTTACAAGGCTTGCTGTATGCTTCTTAATGCAAGATTAAGAAAAGAATTTTGGTCAGAAGCTGTTTTAGCTGCAGTGTTCCTGATTAATCAAAGTCCAACCTCTGCGTTAAATGGAAAAATTCCCGCAGAACTTTGGTACATGCAGAAACCTAACTTGAGGAAACTAAAAGTTTTTGGGTGTATTGCATTTCTGCGAATTCTTAAAGCCGAAAAATTCCAATCAAGACCAAAGAAATGTTATTTTGTAGGCTATTGCCCCAATGGGTATAAATTATGGTGACCGAAGGAAAGGAAAATACTGTTTGGGAAAGATGTTGTATGTGTTGAAACAAAATTTGTTTTTGATGATACAACTACTGATGACTGGATCCAAAAAGACAATGATGAGCTGAGGGATGGGGAAAATAAAATAAAAAATTTAGAAAATGAAATAATTGAAGATACAGAAGAAAGAAGTGAGGCAGAAGAAGACGACAAACGTATAACATACATAAGATTAGAAGCGATCCGAAGGAGTCAAAGCAAAAGTTACTAGACTTAAATGCATTAAATGCTGAAAGATTTTTAGATGACGTTCCGGAGAATTATGAAGATATTCAGGAAAAAGACGATAAAGATATGTGGATGAACTCAGCACCTTTACTGTTCATTTCTTCCTTAAGAAATGTGTGCTTTAGAAAAGAATAACACATGGAATTTGGTAGAATTGCCGAGAGCAAAACGTACAATTCACAATAAATGGATATTTAAAATAAAACGTGACAACGATGGAAACATACAAAGGTATAAAGCAAAACTAGTAATAAAAGGATGTTCTCAAAGAAAGGGCTTCGATTATGAGGAAACATATGCACCAGTGGCCCGATTGACATTAAGAACCTTGTTAGCTGCAATATTTTTGTTTTCGAAATTATAGCGTATCGTCAAAAATACATCGAATAACAAAATAAAATATGACAAAGTTGATCAAAATATTCTCACTATATCGAACAAGTAATACTTGCGAATCCATTACCATTTCTTGGACTCTTAGTTATAAGCGAGATCTCCATGCTGGGACACATTGTCCAGCAGATACTAGAAAAGTACTAGAAAAGAAGATATTTCTTATTTTGATGACGAAAATATAAAAAGTCACGATGAGAACAGATGTAATTTATGACTGTCCATCTTAATTTCTTTTTAGGTGATTTACGAAAATGATTTAACAAAATGAGAATATGTTGAGTGGAGCCAATCGAAAACTCTTTAGTTTAACTTTTGGTAATCTCCTACGTATCTGACCTATAAAATTTCAAGCTATAATATTTTAAAAAGATCTCCGTTACTTTGTGTTTTAAGAATTTAATATGAGATTTGGTATTTCATTGAAACCAACATTTCATTCTTGATTTGATATTATTTAGAATTAAAAACTTCTTCATTTCGTTCTACATATAGAATTTCTGTTTGCGTTACATTATATTTTTCCTCGTTAAAAGGTTTAGCCCAAAAATAATCAGTGACAATAATCTTAAAGTAAATAAAATTTTTCTGTATTTTCTTACTCACAGACGCTAATAATTTCTCGACAATTCATCTTGCTTAATAGATGAAAATTTTGAACATGACTGATGTGAAAAAAATACAGAACATATTATTTTCTAAATAATTTTTGATAAATCATCTTGTTTTTAAAGTCGTTCATTCATAAAAAGTTAAATTCATTCATAAACATGTTTTTATAGATATGAGACAACATATCAAAAAAATGTATAGTAAAAAAAATTATTTAAGTGAAAAGACAAATTTTCTAAATTAATAGATCATTTTCTCATGTGCCTTTTATATACACACACCAGAGTCAAATCCAGCAATAATAAGAAGGAGACACTGTATTTATCAGACAGAATTACTCAACAGACGTTTATCAATACTGCTAATTAGTCCACGAAGTGGCAAAAATCACAAACAAGTGGATCGGTGCACGTCATAAACCAAAGATTACATTTTTGCAGCTGTACAGGTCTCTGTTTACAATTATGACTAATTTTGATGACATGGTGAAATTTGAAAACAAACACTCACGGTTACAGATAGTCATGCTTACCGTGTTATGAAATACCATACGACTTTTTAAAACAGGCCAGAGTTGGCTTTGGAATCTTCAAACGTATGTCCATATGACAATTAATATCCAGATTTGTCAAAGAACAAACGATAAAATATTTTTAAAATTGTGATTAGAATGGTTTCTAATGAACAAAAATCATTTTCATTAGAAAGTTTAAATTTAAAAAGAAGGATGCAATTATGTTTTGTAAGACATTTCGAACATTTATTGTTATGTTTCGATATTAACACTGGTTAAATTATTTTGACATTTGTTTCAAAAGTAATTTTATTTGAGAGGTGCATATTTTTTGCATATTTCATGGCCCACTTTGACCTGTTTTCAATAAATTGCATGGTACAATTATTATTACACAAAACAAAGAAAAATTGCTTAAGAAATAAATAAAATAAATTTAAGTTGGTTTAATGTTTAGTTTGATTGTTCTTAATAGTTTTTCTGTTCTCTTGCAGATTTACTTACGACATATTTAAAAAAGGGATCAGAAAGGAATTGGACGAGGATGATGTGTATGAAATTTTAAAGGACTACAGATCTCATAATTTAGGAGACCAAATAGAAACAGAATGGGAGCAAGAAAGGATAAGGCCGAAAGCTTCGCTGATACGGGCCTTGTTAAGGATTTTTGGAAAGACGTATGCTGTTTGTGGTGTGATACAAATGGTCGTCAGGACTACTATCATGTAAGCAACTTCTCAGCGATTTGATCACGTTTAATTTTTTTTTACATATAGGGTCATAAAACCTTTGGCCACGGGCAGGTTAGTTGCCTATTTCACAGGTTCGTCAGGTATGTCCCGGTCGGATGCTTACTTCTACGCTTTCGTCGTAATAGCCACGACAATTCTTTTGTCTATTTACAACCATGGTTACATGCTCTACATTCAGCAGATGGCGCAGAAGATTCGCATCTGTTTGTGCTCTTTGATGTACCGAAAATCGCTGAAGCTGAACACGTCATCCCTAGTACAAGTAAAAAGCGGACAAATAGTCACACTTATGGCTAAAGATGTTAACTTATTCGACTCTGCGATCATCTTCGCTCACGATATGTGGATTGGAGTGATCCAAGTAATTATCATGGGTTACGTTATGTACCGACAGATTGGAGTTTCTGCAATTTACGGCATTGGCTTTTTGGCGTTACTCGTTCCACTGCAACGTAAGTGGAAATTGTGCTTAATAATATTTTACTGCTATAGCTTTGGGTTTCAGTTTGGATTGGGAAGCAGACTACGAAAACTAGGTTGAAAACAGCGGCGAAAACTGATGAGCGCATTCGTTTAATTCAAGAAGTTTTGACCACCATACAAATTATTAAAATACACACATGGGAAAAATATTTTGGAAAATTAGTGGATTATCTACGGAAGTAAGTGGGAATTGAAATGTATCTGCAGGGTAGCTCACTATAGAATTTATCCCCAAGAGTTTCATTTAGCTAAAGATAAACGTGATTGGTTAAATTTGGGCAATGTTTGGGAAATTGTTGAGTATCTGTGTTACATTTAAGTGCGACCTTCTGCCAGTATATTCGCTTGCCCCAAATTTAATTTAAAAACTTCACTATCCCAAGGTTCAATGGAATGCTTATCTTTAACAATCTGACTATTAATTAAAAGTAAATGCCCGAACCAGGCTATTATTGCTGTCTTCATTGTTATAATTTCACTTTTGTACTATTTTGTCTAGTCCATTCTTCGTTAGCGTAGAGCCTTACAACCAGTAAAATGCTATTGCCATCTCTCCAGAATTTATAAGTTTTTGATTAATTTATTAAAATCCTTGTCAGTCATCTATTTTATTGCTTCTCCTTTTCAAATTTTTTTTAGTTTTCTTAGAATCTCTTCACTTTTCCACTATGTATTCCTACCATAATCTTTTTCCTGCTTCCATGGCTATTTTACCGATATCTACATACAATCTGTGGCATTTAACCGGGTTTCTTCATTAAGCCGTTCCTATTGAATATATGGAAAAATGTTTTGTACAAAAGTATCATCCTTTCGAGCTCCGCATAATTTAAAATTATTTTCAAATATACTAATTTGGCTATACGATGTGTAACTTCGTTATTTTAAATGGAACACCCTATGTTTTATAACGAATTTGGAGGTCTGCAACATAAAATTATTTTCATCTATGTAGAGTGAATCAAAACAGTGGTGCCGACACAACTTTTTTATTTCAAATGGTGTGCCATACATATGTATGAAACCAAATATGGATTACCCATAAAATTCTACACATTTCCTGTATACCATTATCTATACCTAACCGTTTTTGAGACATTTAACATTTTGTCTAAAAACTGCCATTTGCAGCCACTATTTTTATTTTATTCATTTTTAACTCTAGGAAAAAGATTTTTGGTACAGATGTAGTTAGTATATAAACTTATTATAAGGCATTATTAAGGTCCAGTTTTACGATGCAGTTTAAATTTAAGCCGAAGCTTAAGCCCTTAACGACGATTGTTCAAATAATCGTTGGTATGAGTTTAAGCTTCAGTTTAAATTTAAACTGGCATGGTAAAACTAGGCCTAAATGGCTACAGGTGGTCATGGTAATAAAGAGAATATCAGAAATTTCAGAACGATAGAAGTCAATTCTTCGTTTAATAAAGTATTTTCATTTTGTTTTTTGTTAAGTATGTCTTATACCTATCTGCGACATTTTTTTTTAGATTTTTATATCTGTTTGAATTATTTCTTTTAAAACGAATAATTGTCTAAGGAGGCCGTGGAAAATTGGAAAACAAACGAATCGGTTGACATTAATAATTAATTTTCAAGCGAGAATAATTTACAAACATTAGTTATTTTAAGTACGTGTCTTAATTTAATAATAATAATAATAATAATAATAATAATAATAATATTATAATAATAATAATAAATAATAAACATCTTTATTTTCAAATAGACTCCAATTCAACAACATTCATACCAAGAACAATAAGCCATTTGAAAACCACTAGGCAACGGTTCAATACACAACAAAAAGCTGAGATTGATGTTCCACCGAAGCCTAGAAATTCAAAATAAATCTTAAAAATTTTAAATTAACCAAAATGCTTAGAACGTAACTAAATTCTAATGAATTAAGCAATAGAACTACTGCAATGCAGAACAAAGCTTAAACTACAAGCAAGCAGTAACTAAAAATCCAATTATATTAATTAATTAAAGCTGGTTCTTGTCCGATGAAAATTGTATCACAAACTCTTTTAAACGGACACTAAATGGCGCATACTTAACGTTTCGCAGTCGTTCAACAGCTTCGTCAGAAGTCAAAAATATAAACATGTTGTCAAAATAAACAAGGTTGTCAACGGAATTGAAAAAGTAACTTGATTTTTTTTTAATTAATCTAAAAATAATTTGAACATTATAAATATTAAAAAATTGACAGATCTATATTCTATTTAAGGAATCGAGAAAATTACAAAATGTATCGTTTAAATTTGCAAAATCAGTACGTTTATTAATAGACTTCGACGACATTTTTATTTTACACATTTCTATAAAACGTCTTTTGAAAATGTTAGACTCTTAATATAAAATATTAGTATTTCCAAAATCAAAATTATGGTCATTTTCTAATGAATGTTCTACAAGCATTGAATGATTTTGATTATTTTGTTGGATATGCTACTTATGTTGGTCTAGACGTTTTTTTAAATTTTGGCTTGTTTCTCCAATATAACAATAACATTTAATTTCATAAACTACGTTAGGTTGTTTTAGTTTTGGTGTTTTGGTTTTTAAATTTGAGAAAATACTATTTAACTAGAAAAAAGTGTCATTAACTCATTACCTTTCAATTTAACTTTATATTTTCGTTACGTCGATGATATTTTATTGATTTTGCCTTCAGATAAAGTAGACTTTGTTTTAAGTAGATTTAACTCTTTTCATAATAGATTAAAATGTACAGGAGAAAAAGAAATTAACAATTCACTAAGTTTTCTAGATGTAAATATCATCAGACGTAATAACAAATTAATAACGAATTGGTTTCATAAACCTACGTGGTCAGGTAGATATATTAATTTTCATTCGTATACATCTAAGAACTATAAAATTGCAACAATTATTTCTTTAACAGATCGAGCTGTTTTACTTTCAGATAAACTTTTCATTTATGATAATTTAAATTTAATAAAAAAGACTCTTGTTCAAAATTTTTATCCAATAAATCTTATAGAATCAGTAATAAAAAATCCTGTTAAATATTTACAAAATTCCAAAATCCACAATAACAATAAACAAACTTCAAAAAAAAATACATATCATTACCTTACATTGAACCACTATATGACACATTTAAACACATATTAAAAAAACACAATTTAATTTTAGCTAGCAAATCTATAAATAATTTAAATAATATTTTCTCAAATTTAAAAACCAAAACACCAAAACTAAAACAACCTAACGTAGTTTATGAAATTAAATGTTTAAATTGTAATTCATGTTATATTGGAGAAACAAGCCAAAATTAAAAAAAAAAAGTCTAGGTTTTTTTTTAACATTTATAATGTTCAAATTAATTTTAGATTAATAAAAAAAAATCAAGTTACTTTTTCAGTTTCCCTTGACAACCTTGTTTATTTTGAAAATATGTTTATATTTTTCACTTCTGACGAAGCTCGAACGACTGCGAAACGTGAAGTGTTTGTGCGCATTTAGTGTCCGTTTAAAAGAGTTTGTGATATATTAATTAAGATTACATTCTGTGATGCGAATGGGAAAGCAATTATTAAATATAGTAGTAGCTGCAGAGAAGAACAACAAACCGCAACAAGTCAATCAAGTTATTGATTTAAAAATAGCAAATCTCGATACCGTTTTTTAAACGAAAAAGTATACAGATTTTTTAAAGAGGCTGGGACCGTGTTATAGACATAAGAAATCTGGTATCTAAAGGATCTTTTAAATAATTCACTTTTATGAGAAGGTGGTGTGATAGTTACTTTAAACCTGATATTGAGATTATGGACGTCAGTAAGAAATTTAATTTTCCTAAAAAGATAAAGTGGTAATTGATCAACAATAATTCTGTGATAAAGAGTAGTAGTTAGCAATTTCCTTCTATTAATCATATTTAATCAATGCAAGCTTTTCAGTTTATAGGTAATGTGATCAAATTTCCTAATGCCATGAATAAATCTCAGGCATGAATTCTGTACCTGCTGAATTTGGGCAACTGTGTCCTGTGTTAAACAAGGACCATAGATTTCAGAACAATAATTGAACTGGGAGAGCACAAGGGCATCACAAAGCAATGTTTTGGTTTTCATAGATAAATAATGTCTATGGGGATATAAAAGCCTTAAATTATTGTAAGCTTTTTTTTACCAAGTTATTGACATGGGTGCGGTATCTGAAGGAACTATCAATAGTTAGTCCTAAATTTTTCGCTTCTGATTGTAAAGGAATTTTTACACCGTTGACGCTCAAACTTAAAGTGTTCTGAAGAGAAGTATGGGCACTTTCTTTTCCGAATAGCAACAAAGCAGATTTCAGGGCGTTGATATTTAAAGAGTGCTCTTCCGAAATCTGAGCTTGAAGGCTTCCGCGGCCGTTGTCCATGTTTGAAGTGGCTTCCGGTTGGAACCGCGTCACGTTGATTTCTTCTACTGCCGACGTTTCGTTCTCCATTGCAGAAGAATTTCCTCAAGGCTCTTGTTGCTGGTGTTGCTGCTGCTTCTCGTTAGTCATTGAGACTGATGCCCATATGCATAGACAAATCTCAAGGTAGACTTAAGGAAAAAGTGATACTTAAAGCTAACTTCGTATCAAATTGTGCTCGTATAACATTGTTCAAAGTAAAGGTTGACTTTGGCTTAAGTCTAAGATTTGTCTGTGCATACGGGCATGAGTGGGTATGTCTGTTGTCGTGGTATTTATAGTGGTCGGTGGGGGTAGTGGGTCGGAAAGGTGACCGGGGATTGGTCTGTTGGAGCGTGGCTGATCATTAATGAGATGTTTCCAAGTATTGTGAAGGCAAAAGCCAGTATCACGGTTCAGGTTATTGGGGTGTTTGAGGATTTCTATGGATTCACGGATTTTAGGATAAGATGAGTGGGCTAGAAGTTTTGTGTCGGAGAATAGGATTTGGTGATCGGTTCCTAGTTTGTGTTCAGCTAGGGCCGAGCCAGTTGTTTATAGTAGTCTAGTACAGCGTCCAGGTTCAGAAACACGAGTGCTAACAGATCGTTTTGTTTCACCGATATATAGACGCCCACAGGAACATGGAATTCGATACACACCTTCGGATTGTAAGGGGATGTGATTTTTTTGTGGAGGTTAGGCAATCTGAAAATTTCATCATGGGTAAGTAAATGGATTTGATGTTCTGTTGTTTGAGAATTTTGCCGATTCGATCTGTTATGGTGTGGATGTAAGGTAAGTAAGCTGTAATGACTGGAGATGTATCAGATTCAGGACGTGGTGGACTTGGGGTGAGATGACGAGAAATGGATCTTTGGATGTCGTGTTTTTTGTTTTGTTTCCTTGATATCTTAGTAAGCCGCCTCGCTAACGGTAGATTAGGACACTCTGTGTATCGCAAACCGACCCATACTGATCGTTATCTGAATGCACATTCACATCATCATCCTTCTCAAAAACAGTCAGTCATTAACTCACTAGTCAGCCGCGTCTTTGCCCTATCAGAACCCTTTTCATTTCAAACTGAACTGAACCACGTAACAAAAGTGTGTTTAAAAGAAAACCTAGTCCTAAGGAAACAATCCGACACATAAGTGCTCCATCTCTCACATACGACCCCTATGCACCAGGAGGAAATTTGAACCCACACATACAGTTGTCCAACCAAGCGTCAAGCTCGTTGTCAGCGGACCCAACCAACCATTTAGTAAAGAAATAATTCAATAAATTATTTTATTTTTATTTTTATTGAAAATTTTTGTGCAAATCGGTCTTGATTGCAGCGGATTCCCCGAGCAGGCTCTGTACAGCTGTTTCAGGCCTAGTTGGGCCTTCATCAGCAGAACCGTAGCCCGAGAACTCCACTGCAAACCAAACCGATATGTCCTAGGGTTATTCGCCAATGCGATGTGAAAGTAATGGACATTAAAGTAGCGACATCTTTCTATCGCTTGTTGACCTGATATTGCAGTAGGATTGACAAATTGAAGCCAGTCCGCTACATAATAAGTCATCCCAATGCAAGGCGGCCATGTGCTGTCAAAGCATATGAGAATTTTGAAAATTTTTGTGCAAATCGGTCTTGATTGCTGATGAAAGCCCAACTAGGCCTGAAACAGCTGTACAGAGCCTGCAATATCAGGTCAACAAGCGATAGAAAGATGTCGCTACTTTAATGTCCTTTATTTTTATTATTTATTATTTTATTATTTTTATTATTTATTTATTTTATTAAATAATTATTGACGTCAACCGGTTCATTCGTTTGCCGGTTTTTCACTGCCATGTTTGACAATTTAATTTAGGATAGAAAAATATAGGGCATGCTATTTAAGAAAATTGAGTTTTGTCGTTTTGAAATTTCTCATATTCTGTTTATTACACGACCACCACATGAGCGATAAAAGTATATTAAATAATGATGTATGTATCAATTACATCTGTACCAAAAATTTTTTTTCTTAGAGTTAAAAATAATTATATGAATAAATAAAATAGTGGCTGCAAATAGCAGTTTTTAGACAAAATGTTAAATATCTCAAGAACGGTTAGGTTTAGGTTTAGAGAATGATAAAAAAAATTGCATTGAAAATGTTTTTGTATCTTCAGTATTAGTTACTGATATTTTGCCCGAGAACACACTGTTGGGACACTCTGTATAAGGACGCTAAATAACCACAATTTACAACACTGACTCGATTCTCTATTTTTATTAGAAAACCACATCATCCGTGCATAAAGAAATCGATTCGATAAGTTATAAATTTTGACGTTACCAATACCTAAATAGTTTACAAAAAGAAATAATACTAGCTGAATAAAAAATTAAAAGATTAATTTTTATATGAATTCAAATTCAAAAGATTAATTTGCCAAATGCACTACTATATTATCGGCTACTTCTACCAGCTAATAATCATTAGATGGCGCGGGGCTTCCATTGCTTCTATACTAGAGTGCTTTGAATTCTAAGCACTCTAATTTATACTAATTTGAATTAAATTAGCGTGCGCGTTTTGAACTTTAATTTACATAATTTGGTTTACGCATTAAAAGTTATATTTCCATAGTTCTGCCTTTTGTGACAAAGCCAACGAATTTAATCTTAATTTGTCGAAAAGAAATATATTCAAAATTATAAGAAATTTACTTGTTCAAAAGTCCGAATTGAATGTATTTGAATTTGAATAGATTTACAAATTATTAGTAAAATCATGTAAACTTACAAGTGCACGATCTTATTGATCTGACTACCCAAGCAAGTGTCATGAATCGTTCTATCGTACTCGTATTTTTTCAAAATACATTTGTTCGAATATCGTTCGCTCAAAAATCATTTGCTTGAAATTATGGATTCAAAAATATGGTTCAAATTTATGCAAAATACAGGGTGTAAATGAAATGTGGCACCAAAAGTATAAGGCGATAATCTTTGGGGTGTCTACATGATGACTTTCTACTTAAAAATATAGTTTTTTGCTTTTTCGTTGAACAACAAACAGTTTAAGAATTTTAAATCTGGCAGCCTTATCTGCATCACTAAAGCAATCGTAATTTGAATTTCACACAGTTGACGCTGCTGTTAGGTAACATCGTACTAAGAAAATATGGCTGTCACGATTGTCAAAGTTCGTAACTTGCCGATGTCAGTTAATAAATTACTTAATTTATAAGATTTTATTCTTTGTATAAACGATAACGAACAAATTTTAAACAGTTTATTACTAATTATGAAAATGTCTAGTAGATCTAAAATAATAATACTTACAGAAAAGTAAAGAATAAGTTTCAATATTAAGCTTCAAGTCAAGGATAACGTTTACCGTATAATTTTATTGCCGTAGTAACATTTCCTCGATACCAGCTTGATACTTATCGACAAATTCCGGAAAGGAGAATTCAGTTTCAAATAAAATCCACAACAACAAAATATCCTAATTTACATTTACGAAACAAACAAAAACAATGTTGTCTGCTTGTAAATTCTGGTAAACAGCACAGATTTTGATTCTTAAAAAAATTGTGTATGGATATTTTATACCTCACAAAAAATTAGAGTGGTATTGTTAATAACGTAACATTTTTGCTTAGAAAGAATACTTAAAATCGTTACGGATTGCAGTAAAACCTTTCATTTATACCGTGTATTACCAAAACCGAACTTTATCATATTTGATCCATTAACTTCGACTAAATTAATTAACATTACACTATGAAGGAATGGACACTTTAAAGCATACTATTATAAAATTAAAGGATTGTCCATGATATTAGTGACTAACAATAAATAAATATTGGAGGATGTGCCTTAAGTCACTATAAAAAGTTTTATAGTGACTTAAGGCACATTCTCCAATATTTATTCATCCTATTATAGTTTGTTTTTAGGACTGAAATTGGTAAACTGAAAATCATATTTTGGCTGAAAGCGACCATACTATCCATAGGAAATCTTAGCACGAGGATATCATTCTACATATGCATGATGACCTACATCAGCTACCAAAACCACATAACTGCAGAGAAGGCCTTCGTCGTTTTAGGCTGTTACGGCTCACTAAGATCAGTGTTAACCATAGCTATACCGCTGGGAATATCTCAAATCGCCGATTTGTTGTCCTCCATAAAAAGAATTGAAAGATTTCTTCTGACCAGAGAAGTCAACTATATAGCTCAAATAAAAACAGACAACAACGCTGCGACGATCGAAGCAACGAATCTGTATGCGGAAATTATGCCGGAAAGGCCAGTTTTGCGTAACATAAACATAGATTTGGGGCCAGGTTTATATGGAGTGACAGGGGGTGTTGGGAGTGGTAAATCGACTTTATTGAAATTGTTTCTGGAAGATGTCACTATTACGGATGGGCGATTTAAAATACACGGCATCCCTTCGTATGCCTCACAGGAGCCCTGGTTATTCCCGGGTACAATAAGGCAAAATATTTTGCTTGGGCTACCTTTTGATCGTGTTCGATACTACAGAGTCATTAACGTTTGTGGTTTGCGAAAGGATTTGGAAACTTTTGCTAGAGGCGATACAACATTGGTGAACGATAGGGGGTTGAATTTGAGCCGAGGGCAACAGGCTCGAATAAATCTAGCAAGAGCAATTTACAAGGACGCGGATATCTACCTGCTAGATAATCCCTTAGCTGCATTGGATATAAACGTAGCGACTGAGGTTTTCCAAAAATGCATGAAAGAGTTTCTGCAAGATAAAATGTGTTTACTGGTGACGCAACAAGCTCAGTTTCTTAAACAGGTGCGTACCGTATTACTTATGGCGGATGGCACTATCACTCATCAAGGTCGTTATGAGGATTTGGAAGCGAGCGGTGTTAATTTTGGTTTTGAAAACGAAGCGAAACCCGAAGGAAAGACTGTTGATGAGTGTATAGCTAAAGATGATGTTGATGATGATATCGAAGACGATGAGCATACGGAGTTGCTCAAATCGACCGATCATTTGGATAAGGTGGGCGAAGAAATCAAGGGTGAAAATTTTTCGAGCAGTATTTCACTCAGTAAGTCAACTACTAGTCTTCATGCACGTGCAGCAAAACTGTATTCCGAATCGAAGAAAATTGGCCGGGTCGATTTTTCCATTTACAAAACCTACTTTAACTACGCAGGAGGCTTCAAGACTTTACCAATATTATTGGCGCTGTATATTATTGGCCAAACTAGCGCAAGCGGTTTCGATTACTTCGTAACTTACTGGTTAGTACTTTAAACTTCTAAATCAAATTAATTAAATCAAATTAATTTGGGCATATTTTCAGGATAGATATCGAACAAGACATCATCACAGCTGAAACCGCGTTAAAATCAGGGGAAAATTTTACAAATGTGACTTCCAGTGAACTTGATCAGTTGTTAGAGACCCAGTCGCAAATTCCGTTTTATTACAGCATGATTTTAGCAGTCACTACAGCGACGACTCTGTCCAAATCGTTTCTATTTTTTGCATTGACCAGTGTGGCTTCGATGAAGTTACATCGCATTTCATTTTTTAATTTGGTGAATGCGAGGATGGTCTTTTTTGACATCAATTTAACAGGCAATATTCTGAACAGATTTTCTAAGGACTTTGCTGTAACCGATGAATATATTCCGTACATCATTTTTGAGTGCCTTCGGGTAAGTACATTCAATATAGCGTGACTATTGTAAACCTCGCTTGCAGATACGTCCTTAATGTTTAGGTTCATGATGTCAAATTCTTTTTTTTTTAATTCGTATGACGAGTGCAACACGCAAGTAAGCTCACTATATCGAATGGTCGAAAGGCCGAACGTCAGTTGGATGCTCCGTCAGACAGCTCCGCTTTCGCTTTGAGCACTACTAACAAATTCACACTGATCATTTTTGGTATTACATCAAATTTAATTAAGGGCTTTAGTGGCTTAGTGATTAGCCGACTTTACTAAGAGCGACTCGCCACATAGTTGGATAATTAATTTGAATTGTTAGATTTTGTACATACATAAAACACAAAATGTTACGAACAAATAAATACATGTAATAAGTTTTCTCGATAAGTAAGTTAGGTATCTTTAGAGTGTTCCTTGACATTTCAGGTCTGAATATTAAAGAAGGCTATGTGTCTTCTTGCATGGTTGTCGATTTTGCCAAACTTTGAGTAAAGTTTTCTTTGCTGTTAATCCATTGCTGCTTTCTTGGCACAATTCACAACATTTTTAGGTAGCCCCTTATCTGTGTTGGCAGTTAATGCGGCAGCTTTGGAAAACTAGGGTTAGATTAAATAGTTTCCAAAAATTTTTCAAGATTTCAATTTGGAAATCCTGGTTATGTAATCAAATTGTACAAACACTGACGCTATTCGCTAATATATTAAATTAATAAAGAAAGTCGTTGTAAGTTAAATACGGATATGCCGATTAAATATGATATACTTTTATTATGAATGGACATCAAATTTCGTAATAAAACAAGTACCTACGTTTGTGTCGATCCATAAATAACTTGCCGAATCAGAATCAAAAACGGAAAATCCATATTTACATAAGTTATTATTTATTCGTTAGATGTACGTGTGGGTTTTTGGAACCATAAATCATTGATAAAGATTAATGTTGAAGTGGATTTATGTCTTATTAAGACTATTGCATAACTAATTATGAAGTATTATTTTTTTAAATGAAATTAATCTAATGCTACCATTAAACAGGATAAAGCAGAATAAACACACATGATAATAGTTTTATTGTTAAATATTTTAAAAACGCAATATTATCAGTGTAGATAGTCTTAAAATTTATTCTTTTTTTTTTCAAGCTTATTAAAATGTTCATATTATTTTTCACTGTCTGAAACGTCAATTTTCGTTTTGAAAGATTTAAAGATAAAAGGATATATTACTTATATTACTTAAAGTATCGGCTGAAAAATTCTGCTTGTAATTAATACATACCGTGAGTTTTTTTAACTCTGAACATACAATGTAAATTTTCCTTATTCAGTTAAAAAATGTAGTCACTGCATTGTAAGGGTATACCAGCTACCTATGATGAAACAAAACGAGCTTCAGTAATAGTAGTTATATTAGGTACCAAGTTCTGAAAAGTGAAAATTTACTAGTCGAGTGTGGCAAGTTTATTAATTAAATGCCATACGAGTCCTGGTAAAGCACTTTTCAGACGCGGTGCGTATACTATTTTTTCGCATTTCATGTTAAAATTTGTTAATAAACAGTTATTTACATTTTTGCGATATAATATTCTGCATTCAAAAAATTAGGTTAGTAGGTTTCTTCTCGGTACCATAGCGACTTTTCAAACAAATGAATTTGTTGAAATCGGTTTCCAAAATGATGAATCTGAAGGTACGAGAAAGTGTATGAAATGTTTTGTGAATGGAGAAACACCAAGAAAGTTAAAGGATTTGACGAAAACTTGATGCTGGCATATTTTTATGAGAAAGTAAACTACTTGATATTTGTAAAGGTGTTTTTATGCTAATTTTCCTGTTAATTGTCTTAGGCAAAAGTCCTGAAGGCATCTAGCTTATGGTCTGCATATTCTATGCTGAAAAGTACGATACAAATCAATGAAAATGTAGATATTTCACAATACAAGAATCAACCGAAAAAATCAAAAGTTTTGACGATGGAAAATGTTACAAAGTTTTTGAACGAAGCTCCAGAGACGATGCGTTTTTATTAATGAACGTAGTACTAATATACAGGTTGAATTTTCAAACTAGGTGGATACAAGTAAATTCGGTCGAAGTCGTGTAGGAGCAGAGGGGGTTCTAGCGTGTATCAATTCATAGACGGGGAGCTAGCAACGTCAAAACCTACATGATATTGTAATGGAAAATACAAGTCCCTTCGTGCTGTAAAATCGGTCTGAAATGACAGTCTGGCTAACGAACTCCGTTGCATAACTAAAGGGCAGGCGCCGTAACTTTCCCTTAAAATAGGTTAATAAAACATAATAATATCAAAGATCTTTCTGTTTTAATTCATTTTTTATTAACATTGGTAATATTGTAATGATATTGCCAGACTATTTTGAAGTTGATACGACTGTGCCAGACTGATAAAGTTGCAAGTTGCAAAGTAGTAAGGGTGCGCACCCATATCACTTCATAATGCCAAGTATGGCTTTTTAATATGTTATTATAGGTACACACCAAATGTAGAATATATTTAAAATGGCAGACCAAAATTACGTTGTTATTGCTTAGAAAAATCGTAAAAAGGTTACGTTTTATGGCGTGGAAATTAAGTAGCGGATAAAATCCATATGTTTGTGATAAAGTAAAAATGTAAAAAGGGATATAGCGATTCAAAGTACAGCGCATATGAAGAACTCATTTTCAGAAAATTGCATATTTTTTTTAAGTTATGGAGTCATCAAGATTTTTTAATATTTTTTACTTATTATTATTTTGGTAGGAATTCTCAACCGCCTAAAATTTTGGATCGATTACATAACAAAAACTTCAAGAAAAATTTGTATTTAATTACTTTTCCACTGTGCGTAATATGCTATTTACAACTCTCGTTATGTAATATACTATTAAGATTTTTTGTTAACAAAAACAGTACAATAATAATACAATGTTCGAAATGTCCTAAGCTATAATCAAACACTTACATAGTATTTCGGCATATAAATCATTTCATAATTGACACTGACAGCACATTAGTTTTGCTAAAGCTTGTTTCCATCACAGTTTCCACATCCTGCAAAGCATTGACATGTCTTTTTTTTTAACTGAACGTAGGAATGTAGGAGTGTTCAGAGTTATGAAAAACTCACGGTGTATGTACTTTATTATCACATGAAACATATTTTTACTTCATAGTTCCAATTTTTTTTAAATGTAATTTTGGCCTAAGTTAGGACAAGATCATCAAAATACGTCAATGAAAATTGAAAAAATAATAAATAAACAGTGATAATTTTTTGCATAGTTTGCTACTTTGAAGTTTTGAGATTCAGATAAATTATCGGATACTACATTCGTCAAAACATTTTTTAAATAATAATAATAATTTTTTTTTAGAAGCAATAAATAACGTGATTCTTCAGCTTCTTTCCTTTTACAATTTCTTTTTAATTATTTGTGTCGATTTCAGTACAGAGGATTTCTTCTAATGAAGTTCGCAATCTTCCACCATCTTGGTTGTATTTATTTCCCTACTCACTTTTTATTTAATAAATCTTTAGACACTTTCTGATTGTCCGCTCTTATAATCTTTTTTAAACTTCGGTTTCTCTTAGACAATCTTGGCTGATTTTTCAACAAATCAAAATTTATTTCTTTCAAGCTCTTTGCACAAAAAATCAATAAAAATAACCGATTCAAGACTAATTTTGCGTAATCTTTATTAATGTTATGAGAAACAAAATAATATGTTGTTTTGAAATGAAAGAAGTCTTGCACAACATTAATACGGATTACACAACATTATTAATTAAAATTATGTTAATGGAGCTGAACTAATTTAATGATACTATTTTTTTTTTACATAATTGTTTATAAAACCGAATATCATGTGTATACATTTTATTTTAAACTGTAAATATCAATTTAAGCAAATCTGATATGTTTATATAAAACTACATTGTAATTTACAAATTTATTTTCTATGTAATTTGGAACTAAAATAAAATAAACCTATCAAAATACAACATTAAAAAAGTAAACATAAACAATGATAGATTCTGATATACTTTCTGCGTACGAATTTCTTTTAATATTGTAAAAATCTTCATAAAAATCAATAAAACAAATTATTATGCTACTGCTATTGAATCGCTGTTATCTCGGAAACAGTTGATTCACGAACCTATGTACAATTACGCTCACATAATTCTGGTACAACTTAAAAGTGTCAAACGTAACTGTTTTGTAATAACGGTTTCTATAATGTAAAAGATAGAAAGGCCTTATTAAATATTGTTTTATAGTGTTTATCACAAGTAAGTATTAGACATTTACCTAAGTATCTACTTTTCTTAACAAAAATAAAGAAACGTATTGTACTGGATTTTTATGAGCGCAGTTGTACTAACTTAATAAGCAATCAATATAAAAATAAATTAGGTTATGCGTTAGAATTTAAATGCATGTCTTGGATAACGTCATATTAATACTAATTGTCAAACAATTGTAAAACAAATAATACGCCGGAAATGTTCTTTAACGTTACTCACGTAGAGTTCAAACGTGTCTTAATGCAGCAGGCGGTGGTCATTTTGAGCGTCTGTTTTAAATTTTTTCAAATAAAACAGTTTTATTGCTTTGTAGAAACGTCAAAGTGACTGAAGGAACGTTTAATGAACTAAATGCACACATCCGTGTTTTGTTGCATCGCCAACTCTAATTCATTTTTCATTTGATCACTTCTTACATTAAGACTGTTTAACTTGTTTTCGACCTGACTACATGCCCTGTAAACATTTAGACGTTGCCTTGCATTGCCCTGTTTGTCAAGTTTCACCCCTAATACCTAAGTTTTAGAATAATCTAAGGACAAGTGAGACAACGTAATTGTTAATATACTACTTTGAAGAATTTTCTACGCGTAATTATTTCAGCACTGTTAATAACTTGATTTGAGATATCCCAAAAGTAAAAGTCAGAAAATCTGGAGACCAAACGATGGGACCCCACGACTAGGACCTATTATTTAGTCCGGAAGGTCTCCACCTCTCAAGATAATGCATACCTAACTTACCTCATAGTAAGATGAGACATCCTCTACCATGTTGGTACAATATTAATTACCGGACATGTGAAATGTCTTTTAGCAACGCAGAGGTTTTTCATTTTTGAAAGTAGCACATCGTTCTGCATTTAGGTAATTTTTCATTTACAACAGGGATCCCACTACGTTAAACATAGCATGGCTAGTGGTAGGCAGTGACGTTTGTCTATCTAGAAATATCAGATTTTCGTAAACAATTTAGTTCCAGAGATTATGATAAACAGTATTTTGTACTATTTCTAGATAATTTGATTGGAAGTCAAATATTTTATTATTATATGTACCCTTACATACAAAGAAATCTATCCACTTCATAAATTTCTCGTGATTTTTTTTCTATCCCCTTCAAAAGTCGAAAGAAATCATAATAAAATTGGCTTCGTGTTAAAGGTTATTAAATGTTCTTTCAAACAACAGAGGTTTTTTTAATCTGATATCTAATTTCAATTAAAAAAAAAACAATCAAATCAAAAGTGTGGAGTGGGTCGATTTCTTTGCTCGTAAGTGTATTACATACAAATATGTACCTCAGCAATAAATGTGCAAAAATAATCGTCTACAATATGCCAGTATTGCTGTCCATCTCTGATTTTTTTTAAAGGACTGACTGTCTAAAATAGCTGCAATTGGTAGTACTTTACATCGTCCTTTATAAATTAATCTTTACCAATTCCCGATGCCTTAGTGACAAAATTTGCATTCTTCTATAACTAATTGAAATAAGACTTAACGTTGCATGTTTTTAACTCAAAGTCCTCTCTATCTGCATATTTAGAAAACTGCAAGACATTTTTTAACAAAACATTAAGGTAATAATAATAATCCATTTACCGAAATGTTGAAGTTGATTAAGTTCGATTTATTTTTTATCATCGGATATGATGTTAAGTTCTCGATCGCTTTTTGACCTGACGTCACAAAACCGATTTGCAACAAAATTTTTAAGAAAGGAAATATACCATATATTCAAAACTGTTGCACAACCCTGACAAGAAATAATCTTTCTGTGTAAAATATTTTGGTCTTTACATTATTTCTAGTTAATCAAATTAGGAGGCTCTATATCCAGTGCAGTAGGAAAGCTTTTAATTTAATTTTAAAATAAAGCGTTTGATAAACAAAGTGAATGTTGTTGTTTATGTGAAACTGTTATACCTTGGCATACTTCCATTCTGTTACGAATAAAAGACTTTAATTACAAAGTGTATTCGACTTTTCGTAACATTAACGAATACAACAACTAGCGGAGTCAGGATTTTACCTTATCTTTAATCTCGTTGGATAATCTTGGCCAATAGAAGTGATGGCGACCAGATTCTTCATGCATCGGATTCTCCTGGATGACCACAACGCAATCGTCTCAGCACAAAATTACGGAGCTTGTTTGGAATGATGAATCGTTCATCAGCAAGCAATATGCTATTACCGTTGGGAATACTGTCTGACTTTTTATAATAGGGTACCAGTTCTTATTTTCCTTGTTGGAGTAATCATGTACTTGGATGAGGTCCTCATTATGGCACCAGATCAGATAACAAATGATCGTCGTATACATTAAGTATTGCAACGTCTTCAAGACTGGAGATTCCGTTCACAGCGAGATAAATGCCAATTCTACATGCCTCAATCAAATGGCCTAACTGAACGGATGGTGCAAACCTTAAAGAATTCTTTCGACAATTACGTGAAAAGTCTTACAATTACAATTACATGCCATATCGTGAACTAGATGTTTGCACTGCTCAGGTCTTCTTCAGATGCCGAACCTGAACACAGCTTGACATTTTTAAGCCTAGTCGAACTTCAGTCTATGAATGAAATGAAATGAAATAAAGGCATCATCATCATGGTGCAAGTCGACGCAACTTCGAAGAGGGGGAGGAAGTTATGGTTGAATTGTGGCATGGCTCCCGTGTCAATGACATCATCGTCAAACAAATTCGCAATATAATGGTTGAAATAATAGTAGAAGACAAAAGCATTGTTCGTCATTTCAACCAAATTTGGAAACGCCATCGTGAGGTAGTCCAGCGCCCAATCATAGATTTAGATGATGAGGCAGGACCAGTGAAATTACTTTCCATCAAGATCACGAAGCCGCGGAACACCCATTCATTGAAAATATACCTGTCTTAAACGATCAGGATCCAAGTACTGAAGACGACCAAAAGGCACCTTTTCCAGTTTCGGCACCTCAGAGAGATAGACCGCGTCGCCAGAGCATGACAACTGTCAATTACCATTCACTTGACGGATACCGTTCGTATCGCCGCAACAAAGAATCTTCGGCAGAGGAGAAATGTTGTAGTAAAAAAACTTTTAAAATAAAGCGTTTGCCTTGAGCGTGTTGTTTATGCGAGATTGTTATACTTTAGTGTACTTCTATTCTGTTACGAATAAAAGCCTTTAATTACAAAGTGTATTCGTTTCTCATAACACTCAGGAACCCAATAAAGTTGATTATGTTGAATAAATAAAAATAATACTTTTTTAATGGAATGTTTAAAGAGTGAATCTTACTGTTTCGAAATATTTTTATAACATCCAGTCTACAAGTTTTCTTTTTTACGTGTTTTTCATTCTTTTCCAAAGTTTGTCACTTTCTATTTTCATGCACAGTCTCTTCAATTTTTTAACGTTATTTTTTGACAATTTTTTTTACCGAAACTTTTTTTTATTTAATGCAACTTTATTTTTAGATAGTGTTCATACTGATCGGAGTTTTGGTTCTCATATCCATGGTGAACTTCGTCTTTCTCCTTTTGTCATTTGCCTTTGGTGTGGTGCTTTTTATTCTGCGCCACTATTATCTACCAACCAGCAGAAGTCTACGCCGAATTGACGGAGCCAGTTAGCGAAGTTTTCCTTGTAATTTCGCATCAATTAATCTGCCATGCTTCCAGCAAGAAGCCCCGTCATCGGTCACCTGAACGCCTCATTAGATGGGTTAGCAACAATAAGAGCGAGTGGGGCCCAAGAAATCTTGAAAACGCAATTTGATAAACACCAAGACTTGCACAGTTCAACGGCATATATGTATCTTACGACTAACAGAGCGTTCGGGTTTTTCCTAGACATGCTTTGCGGATTATATATAACCCTGATAGTTTTGCATTTCCTTTTTGTTGCAGTCGGTGAGTATCAGAGCAAAATTTATGCTTGAAGAGTATTGTGCCTTGCTTGTTTCAGACACAAATGCCGGTCAGGTTGGTTTAGTAATTACGCAAGCTTTTGGTCTGACTGGTCTCTTACAATGGGGCATTCGCCAATGGGCCGAATTAGAAAACCAAATGACATCTGTAGAAAGAGTCCTGGAATACACCGAGGTGAAACAAGAAGATCGATCGGGAAAAGAATTAGAATTTTGGCCCTTCGAAGGAAAAATCGTTTATACAGATGTGCGATTACGCTATCCCAAAACAAGTGCAATCGTGTTGAAGGACATTAGCTTTACAATAGATGCACATAAAAAGGTTGGCATTATTGGTCGTACTGGATCGGGAAAATCGTCGATTATATCCGCGCTCTTTCGATTATACGATATTGAAAGTGGTTCGATCGAAGTAGATAACGTTGATATACGAGTGCTTTCCGTCGACATGGTCAGATCGAAAATTTCGATCATACCCCAAAATCCGATTTTATTTTCCGGAACACTACGCACTAATTTAGATCCGGAATCGCAGTATTCCGACAAAGATTTGTGGAGGGCTTTGGAGGAAGTGGAGATGAAGTCGATTGTGGTTCGACTGGACTTTCAACTCGATTGTACCATTAACGAAGGCGGCTCGAATTTTAGTGCCGGCCAGAAACAACTAATTTGTCTGGCCAGAGCCATTTTAAGACAAAACAAAATACTCATACTCGATGAGGCCACAGCCAACGTCGATCCGCAAACTGACGTTTTAATCCAAAAAACCATTCAGCGCGTGTTTTATGATTGCACTATAATCACCATTGCGCATAGATTGCACACCGTTTTGAATTCGGACAAGGTGATGGTGATCGATGATGGAAATATAGTTGAGTATGACGATCCTGATGTTTTATTAGACAAAAAGGATAGTGCCTTTTATCAACTTGTGTCGCAATCAGGTCTTTTGAAGAATTGAATATATAAACAAATGACAAAACTCTTGCATTTATATTTTAACATGTATAACTTGTATGCGTCATTTATTATGACCATCCAACTATTTTGTATACTTCCTTAATAAATGCGTAAAACAAATTTGCATTTGCCTTTGTACATCGCCGAGGACGTCAAAACTAATTACTTCTGAGAACCATTTTTGGAACAACGAATTTTTAGTTCTGATTCTAAACTTTACTGAAATTAATATCTCATTTGTTTAGGAATGTTTGAACGTGATGTCAATTTAATTAATAAAATTAGAAATATTTTGTTGACGAACTTTTTTTATTAAAAAAAATTATGTATAAAATATAAACCCGGGATTTTAATCCACCTTATTTAAAGCTTTTTAACTATTCGACATCTCAGATTTCTCAATTTTTACTGTCTTCAACTACTTGAATGGAAAGAATAAATAGTTTGAGATTTTCCTTTTGAAAATATCTCAACCTAAACCCTGCACTTATTTTATTTCATCTAAATTACTAATAGAATTAATTTGTTTTCTTACTTCCCACAAGAAGCATCTTCTTATTTGTTAGAATGGTTCTGATGTAGGCCGAGTTTTGTTACATATGCACCTACACCAGCTCATATAAACGAACTAATCTGTGGCCATATTGCGTAGATTTAACAAATCCAGGAAGTGACCACTCATTTATGACTTTACGTAATTCTTATTCGTTCAATTACCGGCAATTTCATTTCAATTACTGCTCAAATGCTACAACTACTTGCCGAAAATTAAAAAAAAAGTCTTCTTTGATCTGGCACATTTTTGGAAAAGTAGTACGCAATGTTAAAATCGAAATTTTCGAATCGCGGCGGAATTTGATTCGAAGAAAAACGGCTCATAGCTCTTTGTTATTGCTTAAGTGGCCATAAAGATGTTAATTTGCATATGGAGATGTATGTGTATATGTAAGCAGTGCGTATATCAATCTGCAAGAAACCGAGCACGCACCAGTGTAAATGCCCTCGGGCGAATCCTAAGCGCCAAGACTTCCGAAGAGAAGGAAAACTTCAAAGAAGTAAGTCACTTATGAAGCATGGCATTTTCTTATACACTATCTTTTTTAATTTACAATGCTCAAATTCAAACTCTGTTGAGTGATTTTCAAAAATATGTATTTAAAACAACCCGGTATTTGAATGTTTTAATATTTAAATAACTTACCCATTTTCATAGAAGGGGGGTCATTTTAATTTTAATAATCATAATGAAAGTAATAACTAGGATGACACAAAATGCTGTTTGAAAAAAATTCTACAATTTACAATTATTTTCAGTTTTCCAGAAAAATCAATAAAATATTCAATAGGTACTCAGCTTTTATTTATTTATTAAAAAAAATGAATGTAATAAAACAAAAAGTTTTAATTACGAGCATGTGTGTATCTAAAGAGAACTAAACCAAAATTGAATCATGTAGGTAAATTAAAATGAAAGGCACAAAATAAATTTTAAATACTAATTTTGTTCGAATAGAACTTTTTCCATTTAATAAATACAAATCCGGCTGCACGGGCTTCCTTTCAAAAACAAAATTACGCTTGTTTGGAGCGATTTGTCGCAACAATTGTCAAGTGAGTCGTTTGTGAAATTTGTCGCAAATAATAGTTGCATATCGCCCGGTTCTATCTGCATGCGATTTTTCCGTGAAATCTAGTAACGAGTGTCTAAATAAAAATCTGGTCAAGTAGGTTGTGGTCGAAAATTTTTTCGTTGCATGCATGTCGTTTCTAAGTTCAACGGCTAAGCTTTCAAGTGTAACGTCAAAGTGATTTTTTTGCATTAAAAATAGTTTTTCTTTTCACAAACTACTAAAAAATGCCCTTTTCAATTGAAGAAAAGACATTTATGATTGAAAGTTACTTTCGAAACGGTCGCAAAATTAACGGTGTCTGGTCCTATTCAATTCAAGACTGTTTGGAGGAATTCCTTGTCCAGTTCCCAGAAATTGTTTTTGATTATAAACAATTTCTAGAGTGTCTAAATCGAAGTGTGGCATTATTTCGACGAACTGAACGATCTTAGAGAACGTATATTTGATAAGTGTCAAAAAATCAACAACTCTCCGGATTTACTGCAAAATGTTGTTAATGGAATTAAAAACAGAATTATTAAATGTTACCAAGAAGGGGTGGGCATATTCAGCATATTTTATAATAAACGTTTTTAAATTTCACGTTTTCACGTCTTTTACGGCAAAATCACTTTTAACAAGGAAATGATAATTCAGTATCAATTTTGACGTTACACTTGAAAGGTTAGCCGTTGAACTTAGAAGCGACATACATGCAGTGGATAAATTTTCGACCACAACCTACTTGACCAGATTTTTATTTAGACACTATCCCCTGAAGCAGTCACCAAAAAAAAAACAGGAATTTAATAATTGGGGGCCGGGGGGCTTTACTTCTCCAGTAATATTTAAGTGACAAGATGTATTAACAACATAAATATTTTGAGGTTGTTAGTAACTACGAAGGGAGTTTTTTTATGTTATCTACCTAGCTATGGAAACAATAGGTATGCTATAGGGACAATTTTCTTATGTCAAGTTTCTGTGACATTTTATAGTTTCATCCTGAAGTTTGGTTCCAATCGTTTATCAATAATTGTCATTTTATGTCAATTGAAAGAAGTGAACATGAGTGATTTGAAACTTGAACACAGAAGTGTCATAAAATTTCTATCCAAAGAAGGCAGTGGCCCGAGAAATATTCATGAGAGAAAGGTGGCTGTGTATGGAGAAAACAGCCCGTCCTATTTCCAAGTCAAATATTGGCGCAAGCAATTCAAATGGGACAAGGGATCCATTCATGATGACCCACAGTGTGGAAGACCTTTGGAAGTACGAACTGAAGAAATCATCAACAAAGTTGAAGATTTGGTGTTGACTGACCGCCGAGTAAACATTCAGTTAGTTATTGCTAGAGAAATAGGAATAACAGAAACGAGTGTTTTTAAAATTATATACGAAGATTTAGGAATGAGCAAAGTGTCGGCACGATGGATTCCTAAGATACTCAGTCCTGAACAAAAACTTTGCAGACGACAAATTTGCGAGGAGAATTTGACTGCTTTATCCCAAGATGAAGACTTTTTCTAAAGAATTGTAACTGGAGATGAGATCTGGGTACACCACTGGGACCCCTCTACGAAACAAGGAATCCATGCAATTGGTTCAGGGCTCTCCTCCACCCAAGAAAGCAAAGACGCAATTTTCTGCGGGAAAAGTAATGGCCATAGTTTTCTGGGACGCGAAGGGAATTCTCTTAATTGAGTATATGCCAAAAGGGACTAGAATAATGAAGAATTTCTACAAAGATACAATTAACAACTTGAAAGCGGCTGTACGCGAAAAAGGACCCCACAATCATGCTCAGAAAATTCTGCTTCGACAATTGCAAAGTGCATAAAACACAAATTGTTCAAGCAGTAGTCAATGAATGCGGCTTTGAGGAATTACAACATCCACCTAACAGTCCCGACCTCGCCCCATGTGACTTTATCTCTTTCCAATACTCAAAAAACACTTGTAAGTGCGTCGCGTCGCTTTGAATCCAATGATGACTTGGAAAACGCTGTGGAGTCTTATTTTACAGAATTACCAAATGATTTTTTTTTGAAGACATAGCGTTATTAGAAAAACGTTGGAATAAGTTTGTTCTTGTGTTGAAAAATAAAATTTTGTTTGTTCTCTCACATAGCTAGGTAGATAATATAAAAAAAAACCCTCGTATATAAACGGTTAAACAATACTGTAAAAGATTTTTTCAGTGGATTCTACCGATTATCAGCATTGAAGTTGCTTAGTATTTAATACTGAAGTAATTAATAATATCTTGTTTATTCACATATTACCAGTAGGTATGGAACACGTCAAATATGTATATACTATAACCTAATATGAAAGAAAAAAAAAAGACAAAGACATTGTCTTACATGTTGTTACATGCCCTGAAACATTGTAATTATACCCTGAGAATTAATTCTTGCATTTCTGGGACGCTTAGGGAATGTAGAAAAGAAATACCTGAAGCTTTATGTGCATTTCTGGGACATCCTGTATATAGCTGGGACACGTTGTATATAGCTGGGACACCCTATATATAGGTATCAATACCAAAAATATCCCTGTCGTATACAGCCTGTCCATTTTTCGAGTGCCACTATGGGGATCTTGCTTATCTTAAGAGATACGAAGTTGGTTAAATTAGGCTAAAGTTGTACATTTTTGTGCTGAATAATAATCTGAAAAGAAATTTGAAATATCTTCAATAGTTTTGAAGATATCGCAAAAAAACTAAAACTTCTGGTTTTCGTTTTTAATTTTTTCACGATAAACTAATCGTACTAAATGTACATTTCTAACCAAGACATTATTCACACACTTTTTTATGGAGAATTCGAATATGGCATCCCCTTTTCAATAACTTTCAAGATAACGGCGAAACACCTGGCAACTTCATTTTTTCTTATGGACGCCATTTTGGATTTTAACGTTTTGAGATTACGTTTTTTTTCTCTTTACAACGATGTATCACACATAGTGGTCCAATATCACATTTTTGCCAAAAATCCAATTTTTCAATTTTTGCGAAGATTGCTTTGGAAAAGCAAAACGTTCTTTGTGAACAAAAGTTTGACAGTTTGAACCTATTTCAAGTCTAGTCATTTACGTTTGTGCTAAACTAATCGTACTAGACATTTCTAACCAAGACATTATTCAGACATCTGGTTCCAGCAAGATGACACACGGCCCCATAATATTAGGAGGGTTAGGGAATGCTTGTCGGAAATGTTCCCCAACCATGTTATTGCTAATAATGGCGACGTACCCTGGCCGGCGCGGTCACTTCACATGAACTTGAACTATTTTTTGTGGGGGACAATGAAAAATGAAATTTACAAAACATTGCCAGCCGATCTTGATGAACTTCGTCAAAGAATTGTCACCACTCTCAGGCACAAGATTAGAAGAAGGGATGTGTCAAGAGCTATAGCAAATCTTAGGAAGAGAGAGACATTGTGCTTAGAATTAGGAGGTGGGCAGTTTGACCACATGTTGTGATGTTACATTCGTTAATTATTATCTATTCTTATTATGTATTTCGAGGATGCCATATTCGAATTCTCAATAAAAAAGTGTCTGAATAATGTCTTGGTTAGAAATGTCTAGTACGATTAGTTTAGCACAAACGTAAATGACAAGACTTGAAATAGGATCAAACCGTCAAACTTTTGTTCACAGTAAAAGAACGTTTTGTTTTTCCAAAGCACTCTTCGCAAAAAATGAAAAATTGGATTTTTGGCAAAAATGTGATATTGAACCACCATGTGTGATACATCGTCGTAAAGAGAAAAAAAAACTTAATCTCAAAATGTTGAAATCCAAAATGGCGTCCATAAAAAAAATGAAGTTGTCAGGTGTTTCTCCGTCATCTTGAAAATTATTGAAAAGTGGATGCCATATTCGAATTTTCCATAAAAATGTGTCTCAATAATGTCTTAGTTAGAAATGTCTACTACGATTAGTTTCTCGTGAAAAAATTAAAAACTAAAATCAGAAATTTTCGTTTTTTGCGCTATTTTCAAAACTATTGAAGATATTACAAATTTCTTTTCAGATTATTATTCAGCACGAAAATGCGCAACTTTGCTCTAATATAACCAACTTCGTATCTCTTAAGATAAGCGAGATCCCCATAGTGGCACTCGAAAAATGGACAGGCTGTATAAACCGTCTAATAAAGGAAACGGTGTTGCTTGGGACATTAAACTTGACATCAAGCCGTTGATAAAAGTCTGCTACTTCCAGTTACTATTGAAAAAATCGTATCACAAATTCTTTAAAATGGACATTCAAAATGCGTACTACTAACTACTACTACTACTACGTTTCGCTATCGTTTGAAACGTTAAGTGCTGGTATGCATTTTGAGTGACCGTTTTAGGCCCAGTTGTACAATTCCTGCTTAACTTTAAGCTAAAGCTTAAACCCTTGACGACAGTTGTTGAAACTGGGTCTTAAAGAATTTATGATACAATTTTCATCGGGCAAGAACTACTTTAATTAAAAAAAAATCATTAACAACATAAAAGCAATTAGTATATAAAAATAATTTTAGTTGGTTTTTAAAAACATTAATTAGCACGATATTTCTAGCACATGATTAAACACTTTTGCACAAGGAGGAAAATCATTTAATTTAATAGTAAGTTGCTTTTCCGTTAGAAAAGATTTTAACCATTTAGAAATTTGGCCATGTCATAATTATTTAACTTATTTAACAAAATTTCAAAGTCAATAGAATTTGGCAGGTCGAAAAATATACCTACTATATAATTTTTCTACTTTGCGTTCACAATGAATTCATTGTGACACCAAAAACACAATGAAGCTCACTGTGAAACTGTTTTTGGGGAAATTTTAGTCCATTTTTAATTGAAAATATTTAATAGATTTTACAAAATAATTCATTATTTATTTGTTATGTAACAGAGTACTCACAATGAAGCTGGATAAGAAAAGTTAATAACTTGTCAATGTGACTTTCTTTTGTTTAAAACGAAGGGTTGTCAGTGTTACCACGTATTACAACTAAAATTCTCCATATACTAAGGAGATCTAATTTTTGTTTCACAAGAGGCATTGTAACACTCGTTCCGTTGGAGCACTCCGAGCTTGCTTCGCTTCGCTCGTCGTACCCCAATCCCACTCGTGTTACAATAAACCTTCTTGTGAAACTTGTAATAGTATATTATTTTACAAGTTTCACAAGAAGGCTTATTGTAACACGTGTTTGGTTGGGGTAGGGGAGACTGGGGTGACTGTGCGCATATTTGCTTCAGTCCCCCAGAATATAAAAAATAATAAAGATAGTGCCACCATTTTTATTTACACAATGCTCCAGATATTTGCGAAACAAATTTGAAAGCGGGAAAAAGGGAAAAAATACGGACAATAAAAAATAAAATTCATGACAGTGCTCCTGCGCACAGATACCCCATACATACGGGGTAATTGTACATGGATATGGGATAACTTTCTCTTTTTAGGTATTAATATTGAAAATATGTTGAAATAAAATATTTTTCGAGTATACTATATGCATATTTTGTTATAAAAAAATATGGGTGATATAACAAAAACAAGATTCTTTGAAAATACGATATTTCCATTTCGGGTATTGATATTATCGATATTAATGATGGAGCGATAATAACGGCGTATCAATAAATATCGATATTTTTAAATTATCGATAACCGATATTTAAAATATGATATCGCGCACCCCTAGTTCTAATCGTTGCATGTATGCACCCATCTAGAACAGAGAATACACCTAAACCATTGTTCAGTCTTAAGTAGCAGCTCCCCACATCTGTGGAGGTACGTGTCTTCTTCTGGATTTCAGTTACTTTTGCATAAATAAAAATTTTTCGCGCGCACACTTCACAATGCGCACAGTTTCCCCGTACCTACATTCTTTTATTGTTATTATCACAAAATTGTAAAAAAAAATTTCAATAAATACCAAATGCACAATGCATTCTTTAAATGTTACTGAATATCGTAACACAAAACTGAAATTAAAATATTTATAATTAATTTATTTACGGCTTAAGTCCAAAAATACATTGAAAACTCATTGCTGCTAAGACGCAATACCGAACTTGATTGGTAAAGTAGATACTATTAGGGCTTTCAAAAATTAGAGTTATGGGTGGATAAGATTTCTTGAGCAGTAATTTCTTGTAAGTCTATTACTTTTTGAGATGAATGGGTGCGTACAAATACCCCGTGCGTACACTTACCACATTTTCCCCTACGAGTGCCCCAACGGAACGAGTGTTACAATGCCTATTGTGAAACGTGTAAAATATACTATTTTTCTACTTTGCGTCACTTATTGAACAAAAATATGAAAAATATTGTCAAAAATTAGATCTCTTTAGTATATGGACAATTTTAGTGATACGTGGCAACATTCACAACCCTTCGTTTTAAACAAAAGTCACATTGACAAGTTATTATTTTTTCTTATCCAGCCTCATTGTGAATACTCTGTTAAATAACAAATAAATAGTGAATTATTTTGTAAAATCTATTAAATATTTTCAATTAAAAATGGACTAAAATTTCAGTCAACAGTTTCACAATGAGCTTCATTGTGAAACCGTTTTTGCTGTCACAATGAATTCATTGTGAACGCAAAGTAGAAAAAATAATATACTATTCCTGAGTGAAGTTTACTATAAACAAGATGTCAGTGCTGCCAACAGCATAAACTCTAAAATCCCGAAATTTACAACAAAAATTCCCACTTTTTCCCGCCAATTCAAAAGTAAAATAAACATCAGTAAAAAAATAAATTTAGTTGAGATAGGTGCAAAAATAACGTACTACTTACCGAGGAGGGTGTTTTTATAAGCCATTTATTCATTTTGTTGCGCTGTTATTGCACTTTTTCCACAATATTTCATTGGGGTATTGCAAACAATCAACAATGTTGTACAAGATTATAAAAACACGAAAGGGTCATTTGGTCATGTTATGTTGCTGGTTGCTGGAATCACATAGCATGGGAACGGGCGCGTTCAGCGATAGATGGTTCAAGTTCACCACAGCATAATGCCTACGGAATCAGGAGTTTCACAAAACGTCGGCACCTTTCCGAAAATACATACGCAGAAAAAAAAATTGTCTTAATTTCTGATATCTGAAATTCCCGGTTTTTCCCGTAACTTTGTTATATCCCGCAAAACTCCCACCATCGCCTCATTTTTCCCGAAATTCGGGAAATTTCCCGGTCATTGGCAGCACTGCAAGATGTATAAAGCTCACAAAAGCAGATTCTATCGACTTGTCTCTTAAGAAGCCCTGTTGATGATTGGTTAAGATGTTTTTCTCTAAATAAGATGTTATTTTCATCTGCACAAGTCTTTCAGCTGTAATTAGGATGTAATTATTTATGTTAAGACAGTCACCTTTTTAAAATACCGGTAAAACGGAACCAATTTTCAAGATGGAAGGGAACACAGCAGTTTGTAACGACAAATTAGTCAAAAAGATCACTACAATGTTCACTACAATGTTTTATGACTAAAGGTGAAATATCATTAGTTCCTGCTGAATTTGATTTAATTATAAACACAATATTTTTTTTATCTCATTGGAATCAACGTCAATTAAGGCCACTGAATTTGGGTACGCAGTAGACGCGGAACCCAAATTAACATTGTCTCGAAATATTTCACGGATTTTGTTTGTGGTCCTACTGAAAATTGAACAACAATTTTTTTTAATTAACTTGGTGTCCATTAATAAATTATCGTCGCTCGTTTTCAAAATAATTTTGCTATTCTTCTTAGCTGTTTTACCCAATTCAGTATTAACTAATGACTAAATATCTTTTACTATCCTGCGCCTGTGTGCGTCGCACACATGGCACACTGTGTCGGCGCGCCTCTGACAATGCATCACATTAATTAACAGCAGAAACTTGGGTTTTGTGCAATAAACATTTCTTATTATTTGAAAGAGTAAATAACTTGAAACAAAAATGTATATAAGAAGAATACGTATCCAAACTAGTTTTCTACGAATTATGAATTGAAATGCTGAAATAACACCCACGGATTTTCCAAAAATAATTTTTACTTTCATATGAAATTAGCACATTTTTTTAGATCTTTGCAGTATTGGGAAATGCCGGTTCTAAAATTTGATAATTGCATATGAGAGAACTAATACCAGGGAATTTCTATTCATTACGCAATTTGTTGTCTTCATTTTTCCTTTGTCAACCACAATTCTAGAAAAAACTTGTTATACATGAGTAGATACAAAGGCGGTCAAAATAATAGCAGCGGCATCAAATTCTCAAAAAAATATGTATTTCTCTTAAAGAATTAAATTATTTGTAAAATTAATACCATCTTATTAATTAAATTAATTTCGCTATCTCATTATCTCATATAAAGATAATAGTATTTTCAATAATCGAAGGGAAAAATATTTTTTTAACTAACTTGCCGATTTACTGCTATTATTTTGCATATACAGTGACCGTACGTACAGGGGCATTAAAAATGATGGTTACAGGCTTTAAATCGTTAAAGGATGTAATGCCTGCGATTTATAAAGGTATTGTAATTTAAATATTTAAGAAAGATATTCTTTTCTATAATTTCCAAATGTTCTTTATTACAAACTAGTTTCACCTATAAAGGCATCTTCAGTGCATCAAACCTTCAAGTTAAAAAATACATAATAGTAAAATATAATATTAAGTTAACAATAAAAATTACTTACGGGTATTTTATAAAATTAAGATTTTAAATTATGCGTAGAATAGATGTAAGTTGTATGTAGTTTTTGTAAAATGTCATGAAATAATAAATAAATAAATATCTGAAGAACGTAAAAATTTAGCTATGTGTTTTATTAGATACAGGTTACGAATTCAAATACAAGATTTCCAATCAATCGAACTAAAGAAATTATTTGTGTTGAAAAAAGTTTGTTCATTAAGAATAGCATTAGGAAATAAGAAAGTATGTAAAAATATTTCTAAATTTTCAGCGATATCTAATTTGGTACCTTTCAAAAAATTATGTAATAATTTTGTGTTAATTGTAGGGTCAAAATTATGGGAAGTTTCTAAAAGGTGATTAGCAAAACTAGAATCAGATTTATTTAAACGTAAAGATCGTAAGTGTTCTTTAATTCTAATTTGAAGACTTCTTCCAGTTTGTCCAATGTATACTGCTTGACATGAATTAATGAATAAACTCCGCTTTTGGAAAAATTATCAATCTGATTTTTATTTTTATTTTTACAAAATAAATTTGAGAAATTAACTTGATTTGAAAATGAAATTTGTATTCCTAATGTTTTTAATAATTTCTTTAGTTTGACTGACAAAGTACCCACATACGGAATAGAGAAAAAATTATTTATTGAATTATTATTTTCTGTAATTGTTGGGAAAATGATGTTGTTTAGTAATTTATTTCTAATTTTGTTAAAAATATTATGTATTGGTTTAATAGGAAAGTCATTAAGATAAGCAATTTGGATGATTATACTAATTTCTTTTCTAAAATTTATTTCATTCATAGGAACAGAAAAAGAACGATGAAAAAATGATTGAAAAGCAGCAAATTTATGTTCGAAAGGATGAAAAGACTTAAAATTTATGCAATTATATGTTTGTGTAGTTTTACGAAATATTTTATATTGGAGAGAGTTATTAAATTTCGTTATTGTTAAATCTAAGTAATTAATTGAATTATTAACTTCTTTTTCTAAAGTAAATTTAATTTTTGGATGTAATGAGTTAAATTCATCTAAAAGATTTATAAGAGAAGAAGATGGACCATCATAAATAATAAGAATGTCATCAACATATCGAACATAAAATTTAATATAATTTTTGCAAGGATTAACTGAAGAAAAATATTCCGATTCTAATTTATCCATGAATAAATCGGCCAAAAGGGGTGATAAGCCACAACCCATTGCTAATCCATCTGTTTGAGAATAAAATTTATTGTTGAAAACAAAAAATTTTTGATCAAGAGTAATTTTTAACAAAGAATTAATGAATTTGGTATCTTCATCTGATAAGTTAGAAGAAATTAATAAATCATTAACAATTTCAATACTTTCAGAAGCAGGTATTGATGTAAAGAGATTGCAAACATCTAAAGAAATTAGTATACTATGATTTGAAATATAAGTTAGATTTAGTCTATCAATAAGATCGTAAGAATTTTTAATACTGTATTTCGGTTTGTATTGTAAATGACTTTTGTAAAATGAAACTAGAAATTTTGATAACACATGTGCTGGTGAATTAATAAAGGAAACAACTGGGCGTATTGGGCAATTAGCAAATACCTAAAAACCCAACAGATATTAAGAAGCTTATAGATTTGATTCAAAACGGTGATCTGTCAGATATAGAAGGAAGCGAACATGAAGGTTCACAGTAGATATTTCAACTTTTGTGAGACTAGGGAACGATATCTTGTATTACACCTCACGAAAGGGACAAAGACACGCAGTGTTTCGAAAATAGGTAGGTGTAGTATAATCTAATAGGTCGCAAACAGAAAAACAAATACAACTAAGTCGAACTGCACCCTCGGTAATACTTCTACGTCGTTTCTAATTAATCTTGTAGCGTTTTGTATTCTAGCCCAAAGTTCAGCTGCTGTGTTTATAGCACTAGAATACACTATGCTCTTTAGTGTACCCTACAAAAAGAAATCACAGATATTCAAATCTAGTGAACGTGGTGCCCAATCTGCAGCAGCATTAGCTCCTCTGTCAATCCATTTGTTGGGAAACACTTGTTGAAGATAATTTTGAACATTTAACGTAAAGTGGGGTGGAGCATCATCAAGTAGAAACCACATATCACGGCTAAGTATTAATAATAATGTATTTTGAATAAATTCTAAATATATTTAATAATAATAATAATAATAATGTTTTTATTGTGCACTTAAACGAGTAGGACCGTCCTACGATTATTTATTATTCCTGCCCATACATTTATTCGGAATTCGTGTTGAAAATGGCGTTGCTTAATGATATGCGGATTTTCATTTGCATACACATGTTCATTATGTAAATTTGTTACGCATTTACGTGTAAAGCATCAGTGTAAAGAGTTTTCTTGTGAAAATGAAGATCTTCGGCCTTTTTTCTTGAATAAATCGACAAAATGTCAAACACTTATCGAAATCAACTTGTAAAAGTTCTTGCACTGGTCGAACAGGTTATGGATATAAAAGTTGTTCTTTAATAACTTTAAGTACAACATCTTTTGAAACTCTCACTTGATACGATAAACGTCGAGTGCTTACTTCCGGATGTTGTTCTACTTTTTCCAAAAATTCTTCCTCTGCATGACGTACTCGAATCTCACGTTCTGCATTAACTGGCAGAAAATGTGTTTCACGAAGATGTCTTTCTACGTTTGCAAATGATTTGTGATTAGGTACGCAACGATTTGGAAATCTTTCCCTGTAAACCCTGACATTCTTACGACAACTTCCTTCACAAAATCCTAAAACCAGTAACATATCTCTTTGTTCAGCATAAGTATACGTCTTAGTTACTTTCTTTTAATGAATTTACATATTTAATGTTTTATTGCAATTTGAAACAATAATTAGTTAAAATTAGTTTTTCTGTTATAAACTAAATAATTTTTTTTTCAAAAACTTTAAAGCAGAATACTGGCTGCGACATAACGAAGCACTTTTAAAATAGATAAGTTGAGTTATATCTTCTTATTTTGAGCCTAGGAATTTGTGGTTAAGCCATGTCCACGGAATCTAGCGACACGCTGCATGTAACTATATCTAGTTATAAAGTAGGGTAAGTATAGTACTCACGCCCGGAGTTTGCCTCAAGGTCGGATGCGCATTCGTTTGAATTCAAATTTCTCAAACGCGATACCAGTGACGCCGCTTTTGAACTACGACGGTTGCCCAACGACAATCGTATGTGCGCTAAACGAGGCAAACTCTCGCCGGGCATACTGTATCTGTGTCTGAATCTAGATACATACTTTGAAAAATGTACTACTATCTGTTAAAACACTGAACAAGCATAATATTCCTGTCTTCAGTTGAATATTTAGATTTACTGTTTCTAAATTTCACATAAATTTAAAAAAAACACTTGAAAACCACATAAACTAATATCGAAATAATTCCCTGTCATCGAAACAAACAATAAATATTTGATAAAATTGAGAAACAGTTATCGATCGTCACCGATAGTATTTTTTTTTCTTTACATAATAGTCACAAGGTTGTTCGTAGTATTTAAGCTAAATTGTTTACTTTGATTCCGAGATGATGAAGAGTGTCCACAAAATTAAATTGTTTACTCGCAGTATCTGCCGTACATGCGAAGGACCTTGCAATGATATCTAAAAAGAATGTAGTACCGAATTTGAAAATATGCTTTTGTAAGTCATCGTCGCGTGCGATTTAAAAAGTTGTAATGATTAGGAGAAATGCTAGGTGAAATTAAAGTTTTAACTCCTATTTAAAAAAAAGAAATTTTTGGGTCCGAATTATACGTTGTACTTAGGACAATTCTTTTGAGAATTAATTATTGAAATATTAAAAGGATATGGTTACATGTGCACCTTAACGTCAGGATTAAAATAATGCAACTGTACTTTCTTATAAATCATATTAATAGCAAGAAGCTTCACACATCAATATACGTAGATATGTCTTCTCAGCAGTACATAAGATAGTATTGATCACCCCGTATAAACAATACAGATTTGATAAGAATTGGTTATAATTAAATTTTTTTGTCGAGCAAGCGTTGTTTTGTACGCAATAAGTAATTATTTACTTACATTTTATATGACTAGAGCTGATACACAATCACAACTTGTTAAAGCAGGAACTCAACTTTCTCAAGTATGCAATCAACTGCATGTAGTGTGTAGTCTTCAATAGTTTTTCTTCCATTACTTTAGTGTCGTGAGTATTTTTTATATAAATCTTAAATCTGTTAAGATAAACGAATATTTAAAAACATATCAACCGTTTTATTGAAATTAAAAAAATTAATAAATTGCCCTCAGGTTTTTGTTTACAGTTAATTGGAAGAATGTAAGAGTTTTTGACCATCATTTTCAACAATGTAATTTCATCTACATATTTGTTTACCAAGCGAATTTAAATTGTAGTAACTTAGTAAAAAAATAATTTATTGGTTTTACTATGATCGTTTTAACTTTTGTTTTGTATTCCAAAATTAAACAATTATGGAAGAGCATAACTTTGAAGTCGTCTCTATTCGGTGAAGATTTGATTTATTTAAAATTCTAAACTGGCTGATGTTGTACTTCATAATTATAAATAAGAATATCTTTTGGTTTCAAAATTTATCAAACAAAAAAGTATTCTTTTTTAATTCCTTTCCGCTGCACATTGAAAGAAACCTCAAGTTGGGAATCGTGAATACTTATCCACAAAATAATATTATTCACCCCTTCGTTTCATATTTTAATAATTAAAAAAATTCCTTAAATAAAAGATTGAAATTTTTTAAAACTTTTAATTTATGGTTAAACTGAAAAAATGAAACTTCTGCTAGCGTTCTAAAAGAATTCTAAAATTCAATTATAATTTATCATTTCGTTCACCCTCCCAAGGATACTGCACTCTGTATTTATCAATATTAATGTCATGAGCTTGTCATTGATAACAGTTCTGTTTTTTCTGCAACCTTTATCACTTTATTTATAGCACAGCCTGTCCGTTAATATTAATTTATTATTCAATTAAGACATCTATTTTTGTCAAGTATTAATTTTAGTTATTGTTCTATTCCATTGTTTACACGACACACAAAATTATCAGATTAATAAGAAATACAGAACACTGCACAAACTGCAGCAGAGAAAAATCAAAAGAAATAAAAATTGGGGAGAATCCAAATGTGTTTTCAGAATCAACAATAAGATAAAGATAAGACGCAATAAGACACCTTACTCCTTATTCATTAATAAGTAATTGCGTTGCATAAAATAGTAGGAGAAAAGACAAAAAATTGTGATATAGCGAATAGATTATTTGGTCTCCAAATATTGTTTTTTTTTTTCAAATACTTCGTCGTATTGTTTTCGTAATACGCCCGTAATTCTGCTTCAAATTGATCGTTGAGATAAATCTTACTTGATTTAATATCTGTAATAAAGATTTGAGATTTGTTTTTTGTTACCGTATATACCGTATAGGTATACTAAACACAATTACTAAATCGAGTAATCCAACGATTTGTATGTAATTAAATTAATTTTAATAAAGCAAATTTAAATTAACATCCAATAAAAAGTTATAAAACTGTGAAGTGGACTATTTAATTCTTCATTATGACTGGAATATTGGTTTATTCATAAATATCTGTTATAAAATCTTCTAATTTATAGAAAAAAGGGTATTGGAATTATTATAATTCGGCATTTTGAAAACGAATTGTCTGACAACAACGAAGTGAAGTTAGCAATAGATTTCCAGCAATAAAATTCTAGAATTTTATCAATCAGTGAACCGCATAAAAATAAGCTAATAAATTGATGATATTACGCAAACTTCAGTAGATATACATCAATACTGATGCTATTAAAGAATATTCATTCCCCATTTTTTAAAGAATATTTATAGATAAGCACGATAACTAAGGCTTACAAGAAAATCCCAAACATTTTTAAAAATAACCAGCAGAATATCAATTTACAATCATTTCTACGTAACATATAAAAAAATTGCGATGGAACCCCTCCTAGTTTATTTTTTTATTAAATTCCAAACTCATACGAACAGCAAGCGTGCGTTCTTTAACGAAGCGTCTATGGCTGGGTAGTTGACGTGAAAATTTTTGAAAAAAACTAGCAGATTTACTAGCAATTTACAATCATTTCTACGAAAATTGCGAGGGAACCCCTCCTAGTTAATTTTTTATTAAATTTCAAACTCATGCGAACAGCAAGCGTGCTTTCTTTAACAAAACATCTATGGCTGGGTAGTCGACGTGAAAATTTTTGAATAGAACCAGCAGAATATCGATTTAAAATTATTTCTACACAACATTTAAACAAATTGGAACCCCTCCTAGTTTATTTTTTATTACATAAAAAATAAACTAGGAGGGGTTCTTATTACATAAAAAATAAACTAGGAGGGGTTCCATCGCAATTTGGTTCTTTTCAAAAATTTTCACGTCAACTACCCAGCCAATAGCCATAGATGTTTTCTTAAAGAACGGGCGCGACAGGTTTAACCCGTAACTACTACCGACGGGTCATTTTGACCCAACGGTATACCCAATATGGCGAATTTGAGCGATACGTAAGAGTGTAGGAGTTGGGCATCTCGGTATTTTCTAATTAGTGTGTCAATAGCCTGAGAACGTGTTGCTTGTGTCCTTCTTGTTCGTTGTTTGTATTTTGTGGATATAAGTGGGTCATATTGACCCGTCAGTAGTGTATGTATAACAAGAAAAAAATTAGTAAGTAAGTAAGTAAAAATTCATACAATGTAGATTGTTATCAATATTTTTGTTTCTTTGTTCTTTTCTTCCAGAAACGTGAGTAGAAGTAGTAGAACTCCGCTTACCGATGCAGAATTAATGCAAATTATTGAAAATGATGAGTTCTGGAATGAGTTTGAGACCGGCGAGCCGTCGTCTAGCCAAGAAGAAATAAATACAGAGCACAGTGTTACAATTGTAGAAGATAGATTAAATGCTACTAGGCAGATTTTGGATAATGCAGACATGAGTGATCCAGATGAAAATGATAATCAAGAACATAGTGAACATGATACAGAAAGTGAAATCGATTGGGAGCCGGAACATTCAACCAATCAAGAATGTGCAGGAGAAGAAGAATACGAGGCAGAAGAAGAAGAAGCTGTTGATGATGACGATGAAGAGAGAATTGTGCAACGTCATCATGCGTATTATGGTAAGGACCGAACTAAATGGGCTAAAACAGCTCCGGTAAAACGAAAAACTCTTGCAAAGAATATCTGTACAATACTACCAGGTTTAAAAGGTCCAGCAAAGCAAAATCCACCTTCCAGTCCTTTAGAAGCCTGGAGACTTCTATTCTCAGACATAATGATTGAAATGCTATTGGAACATACTAATACAAAAATTGAAAAAATGCAAGCACAGTACAGCAGATTCAAAAGACGTAAAGATTCTAGGTCGCAATTTAGTGCTTCATTCATTCATAAAACTGAGAAGTGCGAAATTGAAGCACTTATAGGTCTTATGTATTTACAAGGTATTTTTAAATCAAACCATGAAGATTTAAAATCTCTGTGGGCTACCGACGGAACTGGCAGAGACGTTTTTAGATGTTGCATGTCCCTGGCTAGATTCAGCTTTTTGATATGTAGTTTACGTTTTGACGATGATCAATCAAGAAAAGAAAGGGTCAAAGAAGATAAGTTAGCCGCCATTTCGGATTTATTTAACAAGTTTGTCCATAACTCAAAAGAGTGTTACACCCCGAGAATTTTCTTGACAGTGGATGAAATGTTAGTACCTTTCAGAGGACGCTGCGGGTTTAGAATGTACATGCCTAACAAGCCCGCCAAGTATGGTATTAAAGTACAAGTTCTAGCCGATGCAAAAACCCATGACATGATTAATTCAGAAATATATAGTGGTAAAAGTAATCAAACAACCAACCGAAAACTCTCAATCCCAACTGAGGTCGTTATTCGATTAGTAGAACCAGTTACAGGTTCTAATCGTAATATTACCGCAGATAACTGGTATACTTCTATGGAATTAACATCTGAGCTAAAGAAAAAAAACCTAACTTACGTGGGTACAGTAAAAAAAAATAAAAGGTTTATCCCCAAAGATTTCTTTCCCACTAGAAGTACAGAAGTTGGTAGCTCTACTTTTGGCTTTCAATCAGATCTGACTCTTGTATCGCACACTCCAAGAAAAAACAAAGCCGTTATTTTACTTTCGAGCATGCATAACGACAGTCTGGTTGATGAACAAACTAAGAAACCTGACATGATATTATTCTACAACAGCACAAAAGGTGGAGTAGATGCACTAGAACCAAAAGTGTGCCAATTACTCAACATCCAGAAGAACACGAAGATGGCCCAAGGCATTGTTTCATATGATATTAGATGTATGTGGAGTCAAAGCAGGGTCCTATACCAATTCTCACCCCAGGGAAAAGAAATTGAAAGGTTTAAATACTTGAAAGTCCTGGGACTAAGTTTGTGTGAACATTTTATGAGAGCTAGAATATAAAATGTACATATCCCTCGCAAATTACGTCAATTGACGGCCGATACACTTGGTATTGCCATGGAAGGTAATGCTAGACCTCAACCAAACGGACCTGCCTCAAAAAGACGTAGATGTGGCATTTGTAATCCAAAAAATGATCGAAAAACACATACTGTTTGCGAACATTGCAAAATTCCGATTTGTATGCAATGTGCAAAGAAAGTGTGTCCAAATTGCATTTAGAAGTTTTCTATATTATTATATGTAACAAAATGTTTATTTCTTGCTTTTCCATATAAAGTTTATTGAAAAAACAGCTCTTGTAATTTTTTTTTGGCAAAACAAGTTAGTGGGTCAATATGACCCGTCTGTAGCACTTATGCTACAAAAATTGGAGAGTAGTAGTTAAGGGTTAAAAGCGCGACTCGCAGCGGAGCGCTTTTAACGGCGCATGTGTTTTAAAGGCTCTTATGCACGTGTATTATACGATATTTTTATTATACCTGCGCTAAAATGTGATAATTAGAAAGACATTACAATGTAAATTCATTTTGTAAAGTTGCCTGTGGATCGCATTTTTAATCGAAAATACAAAGTTAAAACAGATTTTTCATTATTTCAAAATTTGATGAACATCGTAGAGTAAAATCTACAGATAATTTTTTTACTATATGCCGATCGTATAGATCTGAGTTAGGAAAATATATGACCAAATGACACGACATTGCAAAAGCCGCAAGGCTGTTTCACGAAAGTTAGAAGGAGATAGCTATATAAACGTTCTTTGATTTATCGATCGATCGGCATATACTGGAAAAAGGAACTGTAGACACTGTAGATAGCATAAAATGTAGGTCCACCAATGGCACTTCTAATTATTGTATTGTATTGTAAAGAAAAAGGTCTAGACAATGTAAGGTTAAGAAAAAAAAATAAGAAAATGCCAATCCACCAGCAGTACTACGACTGAATAATTTGACTGCGACTAAATCATCTCTTGCTGAAAACAAACAAATCGAAAGCGATTGTTTGCTGATCGTACAAAGATATCAAGTATCCCACATAAACAAAGATGGTCAAACATTGTTGTCTTCACACAAAATGAAATACAAGCAATTTATCTTATCTGGCAGAGCGCACATTTTAAGATGACAACCGTAAAATTTCGAGTCGATAACAATAATGACGGTACAGAAAATTGTTTAACAGCACGTTCAGGGGGGAATTAAGGGCTTAACTTATTTATTCAAATTTTGGAAATGTCGGCGGTTGTCGCCCGCGGGAGGAGCTGTTAAATATACTTACAGACGACATTAAAAAATCGTTCTTAGCAGAGTGTGTGCGTGTGCCGCTTGTTTCTTTTGAGGTTGAGTGACTTTTGCAGGTGAGGTTTCGTGGAGCGTCGGATAATGTATCAGGGTCCCAAGTACCAAAGGGAGGTGAATCCACGGGAAAATGCCGGCATACTTTCCGTACTCTTTTTCATGTAAGTATGAAAACTTTTATAGATTTTTAAGACGAAATTTTTTTCATAATGTGAATATGCTCGAGACCATAATAGTTTACTCAAAAAAGTAGGTATCTATTTGAAATTCGAAAAATAAGCATTTAACCCACATTTTCTTTTATTTCTCTTTGATTACTTTAGATTCCAAAGGATATTCTAGGAACAGTTTATATGAATTAAAATTTCTTGAGATATTTAATATCTATTGTTATTATGATATACTTTTTTTATACTGGCAGTAACATCAAGAGAATTTTAACTTAAATAAATATCACTTTTCTACTACCTATAATCATAAAATAAGAAAAATAAATAAAAGTGGCAGTTCAGTACAAAAGCTTTTTAAATCATTTTTATTATAATAACTAATTTTTGATTACTGTGTCAAGTAAATAAGTCTAAACTATTACTCATGAGTTAACACAATTTGTCTTATTACAAATAATTAAGTTATGATAAATTTGATTGTGAAATTGAACCAATTTTTAAGTATTCCGTTATAAAACTAGTTGAATAGACTTTACCCGCAAAGTTTCACACAACGCATGTGTTGTGCGGCCAAATTTCCATGAAAGCTATAAGCTACGAAAAGCAAGAAGCACATTGCGTGCGACAATTTCGCCTCATAAATAAAAAATACAGTACAATCACATCCATTAAAGCAGCATTGTAATTTAATACGGTGATAAAGACATCCCAACCCTACCCTTGTTAATGTACAGTCGCGAGCATAGAAACGGGCCCCGTCTTAAAGCTAAAATGCCCAAAATCTAGTTGTGTGGTCGTACTTTTCGATTTCAGAAAAATGTAATCATCGTTGAAATGTCATTATTATGTTGTTACGACATTGTAACCTATGCTGTAAGATGTACAAGTTTATAGGGTAAACGGTACAGCTATTGGCCACTTTTAAGGGTACGAAGACATTTAAAAATTGGTAATTCCGTTGAATACGCCAAGAAACTTAAATGGATGCCACCTGGTATACCATCTGTTACTGCTGAATTTTTCCTTACCCTACGGCTATTTTAAAACTTAAGGATAAATGAGAAAAAAAGATAATATGTAACAGATCGCAAAATTGTATAGTTATTGGCCACCTTTTACAGAAATTGTCCAAGAATATTACAGTAGTTGGCATGACGGACAATTTTCTGCACAAGAGGTCATAAATAAATAATTATTGTATTTCAGGGCGCTGAGGTGAAAGAGCCACATGAAATAAAACAAACTGGCCAATTACTGTCTACTGGCCAATTACTGTACCATTTACCCTAAATATCATTTAAAGCTGGATACTATAAAAAAAGTGTCCCGTTCTCTATGCTCGTGACTGTACCATGCATACATAATGTAATGCATACATAATGCAATGTTATAGAATCTCAGGGTAATTTGTCAATTTTTTTCTAAATCTTTATTTTCTTTAAATCTTTTATTTTGTTTATTGTTATTGCTTTTTTACTTCGGTGTTTCCTTGCGACGGCTCTTGCTCTGATTATGTAATTTGCAGTGTATCTCGAAGACTGATTCTTGCTCGTAGAGTGTATTTGTTGTGTGATAAGTTTTGGATGCAGATGGCACTCACGAGCCTTCCCATTCAAAATTATATATCTCAGTGTGTGTGTGTGTGTGTGTGTGAAAATAAATAAGAAGATATTTCGTAGAATAACACGAAAAAAAATTTATTAAATCACTTTTAAACAGTTGCACAAACAAATTTATATCCTGAAGAAGTTCGGAATTTTAAAGAAACGAAGTTTATACGCTTGGTCGCTTTCTCACGAAACCGTCAATATACCTTACTTACTAGGATTTGAACTGGTCGGTGAACTGCCTCCGATATCCGGGCGGCCGCTTAAGAAGTATGACCGGGTGCTTCTATCTAAGCTTACCGTCACTAAATAATTACAGTACCGCAAACAGCCGCCATTTTAGTGCAAAATATTGGCGGCAAATTTAAATGCTAATGCCCCGTTTCTATAACATTTATCATTATACCGTGATTTTACTTTAACATGAAACATTGCTGTTCATATTACTATGGAAACTAATTCCAATTTTTAAAAATGTCGCTGCATGATCGTCGTCGCTAGGGTTTCTAATGTCATATCAAATAAAATTTCTCCATTTTAATTGGGAACATCTGTCAGGCGAAGAAAGTTGAAAATGTGAAAGTGAAAATGTATCAGAAAGGATTACCCTTGGACAAGTCACTAGTGCAATTAACAATTTTTATAATCGTTTAGGATATTGCATTGAGGTAAATGAAGAAATTCTTGAAAACTTGTGGTTTTTGTTTTGAATTAAAGAATTTCTTTTTACCGTATGTTTTAAGTTTACTTACTTACTGTTTTTACAAGTCAAAACGACACACCCAGGCATTTCAAATCATTTTTAAAGTTTTGTGTGACAGACGTTAAATTTGATTAAACTTGACGGAAAGAAAATCACTAAAAAAGTCGGCCATATTAGTGCAAAAATGTGTTTCTTCGTCTTACACATTAAGCATATGGGTTGCGGTACTGTAATTATTTAGTGACGGTATCTAAGCTAGCTACGCGGCGCCTTCACTGATTCAATTTCCGAACTCCTTACTAGCTACAGTTTCCTTCTAACATCCGGGTCGTCATGACATTATTATATTAATTATTCTAATTATTACAATTCTAAGCTTTAACCTTACGTATTTACACTTCAAAAATTCTAAATAATTTATTTACAACAAGCATTTAATTTTAAATCGTCTATTTCTGAAAATATTTACATAAACTTAATATATTCGAAAAACACTTGAATTCAACAACTTCACAAACACAAAATGTATTAAACACAAATAATACATTACTCCAAACTTTGCTTACTTGGCTCCGCCATCTTGTCACATTTCAAATGAAAGTATGGTCTAATTGAAAAATGTTACGTTTTTATTCAAATTAACATGTTTTAAACATACTGTTTCGTGTGATTGACATGTGTAGATTTAATCTTATGTGGCTAGTGTTACTTGTATAGAAAACCATTTCAACGCTCTGAAAAAGCTAATAAATTTTAGCGAAAGTTTAGCACTGAAAAAAGGTTTTTAATCTTGCTACCTGACCGAATACCCTTGTAACGGTCCGTCAATCTTCGGGTTGGTCTGTAGTTGCTGATCGTTGCTCTGCTTGACGGCGGTTCGGGTTTACTCGTCGAAGTCCAGGTTCAGAAATAAAAGCGTCGATCACTTAAAAAATAGTTTTATTTACAAAATAGTTCATATATACACGTATTCACAAATTGGAATGTTTTTACTCTGGTAAAACTCACAGACTGGTAAACGAAATGTTAAATTCTCGGACGGTATTTTCGGTAGCGGTAATATACGGTGTGTCTCGTGGACAACGGTAAAATACGGTGTGTCTCGTGGACATTAAACAACGGTAACATACGGCGTGTCTTAAGGACAGTATTCAACGGTAAAATACGGTGTGTCTTAAGGACATAAAACGACAACTAAACACTACGCAAACTGTGCATTCGTTCTGGTTTCGGCTCCTAGGATGGGATCAGGTAAGAGAGAGTGAGACTCCCACTCTGGTATCAGGATGTGTGAGACGCCCACACTAGGTAAGAGAGAGAGGATCGGATCAGGTAAGAGAGAGCGAGACTCCCGCTCTAGGATCAGGAAGTGCGAGACGCCGACACTCGGTAAGAGAGAGTGAGACTCCCACTCTGGGATCAGGATGTGTGAGACGTGAAAACGTAACATTTTTCAATTAAAACATACTTTCATTTGAAATGTGACAAGATGGTGGAGCCAAGTAAGCAAAGCGAAAATTTTAAAATACGCACGTCCGGACTAGAAAACAATTGTTGGCGGTAAATTTAAATTGGAATTGTTTACATTACTTATGCTAGAGAATTGTAATAAATGTTCATAGGAAGAATTTAAATTTTGAACATCAGATCTGAAGTTCATAGAATTTGAATGTCTTTTTATGTGATACATTTCAAGAAACAACCGAGCTCGATAATTGATTTCTTTATCCAGAATTTTGACATTGTTAAAATCTATTACATGATTGTAAACTTGTGAATGTTGAGCTAAAGCATTGATATTTGAATTTTATTTATTTGCAATCAGATTTGTGCTTAGAGATTCTAGTTTTCAGCCAAGTGGATGTTTGGCCTATGTATACCTGATTGCATTCTGAACAAGGGATGCAGTAAATGAGGTTAGATCGTAAACTAGAAGGGGTTTTGTCTTTAATATTACTAAAAAGTGAATTAATTGTGACAAGATTGAATTTAGCTATTTTTATGTTAGAATTATTAATAAATTTAATAATATGGGGGATAAAATTCGATATATGGGGGAACCTTTTGTAAATGATTTCTAAATTAGAATTAGAGTTGTTCTTACAGTTGGAATTATTATTGCAAAAAAGAATTTTATTAACTAACGTAATTGGATAACCATTATTGCAGAAAATTGTTTTTAGTTTAGCCAAGTTTTTTCTTAGAAAAGTAGGGTGAGAAATTGAAGTGACTCTATTTTTTTGAGAAATTAAAATATTATTTTTTGGTTGATAGGATGGTTAGAAAAATAATTGATGAATCTACCTGAATGTGTAGGTTTTTGATACCAATCAAGTACGATTGAATTGTCTTGTGAACTGATGTCTAAAGTATCTAGAAAGGGAACAGAACGATCTTTTTCTTGTTCACTAATTTAGGATGAAAACCATTAAATATATTCTTTGTAACTTCAATCATATCAGAAGGAATAGAACAGATGATGTCATTAACATATTTTTTAATGAAAGCAAAATTGAAAAGCAATTTGGGTATAACTTCGTCTAAAAGACGATCCGTAACTATTTGTGCTATAATGTTACGTAAAGGAGAACCCATAGGGACTCCTGAAATTTGTTTGAAAAATTTATTATCAAAAGAGAAATAGTTGTTTAACTTGAAAATTGAGTATTCTTAAAAATTCAGTTTTGTTAACACTGCAAAAAGGTTGAATGAGATTCCAATCATTACCAACAATATCGATCACTAAATCAGTAGGAATATTAGTGAGTAGAGATACTACGTCCAGAGAAATAATGATAAAGTTATTAAGTAATTTAAAATTTTGAAATTGTTGTGCAAAAATGAACGAATTTTTGATGTTATAATCATTTCTGTCTTTATAAGCAGAGGTAAGTATGTCAGATGCAAACTTAGCTAAAAAAAATAGCCAGGTGAATTAATAGAAGAGACGATAAGTCGTAAGGGAACATCAGTTTTGTTGTGAATTTTTGGTAAGCACTAAAGTTTTGGAGACACTTGTGTACCTATCGGTTCTGCTGATGAAGGCCCAACTAGGTCTGAAATAGCTGTACAGAGCCTGCTCGGGGAATCCGCTGCAATCAAAACCGATTTGCACAAAAATTTTCAATATTTGTGTTTTATTTGTGTCATTATTTCAGCAAGACACTTGAAAAAAATACGTATATGAAATTTTTCTGATAATTAGGTTGCATTTCCAAAAATTAAATTTTTTTTTGTTAGCTGTCATTCATTGTGAACTTTATATCTCGCTTTCTTCGAATTATTCCTTTTTCATTTTGCCCTTCGTATTAATTATTTTCTTCTAGGTAAGTATTTGAATAAATAAAAGTTGGCTGCAAGTCGTTGACGTGTTTGCGTTGACACGTTTTGTCCGCTTCGACTGCCATCTCGTGCGTGTTAGCTTTTGAGGCAACGGCATTGTTGCTAGCTGCTTTCACGACACGAATTATAAGTCGGAAAATAATTGTGCTGCGGCGCGATTATTTCATATTTTAATAAAGTTTGAGAAAACACGATCCTGGAATTTAACTAAGAGTTGGAGTTGGTATTGATGTGGAAATTCATCAAATCATCGTTTCTAAAACTGGATAGTTCAAGTTTCTTGCAACAAACGAACATTCAACAGGGTTAAAGAAGAATGGGCAGTGCATGCCAATGTTGTCAAAAAAGTGATTGCGCCCAAGTTAAATTTTCCCAATTTTTTGTTTAATCACGTTAAATTTGAGCAAGAACCTTGAAAAAAATACGTATCTGAAATTTTTCTGAGAACTGAATTTGAATTTTTATCTCCTGTTTTCTTTAAATTATTTCTTTTTCATTAGCTCTTCTTATTATTTATTTTCTTTAAATTTGTTTAACTTCTAAATTTTTTAAACATTTTTATTAAAATTTTTTACCAACTCTTTGAAAACTGCATCTTTCCCCATTTTAACAGCCATTCTTTTGTATAAATAATTTTAAAATCTTCTAACGTAAGTGCAAATGTCAATAAGTAGTAAGTCTTCATTTTGTATTATTCCTCGGGCATTTTTGTGTTCAAAGACATCTTACAAACTAATTTTGTTTTTAAAGAAAGTACCAAAATTCAGGAATACTTTAATTTCGTTGCGAGCAAATAATCACAGAGGTAAAATGGGAGTGGGTGAGAATTTTATACATTTTAAAGAATATACTAAACAACGAAACCACATAGTGTAGTTATCTTTGAAATTGCAAATTGGTGCACTGAAAACAGATTAATCCTGAATGTAGATAAAACTAAGATCGTTAACTCCCACAACAAGAAATGTATATCAAACGTTGATATAATCGACCCCACTATTACATTTTCCGATGTTAATCATGTTTTTGGTCTTATACTAGATAATAGGCTAAGCTAGCATTGATGTTATATGTAAAAAACTTAGCAAAGCGCATTATGCTATATTGAGACTTAAATTATATTTAGATTTAAGTCAACTTATTAACATGTGCTATTCTCTCGTTTATCCTTTACCTTCAGTACAACATTGTAGCACCTGGTCCTCTGTCCTTGTTTATAGCGCAAAAAAGAATTATTCGTCTTATGTTTAATATTTCACCAACTCAGACTTTCAAAAAGTACAAAATTCTCCTCTGTCCTTGTTTATAGCGCAAAAAAGAATTATTCGTCTTATGTTTAATATTTCACCAACTCAGACTTTCAAAAAGTACAAAATTCTTTGCTTACCTTGCATTTTCATCTATAAAAATACTGTATTTGTAAGAATTCATTATAATAAATTTCAGAGTGTAGGTAGTTTGAATAGTTAAGATTCACGCAATGGTTATAAATTGCGAATTGATTTGCACAATACTTCGATGTATGAAAAAAGACCCAATTATCTGTGTGCTAAAATTTATAATCATTTACCAAGCAGTTTAAAAGTTTCTATGTCCATGAATATATTTCAGAAAAAATTAAAAACATTTTTAATCAACAACTGCTTTTACTATTTAAATGAATACTTTATGTACACATCGGTTTAGGTACTCTGAGCTTATTCTAGTCCTATATTGTATTTTGTATTTTGTTTTACTTAAGGTCTTACTCAATTATACACGCGTTTTGACATTAACTCCATGTAGTTTGCTGTATTTAGTCCGCAATATGCAACATATCCTATGCATTATGAATGTCACAAGGATGAATAAATTATTGTTATTATTATTTTTATGTTTTGTAAGTTTAAAACGCCCAATGGTCTCCGAACTTTTTTTAAAAACTTAATCAATTTGCAAGATTTCCGACCATTTGCTAGCCTATTTATTAATCACCTTAATTAATTAATCAATTAATTAATTCTATTCTCTTTTTCTTAGCCTTCTCGATTAATCTTCTTTTGTTTACCAGTCTCTATTATGTTCCTTACAATTGTGATTTTCTTCAACTTGATTCTGTATCTAGTTGTAAGGAAAATAATACGGGATATTGCTACGTTATTCGATATTGAGAAATGAATTTGTTTATTTTTCAATAACGTACATATTCGTCGATAACATGAAATTCTTTTAGATTCAGGGTGTAATCTTTTTCTTTCGTTTTAGCTTAACAAATCTATGAACGCTTTTGAGTTCCTTGCACGCTCGTAGATTATTTCTTATGCTCATAAATAAATTAAAATAACTCTGGTCAACTTAAAATTCTTTATTAACAATTTCTTTTGATGCAACAATAGTTTGTTTTAGTTGAATTTAATATAAACTAACAATAAGTTCTGTAATGGTCATATGTTTAAATACCTACGTAATCATTTCAAAATGATTGAACGCGTAATTATTTCTTGTTGTTATTAAAAACAATTTCTAAAATGTTCATACGGTTTTATATGTACATCAACTAACGTTTATTCACACTTTACTTTGCATTGAATGGCGATAATAGGTCGATACGCTCAACCTCGTAGTTTTATTCGACTCCACTCCAATTGAACTGTGGTCCTACTTATAGACTGGTTCTAAAAAAAATAGACACGTCATCCAACAAAGAATACTGGTCAACAATTTTTTGTGAAAACGCGAATTAATTTCTGATATAAAAAAATAGGTTCCTTAATTATTTGTCCCTTGATCTTAAATGAATCGCCAAGTAATTCTAATTGCAGTTTAGAAACAAATAATGCAACCGTACATGTTATAAAATCGATTATATTGGACTTGCTCCTGGTCTGAGAAGTCCGGCTTCGAAGGTGCCTTCAAGAACTGCAAATCCTCCACGATGGTGTACTATTGCGAGATAAATAATTGGTATGGTTGCTTTTTAAAGTAGGCTGAATTTTAGCATATTGAATTGCTCTTAAATACTAGAATTAAAAGAACATTTATGAAAAAAATTAATATTTTATGGAACCGCTATTCTGTTCTAACACATCAGAAAGCCTTCGTCTCATAAATTCTACTAATGTTCGTGTGTATTGCGAAGTGAGAGTTTCCCATACATGTTGAATTGCCTGAATCAGTTCATCCCTATTCTGCGACCGAAAATCATTCCTGTAAATTTTTTTTTAGCAATGTAACCCCAAATGTTTTCAATCGGATTAATATCCGGACTTCTTGAAGGTCAAGGAAGAACTTTGAGTTCATTTTCTGCCATCCAATTTTGGACGATTCTAGCTTTATGCACAGGAGAATTATCCTAAAAAATAGAATTCTTTAGTCATTTTTAATGAAATTTGAGAAAAAAAAAACACGCATAGTGGCATGCTCAATCTGCTGATACACAAAACCGTCATGAAATTTTTCTCTAACAGACGGAAGAATCACGTCATTCAAGAGTTCATCATATTTTTGGCCATTCAGACGACCATCTATAAAATGAATTGTACCAGGGCCCTCACTCGAAAACCCACCCTATACATGCACGGAAAACCGACAACTCTGCTCTTTAAGGTGCAGGTATTCCTGATTGTATCGTTGATTTCGAGGGCGGTATACCTTTTGTCTGACATTATTTGCTGATTGAAAGATCTTTTCATTCGTGAAGACAACTGTTTTCCAAAAATCGTGATTCCTGTTTACAAACATATTTGCAAACTGTATTCACCTTAGTTTATTTTCTTCTGTTAGAAAAGGTTTTTGCGCCGCTGTCGAGTTACGTAAACTTGCATATTTTAAACGTTTCCTAGCAGTATACTCGCCAACAGGAAAATTAGTTCTTTGTTTGGCCTCTACAGCTGTAAAAAAAAGGGTGGTTTGTCACATAATTAACAAGATCATCGTCTTCATCACGTGTTGTCTTCCGTTTACGACCCGCACCAGGAATACGGGCGAATGCGTTTCCTCCATTTCCTCTTGAGGTTCTGGATTTTTTTGAATTTAGATGATCTGCTACTCGTTGCAAAGACCATCCCTTTTCCAGATTAGCAATGGCGGTTGCATTTTCTGCCTCCGAAAGTATCTGGTAAGGTATCAAAACAACTTACACTGACTTTTGACAGCAACAATTTCAAATTTTATAAGTAGTATCTAAATAAAAACCTGATCAAGCAAGCTTCATTTGTAATTCTGTTATGTAAATGCAACGGATAAATTCTCGATCACAACCTACTTGACCAGGTTTTTATTTAGACGCTCGTTATTTTTAGTATGAAATCGCATAAGCCATAAAATCCTATTTAACCCTTCAGTGCTCGCGTACCAAAATCTAACGCCGTTACTCGCGTGGATTACAACTGTAGTCCAAATTAATTATTATTGATATCATTGTGTTTTCAATTTATTCAGTGAATCAAACAGATGTGGTTATTAACTACCTTCTAGGAAAATGATTAGAAAAATTCTTAGTAATTTTTTTGTGTAAATAAAGTTAAATAAGAATAATTTGTGAAAAATAAACCGTTATTAGAGATCATATGGCAATTTATTTCATTGAATATAAACTAAGTAATTATTTTTCTTTTTTTGTTATTATGGGGTAGGAAAATTATAAATGTGATGAAAATAATGAAAAAAAAAAAACTTTAATTTTCGAAATAAACATCATAAATATACTAAGAAATTATTTTTAGTTATTGTTGACACAGTTAGCACAAATATCACTCAAGTGATCCTTGCAAGTCCATTTGCCACAATGTTGACACCACCTTCTAGTAGATTTGTTACGTGTACGACCACACATGTAACAACGACCCACAGAGCCACCCCGCTCTTCTCTAGGAGGTGCCGTTGGTTCAGTAATTCCTAAAAGTAACCTTCCACGTCTTCTTAGTTCGGATGGAATCTGCTGAATTGATGTTCTTTTTTCTATTTGGGGTATCTCGGGTTTATTTTGGTCACCAGTTCCTTCATCTATTGTATTATCATGGTGCATTGATGAAATGAGCAGCACAGATTTATTTTTTTTCGGAGTATATGAGAGCAGCGTGCATTCTTTTTGAAAACCAAAGAGAGATGAATTGACTGCTTTTGATTTATTGGGAAGGAACTCTTTTGGTATCTCGCGTTTGTTCTTGCGAATTGTGCCTACATATGTAAGATTTTTCTCTCGTAGCAATTTTTTCACTAAAGGTACACTCGTAAACCAATTGTCGCCGGTAATATTTCTATTAGTACCGGCAACTGGAGCCACTAGCCTGCAAACAATATCCTCAGCAGAATTACTTTTTCTAAATGGTCATTCTGGCTGCATACCCACATATGGTTCCAAATTCAATGTGTACGCAGTCTTGGCGTCAACAAGAGCAAACATTTTGAGCCCGTATTTTGCAGGCTTGCTTGGAATATACTGTTTGAATGAACAGCGTCCACGGAATGCAAGTAACTGTTCATCTACCGTTAGGTATTCATATGGAACATAATAATTTTGAAAATTAGCTACCATAATTTCGAAAATTTCCCTAAGAGGCGCAAATTTGTCGATTTCTCTGCGTTGTTGCCTATCTCTGATATCATCGAAGCGTAAGGATCTTATAAGAAACTGAAATCTGTTTCTGCTCATGGATAAATAACAGGCCTCTATTCCGTTTCCTCTTGAATTGTCCCATAACTGAAGAGTATTTTTTCTAGAGCAACGTAAAACTCCAATCGAATAAAAAATTCCGATTAGAGCTGTTATCTCCGTCTCATCCGTGAATCGCGCATCCCGGTGTCTACCGAATTTCTCTCGAATACTTTCAATATAAATATTGGTACATGTTGTGATTTTTCGAATAACGGTGTCATTGATAAATAATTGTAAACAATCATTTTCCGTAATCGCTTCCCGTGCTGTACCTTTCGTGCCGGGCAAATTCAATACGATATTATGTGCACGAGTCCGCACTTGTGTAGAAGGCTTTATTTTACTCCACTTTGTGTTGTCTTTTCCAATAAAAAAGCTTTCATTGATAATATTATCAAGTTCTTCTCCTTCATCTGAGTGATTGTCTGATATTTCTTGTTCGGATTCTGAGTTATGGTCACTGTTTTGTATTTGATCCGTTTCAAATAGTTGTTCGTCTTCATCTGAACTTGCAACTTCTTCACCGCTCGAAATTTCATTATACCACTGTAAAAGTATATTCGGATCTCTTGTTTTTTCGACGCGAACATACTTTCTTTTAGTACCTGACATATTCACATGTATTCTGTAAGTACCAACTCATTTCAATTGATATCCAGCAGTAGTTGAAGAGAAACGAATTGATGGGTAACCATAGCAACCACAGACATTCACCAATGACGTTTCAATATGCCGTAACAATCAATTGAAGAGAATATGGTTTTTAGGAAATCAATATTCTCTTCAATGTCTGTGGTTGCTATGGTTACCTATCAATTCGTTTCTCTTCAACTATGTTTAGATATCAATTGAAATGAGTTGGTGCTTACAGAATACACGTAATTGTTTGCTACTCATAATGCCCCAACCCATAAATAAACAACAAGAAACAACTATAATAACGCGTGAAGATATGACAAAATGAGTTACGTCACAAAACTTACTCATAACTTTACTCAACATGTAATTGACAGCTACTGAAAGCGCCACCTACGTAAATAAAAGTGAATTTGACTTATGCGCGAAATATAAACCCTGGATTACAATTGTAATCCACGCGAGCACTGAAGGGTTAAATAGGGAAAATCTGCTGTACCAAATATTTATCTCGCGTTGGTACATCCACCGGAACTGCTTTCAGACTGGTGTGTGTGTCAGTCTGGTGATGGCGATTGCATCTTTTAATCGTTCCCCTCATGTTTATTTTTCTTAACGAAAAGTTATGTTTCAATAATAGAACATTTTTGATCCTTTATGTGTAAAATTTAATTGATGTATGATGAATCACAAACTAAGTTACAATTAATACATGAAATCATAAATACAAATAATATTGCTACAACAATTTTTAAACTCCAAAACTAAAATAAGATAGCAATATGTTTGTTTATTTCTACGAATAGGTGTATCCACGGATAGGTGATACAAGAGGTATAAATGACCAGAAACTTTTAGATATTTTAGAGTATTCTTCATTAAACTTTTCAATAGCATATCGCAAAGAAACATCCCCCACACCGTAACACTGAAGAACTAGGTACACTTTTTGAGGAAGATACGAAAGTTTAACATGAAATGGAAATGTAAAATACGTCAGATCTCTTTTTGTGTCTACTTGATCCAATTAAAAAAATATCAGAAATTTTTTCCAAAACTGGAAATTTGTGAATGTAAGTGTTAAATGACTACATGCAGGAAAAGTACGATGAGAATTAAGATTTTCAAATACGGCAAAAATTCACTTATAAAGAATAACATTTTCCGAGAAATCAGTAATAAAAAAGTTTTTCCTCTTGTATCACTTGTTCGTGGGCACACTGTATATTCTGTTTCGTTCATCATATTATTCTTCTTAGAAATTTCCGTTGCTCTCATCTTGCTCCTTTGTCTTTCATAATTGTCCATAATTTTCTTGAGTGTTAAAGTTGGTCTTGCTATGGCATTGTACTTTTAATTTCATTTTCCTTTCTATTCCTCTTTCTTCCGCTACGGTTACTTTACTTAATACAGTTATTTTTTCTTTCTTTTTTCTGGTTGTTGAGTTCAGATCTAATGTCCAATTCTTCACTTTCATGCTACTTACAGATATTCATATGCCGTAATTACCTCAACAGTTATTGATTTGATTTCTACTTTTTTTTAATGTGTTATCTACTTTGTCGTTTGAGTGCCCCATATGCGGTCCCTGTTGACCTCGTTAATAGCCTTTTAAATCGATATCTAACCGTTAGATCTATTTTCTTTTCGATAATTTCTAATTATACAGAATGTCCCAGAAATGAATAAAATGCTTCAGGTATTTCTTTTGTAGCGTACGATTTATTGAAAACAGGTCAGAGTGGGCCAAGAAATGCGCAAACTTACGTCTTAGATAAGATTACTTTTAAAACAAACGTCAAAATAATTTTACCTATGTTAATGTCAAAACATCACAATAAATGCTCGAAATGTTGTCCTTCACTTGCAAAACATAATTGCATCCGCCTTTTTAAATTTAAACTTTCAAATAGAAACAATTTTTGTTCATTAGAAAGCATTCTGGTTACAATTTTAAAAATATTTTAACATTTGTTCCTTGACAAATCTGGATATTAATTGTCAAAAGTAAATTTAATTAAGACATGAAGATTTCAAAGCCAACTCTGACCTGCTTTCAAAAAACCGCAAAATTGAAAAAATTCATTCTCTGAGTTGCATAGTTTCGGCATACGCACGGGGCGAAAAGAAATTGTTAAACTTGGCAACGAATCTTATGTATGTAGCTAATTCGATTTATAGAAGGACTAAAATAAATTTAATAAATTTAAAATATCTAGCTGTAAATGCAATTACATGAATGCTGAATTAAATATTTATTTTACTGTATTCTATTTTATTGTTTTTTTACAATAACTAAAAAGCAAAGCAATCATGGGACGGTGAACTGTGTCTTCACTGCTCTCGAATTTGTACGAAAAATATCTATTATAATAGTAGTAGCTAAAGCAAAATTTTAAAATTCAGTTTATGAAGAAAATTCAGCAGTAGAACGTCGGTTGTAGAAGTCAACGTGACGCGGTTCCAACCGGAAGCCAATTCAAACAAGAAAATTCAGTTTAAAAATCAAAATATATTGAACCGTCATTTCCTTATTTGCAATAGATGTGTAATATCTATAAAATTACAATAGCAAAACCACAGGCATTTTTACTTTTTATCAGGAAACTAATAGAACTGTTACTTAATTAAATTAAATTAAGTTTCAGTATTTCGTTATTATACAGCAATATCCTGCCACAAATTATATTTGCGCAATTTGTCAATTAAAGTTCGCTTTGATTAAGAAATCTCAACAATTGTTAGCATTTCAAAAAGCGAAATATTTTATTTCATTGAAATATATTTGAAATACAGGGATATCCACATAAACCGTTCGTTACAAGTTTTCAATGTTGCAGTTCACGTAGAAATTTGAAATTTAAGGAGCAAGGGTTTTCCGTAGAGATCTCTTTAAATAAAATAGAATTGTCTTTGTACCACTTCCGGTTGTACCGGAAGTCGCTATCAACTCGTTTATTTTAAATGGAATGCTATATTTTTCTGTCACGTTTTTGAATTCTACATATAAAAATATGTTAAGTTGCAATACATTTCCCTATCTCTAAAATGCATCATTTTTGAGATATTTTGAAATTTCTTAAAAATTTGGATTCTGCAATCTGATTTTCAAAAAATTATAACACAGCTATGATTGAAGCAATTTTATTTGTAATAGCTAATATTGTAGTTGAAGCTTTAAGGTTCTTAGAAATTCCATAAGCATAATCTATTAAGCTACAGGGTGTCTAAAACGCACCGCTCCTCTCGAAGATATTCAAACACAGAAAAATACCTTTTTTTTCAAATGGAACGACCAATATTTTAATACACCATCGTATGTGGAATTAAATGCTGTGTCGAACTATACTAGCATTCCCTATACCTAACTTTAACAGTTTTTCAGTTATAAGATATTTTTGGTTTAATACATTGATATAGTTATGAAAACAACAAACAATTGCATTTAACGTTTCCTGTTACTACAAATTTTAAGCAAAAGCAAAAAAAATTGAGAATCAAAATCAAAATTATTCAAACGCTGATATTTTAAATATATTTTTTAAATTCATGAAGAATGATCTAAAATTGTTCAGAGCAGAGAATGTGTGTTCAATCAAATGTACCCCTCTTGTCTCCTATGAATAAAACACAGTTTGGAAGGTTTGAACCTAACTTTATACAATTTGGAAAAATAAAATGTACGAAGATCAGTAACAAATAACGAAGATAATTAGACAATGGTTTTAAAATACTTTCACGCTTATCCAGAGAATTGCAAACTAGCAGCTATTTTATTCTTCAATTTAAAGTAATGAAATTCATACTTTTTCGTTTTATAAGATCACAAACGTCCTAAGAGAAGGATGATTAAAGAACTATTAAAATTTGTGAATTTCCACTTGCCAAATTCTATTTTCTTTGGTTGACTACAAAATTTGTAGTAACAGTAATCGTTGTTATAATTTCCATGCTATCTTAATAAAATTAAAAATATTTGACCTATTAAAATTGTAATTTTCTATGAATTATACGAAAATGTTTCATAACTCAAAAACTGTTAAAGTTAGGTATAGGTAATGCTATTTGATTCCACATACAATGGTGCATTAAAATATCGATCATTCCATTTGAAAAAAAGTATTTTTCTGTGTTTGAATATCTTCGAGTGGAGCGGTGCGTTTTAGACACCCTGTAGCTTAATAGATTATGCTGATGGAATTTTTAAGAACCTTAAAGCTTCAACTACAATATTAGCTATTACAAATAAAATTGCTTCAATAACAGCTGTGTTATAATTTTTTGAAAATCAGATTGCAGAATCCAAATTTCTAAGAAAATTCAAAATATCTCAAAAATGATGCATTTTAGAGATAGGGAAATGTATTGCAACTTAACATATTTTGACATGTAGAATTCAAAAACGTGACAAAAAATTTAGCATTCCATTTAAAATAAGCGAGTTGATAGCGACTTCCGGTATAACCGGAAGTGATACAAAGACAATTTTATTTTATTTAAAGAGATCTCTACGGAAAACTCTTGCTCCTTAAATTTCAAATATCTACGTGAACTGCAACCTTGAGAACTTTTAACGAACGGTTTATGTGGATATCCCTGTATACACAATGATAAATAATTATTCAATTTGCTTCCCTTCATTTCTTGCACCCATACCGTGTTAACTTTGTACACACATAAAAATTTTTGGGATAAAATGTTCTCCTCCTAATCGGTGTTAAAAAATACGGATAGAGTTTTACCTGAAAAGTTGTAAAGCTCATCTCATTTAGTGATATTAAAATCTTTTCCTGATTAAAATGCGTCTAAAAATAGGTATTAAAAATTATATATATATATAATACATATATAGAAATAACTACCGCAAGGATTAAAATGCTACTTTTGTAGACCACGTTAACACTTTCTAAAGTTAAACGTCCTAACTCCGTTTATTTTAACACCAAAAACGGATGGACGCGAGGAAACACCAGACGCGAGGGAACTCCAGATTTTTATCTGTGTATAATTATTGGTTTTGTTGTATTTATGTTCCATCTATGTTGGTCCGATTTAGTTCCCAACAGCCTTTAGTGTCTTTTTTCAACTTCTGTATTACGTTCTGTATTTCTGTATTGTCATCCTTCTAAATTTTTGGTTAAATTTGTCATTTTTATTTGTACCACAAGCCTTCATATTATATTAACAATTTTGGACTTCACAGCCCATATTTATGTTTTTTTAAGTACTTTGTGTATCGTGTAGTTGTCAAAAACACCTTGTGCATTTGTGAACTTTTACATGTATTACAATTTTACATTTGAAAATGCCCTAAAAAGGCCGAAAATTAGTGTGGCTCGTGGCTTCTTTTTTTTCTTAATTTTAATCATCTCAGCCATCATCATGGAGTTCTATAATAAGAATTAAGATGCTTAAGAAATTCTTGAACAAGTTCTATGTAATTGAAAATGAAAAAATACCGTTTCAACAGTATCACTTTTTATGTGTTGCAGAGAAGGAATAAGAATCGTTAATAATTGATAAGATCTTTGAAATTCACAATATTGATGAAAACAAAAGAGTAATATCTATGAAGAAAAATGAGCTACGTATTAAATACAGTGAGAATCTTGTAACGCTGCACATAGACGAAAACTACGTGATCAGATATACATTTCTGAGTCATATAAAATTGCACATAGGGGTTTTAACATTACGTTGCTATGGTTACTACTCAATTTTCAATGCTGAATCATTTAAAAACTGCACATAGAAAGTATTAAGGAAGGTTTATTTCACTGCATGTATTTAGCTGGGAATTTGTCTATCCGGAAATTTGGCGGCAAATAATGCAGAGAACGAAGCTTCATTTGAGAATAGTGTGTACATTTCGACTTTTTCGGCGGTTGTATACATTATTTTACAATAAATCAAAAGAACAATTTAATTCAATCTGACAATTCAAAATCAGTAGTGTCATTACTAACAGCACACGGTAACCATGGCGAATGAAATAAATTTGGAAAAATAATGTAATAAAGCTTCTATTGATAATTACTATGTATTTAGTATGTGCAGTCTCATAAGGTTTTCAGTGTATACGCAATTTGCACTTCCACTATCCTTCCGTTGTATTACTTTTATGTCACTAGATGCGTTCGTTATTGCGCTTAAGGCGGGTCCAGACGTGCGTAACGTGTAATGTAATGTAACGTGAATAGTGTGGACGGCACACGAACAACTCATCGCGAATCTTGTTCAAGAGCACTGCGAGCCCCTTTGTGCTAAAAACCGACAGCGATGGATCAGGGCGAGCACAAGCGCGAGCGTTACATGTAATGCTCGTAGTGACGTCCACAAACACTATTCGCGTTACATTTCACGTTACATTACATTACACGTTATGCATGTTTGGACCCGCCTTTGGATTATTCGGATTACATTTACCCGTTTAATTTTTTTAATAATTGTTGCTTAACTCTTCATAATTTCAGACATCAAGTTCCATTCTCTATTTACAGACAATTTTTACAGTAATTCAGTTCGTTCGAATTTTTTCTTCGAACAAAATAGCTATTTTCTGCGGTACTAATAAATCAAATAGACATATGCCAAGCCTTACAAAGAATCTCAAAGAGGGAGAAATTGTTTCGTGAAGCGCTGAATTAGACTAGGCTTGAAGAGGAAGGACTGCAAAAAATACCGTGATTACTATTACACATAATCAAAAACAAAATCGTTACAGTTGTTAAAATTGTCAGAAAAACAATACAAAATTCAAAAAATCATTATGCAATATATTATGCATTATACAATAAGCAATTGAAAACAATGCATCATTCTGACGCGATGACTAGCTCTGCATAAAAGTATTAAATGATAAAAAAAAAACTATTTTTCTACATTATGGAAATTTGCATAAAGCCGCTTTACATGATGCAATTTGTCTTGCAGCAAGAGGCAGTTTCTATTGTGCGCATGCTCATCGGCAAATGTGTGTGAACAATAATATAATTAATCTCAATAAGATTAAGATAAATATTTACAAATTTTTGTGGTAAATCGGTTTTGATTACAGTGGATTCCTCGATGGTGGAGCATTTTTGATGGTTTTACAGGGTTACTCGGTTATTTATAAGAATAAAAGAAAACCGTTTTCCCGACCCAATGCTAATTTTTCGAGAAAAACTCAACGTTGAAGACAAAAGTTAACTACCTGGATTCGCTCGGGAAATATCGGCCGAAAATGAATTTTCGCGAAAAATTATGTTTCACAATATTTTAGCCGATATTTCCTGAACGAATCCAGGTAGTTAACTTTTGTCTTCACCATTGAGTTTTTCTCGAAAAAGTAGTATTGGGTCGCAAAAACGTTTTTCTTCTATTCTTGTAAATAACTGAGAAACCCTGTAAAACCATCAATAATGGTCCACCCCGTACAGCTGTTTCGGCCATATTTGGGGCCTCGTCAACAGCGTAGCTCGAAAATTCCACTGCAAACCAAACCGACCTGTCCAAGTTATTCGCAATTAAAACCGATTTGCAACTATTTTTTTTTAAATTTTCAATATGCTTTGATAGCACGCTTGGCCGCCTTGTATGGGTTGACTTATTAAGTAGCAAACTGGCCGCAATTTGTCAATTCTCATGCAATGTTAGGTCAAACAAGGATCGCAAGATGTCGCGATTTAAACTTTTTATAAATATTTTCATTCAGAAATTGGTACCTTTCATTGAAACCTCGAAGAAATAATTTAATTATCAAGCCGCAAGTAAATGCAATTATTGTGTGCAATTTTCAAACATTGCATTGCATATGTATAAAGCTACCTTTATTGATTTACCATAACATATCTTGTATAAAAAAAAGACCAGTGAGAATCTCTTTGACAAACATTTGTTTGATATTGTTTCTTAAATGGATAAAAATAAATCACATTTAAACAATTTCCGACTTTTCAGGTGATTGGTCATATCCTCGTATTCAAAAAGTTCTTTTATGAAATAACGTAAAATCTAATAATTTCTATTTCAATAACATATATCTAATTTTTAAATAAAATATAAGATTGTTCACTTTTCTGATTAAAAAAAAAACTATTAATCGTTTAGTATGATAGTTTACAGTTTCCAAATTTGCGTTATAACAAAAATACTTCTTTGTTTCAATATTATTCGACGAAAATACAATGTTGCAATAAATAAACAGAAAATAAGTAAATACTTAAATATTCCAATTAAAAATCGCAAGAACAGATAGATAGATAGCGATGAACTACATACTCAGTCTTACTCTGTTTTTTTTTTTTTAATGATCCGTTATCCGTTTAATTCGTCCATTGAAAATATGGCAACTCTAATAGATAACAACACAAACCCATTTTTCTATGACATTGCAATTTGTTTTTCAATTTAAGATATTTCATAATTTAAAAGCGACTGCAATTTACGCAAACTATTGCAGATTCACTGGTAAAATATTCAGAAAAGGGCTCAGAAAAGAATTAGGGGAGGAAGACATCTACAAAATTCTTAAAGGGTATCAATCCAGCGAACTCGGCGACGCGTTTGAAGAAGAATGGGCCAAAGAAGCTGCAAAAAAGAATCCCTCTTTCAGTCTTGTTATCTGGAGGCTGTACGGTCGCAGGTACTTCATAATAGGAGCAATCAAGCTAGTTTTCCGCACATTTTTTATGTAAGTAACCCATCAAAAATAAGCTTATGCTTGCATGATCTCTACCTATATTTTAGGGTATCAAAACCATTGGCCACAGGCAAACTGGTAAGGTACTTCAACGATTCGGACCAAATGTCCAGGTCCGAAGCTTATTATTATGCAGCATTACTGATTTCTGCAGTTTTGATTTATACGGTAGTCGTACATACGTACATGTTTTATATTTTAACGCTGGCGCAAAAAGTGAGGATAGGGGTGTGTTCACTAATCTACAGAAAATCCTTGAAGCTAAGCACCTCGTCCATAACGGAAATAAGCAATGGAAGAATTGTCACCTTGATGGCGAAGGATGTGTTGTCCTTTGATGCCGCTGCCCATTTTACCAACGACATTTGGATAGGGATCATTCAAGTCATGATTTTGGTTTATATTATTTACGAGCAGATAGGATTGGCTGCAATTGTCGGAGTTGGAGTTTTGCTACTACTTTCGCCTTTACAAAGTAAGTCAAGTTATAAAGAAAATTTACATTTTCCTTCAATAGTATTAAATAACTTCGGACAATCAGGGGCATAAACTCCTGGTGTTAAAAAAAAGGTTGTCGGATGTTTTACCCAATTATAGTACTAATGGAAACAAACAAAAAAGTCTTAAGCAACATGAAGAGTTTCTTGTCAAAATACAAAAAAATGGGAACGAAGATTTTTTTTAAATTTAATATGTGTGAAAAGTTAACGTTCTTCAAAACTAGTCATGATAAATTTTGGTTTTCTAGAGGTAATTATAAAGTATGAGTCATCTATGTCAAGTTATATTATTTATTTTTCAAAAAAGTGTATTTGATTGGTTACACAAAATGAATGCGAATGAGCAGCGAAACGTTGGATTATAGCAAAGATAATTTTTGCCAATTCAAAAACACTGAGATCTGGTAGAAATCATTTAATTATACAATAAATTTTACTAAAGGAAAAAGATTCTGGAAAAGATTTTGCTAGAAAGGAATGAATAAATAGTAAATTTAACTTATTGCTTTTCAAGTCTATATGAATTCAGTTTTCAGTAAAATATTTGACAAAAATGAGGGGAATCATTTCCAAGTTTTATTCGATAAATCAGTTTTGTTCATGTTCATATTATAAGGTGTGTTAATTAAGTCGAATTTCATTCCTATCGTTTTTAGAAGTTCCTCTACTTTATTTTAAACCAAAGTCCTTTCAACATGGTCTGATGTTATCAGATATTTGCTCTCCTATTTCGGTAACAATACGAGAAACAAACAAGATTCACATAAATTGCATTTTTTTTAACTAACTCATAAACTTATTTACTGTAAATTATTTCTATGAAACAAGACAATGTTTATACCGTGAGTTCAAAAAGTAATTACACGACAAGAGCAGTGGTGACAGTTAATGAATTCTAAAGCATGCAGTAGACTTTACTTTTGCTTTCCATGGCCAAGCTTTATGTAATTTCTTTTTGAACACATGGTACATAGCTGTTGCAAAATTCGTGCGTGTGCTCAAGGATTATATTACATTTTAAAAGTAATTTTGCAAATTATGTAGTTGCAAAATGAACGCGCGATTGCAGACGAACTTTATTTGCTTTCAGATTTTACTATTTACGTAACATTTAAATGACTTTCAGTAAATTAAATAAGGCTGGATAACTTCCACCAATCGCATTTTTTAAACTCGATGAATATAACGTTGTAAATAATTTTTAATATCAAGGTTAGTTTGAATTTACCAGCATATAAAATTACGGCTGTGTTGGGAACGCATTGGTTTCTTTAGAATTATTTTATAATAATAGTACAGAATGCCCATCATGGGACACCAAAATAAGTTCCAAGACAAACTATTTCTGATATAGAACCGAAGTAATAACAAAAATAAAAGCGAGGAAAACTAAAATAAGTGCAACTACTTTATACACAATAGTAACTACTTAGCCTTGTTATTTTTCTCAGTCTGGCCACACTCATTACGTAAAATACAATAAAAACTAGTGCGTCAAATTCATACCATACACATTAATTAACCGTACTGTATATCTCCCTTGTATGTAAATAACAGGCAAAAACCACAAGGAGTTTAGGATGATTTTAATCTTACATCAAAAGCTAAATCGGAGAATCCTAAAATATCACTTTAATTAATGAATCAAACAAATGGAAAATGTGTTATTCTTTCAGTGATCATTGCAAAATTGACGATGAAAATTAAGCTGAAAGCTTTGGCGAAATCTGACGAAAGAGTACGTTTAATCCAGGAAATATTGTCGACGATCCAAATAATCAAAATCTACACGTGGGAGAAATATTTCAGCAAACTTGTGGCCTATGTGAGGAAGTAAGTAAATTGATTTTGTAAGTGAAATTTGATCGGAATAACAGTCAACTCAATTAATTATCGATTTAGATAAAGATGATTTAGTTAAAGATATCTGACAAAACCATAAATTTGGTTTAATCGTTAAAAAAAAATTCCCTGCAATTTATTATTTGAGTGAACGACCTAAAATCTTAAGTTACTTGAGTAAAACAAAAACACATAATACAGAACTTGGCTTTCTTCCACTGCTTTCTCTTTCCAGTCCTTGATTTTTAATTTCTTTAAGTCACCTTTGATCACACGTTTTGTCGGCCGGTAACATTACCTCTGTCATCTTTTAAGTGTTTAACTTTTAAGTTTAATCAACAAGGTGTAGCGATGCGATACCTACCTAATATATACATAATCTCTCTCTCTCTCTCCCTCTCTTAGAGGGGCGTTAAACGCAGTTTCGGTTGTAACCGAAGGTTCGGCTATTTTTTGGCCGAACCACGTTTTTATGGCCGAAACCGGCCGAAACCGAAATCGAAACCTAATCTTCGGTCGGACACTATCAGAAACCTATTATATGTATTGATATGAATGGGCTCTCTGTAAAATGCTTTTCAGTTCTTTGTTTGTTCTTTTTCTCCAGCCATTCTCCTTCTTTATCCTCGGTAAATCTTTTTCAGTATTTGTGGCTTCTATTTTCCAATTTCTCTTCATCTTTTTTTTCAAGACCTGCGTTTGTCACTGTTGATCTTATTACTTTTTAAATAATCTTAATTTCACATTTTTTTAAACATGCTTAAATTTCATTAGCCTTTTCGTCATTTCTGATCTTATTGAACACTCACATATGTAAATAATCCCACTTTCTCAAACAGTTAATTCGTAAAGTCCTACTTAATTTGCTCCTCTTTCTAGTTTCGCATTTTTTTCTTTAATTCTTTTCCCGTTTTTGCTAAAATAACTAAATTGTCCGTATACCCTAATTGGTACTACTCGTTACTCTAGATTTTCCCTTCGTTTTTAGAGAATAGTATGTAGCGAATTTCTTTGGTTAAGGACTCTCTTCATGCTTCGTTAGCATTTTCCCAAAGTTACCTTGCTTTGAGTATTGTTGAAAATTATTTTTACCAGTGTTTTCGACATTTTAAATTTTGTCACGTCCTCAATAAAAAAATCTGAAAAATACTCTTTCCATCTATTCATTACTATTTTGAATCTGCTCAACAGATTATCCCAGATTATTAACATTATTTGTTTTTGTCGCGACATGCCTTATTTCCATTATTGCTTCTTGATAGAACGCTTTTTTTATCTTATTGCCTCTAAAGTACTTTCTCATTTATTCTATCTTTTTTTATCTTGTTTTCTTTTGTCTGCATGTTGCTCTTAATTATTTTCTCAAATTTCTCTATCTCTCTCTATTTTTTTGCGTTTCTATTACCATTGTCTTTGCTTTTGTTTTCTTCTCTTCCATCATTTTGTATTCTTGGTCGAATCAGTCCTCCTTATATTTCCTTTCCACGTCTTTTGTTAGTACCCTTACAGGTGCTTTTTCTATTATTGCTCCAATATTCTTCCAATTTTCTTCTACTTATAATGCCTGTTGACGACGCAAGTGCGTGAGTTGTTCTGTTTTTTTTCTAACTTTCGTCATTGTGTTTTTCTTAACTCCTGCTTTAACTCCAATTCATTTTGCATTTATTTATTACTAGGAAATTATGTAAATCCTTGTTCGGTTCTCTGTGACTTTTGATATCTATTATTATTTTTCTTTTCATATTTTGTCTCTTTTTTAATTTAAGGCGTGAAATTGGAAAAATAAGATTGATGTATTATATGAAAGCCGCCATATTCTCAATAGGCCATTTAAGCTCCAGAATTTCCTTTTACCTCTGCATGATATCGTATGCTTTAATGTACGATAGCATCACCGCAGAAAAAGCATTTACCGTCCTTAGCTGCTACGCTTCCATGCAGTACACCCTAAACGTTGCTATACCACTGGGATTATCACAGCTAGCCGAAACAAAGTCTTCACTGAAGAGAATCAAAGAGTTTTTGCTTACGAAAGAAGTTGACGAAATTCGAGAGGAGCACAGCAACATTCCAACTGTTCAAACCGAAAACTTAACGGTGGAAATTACGGACGATAAAGAAGTCCTTCACAACATCAATTTAGATTTGAAATCCGGCCTTTACGCTATCACAGGACCTGTTGGTAGTGGGAAAACAATGTTACTGAAAGCCCTTTTGAAAGATCTGAATGTAACCGAAGGCTCGATAAATTTGAACGGGTCGGTCTCCTACGCGTCTCAAGAGCCTTGGTTATTCCCCGGGACTATAAGGCAAAACATCCTGTTCGGTATGCCCTTTGAACCGGATCGCTATCAAACTGTCATAAACATATGTGGCTTAAGAAGAGACTTGGATATCTTTAGCAAAGGCGATAGCACTCTGGTAAGCGATCGCGGTCTAAATTTAAGTAAGGGTCAGCAAGCGAGGGTAAATTTGGCTCGAGCCATATATAAGAAGGCTGACATTTATTTGCTAGATAACCCTCTTGCCGCACTGGATGCAACGGTTAGCAAATTGGTCTTTAATAACTGTATCAAAGGTTTCCTTAACAAAAAACTGTGTATACTAGTTGCTCACCAAATTCAATTCCTCAAAGAAGCCGACTCTATCATCGTCATGAAGGATGGCACCATTGAAAACCAGGGAAGTTTTGACGAGCTGGAACGTTCTGGTGTGACGTTCGGGAACGATTTTGTTGAAGACAACGCAAAAGGAGAAGATGCATCTGAAGATAGTTATATAAAGGTTGTCAATATTGATAAAGAGGAAGAAGCGGATGAAAAATCTGCCTTGCTTCAAGAAGATGTGGAAATGGAGGCTGCAAAGTTGTACACTGAAAATCAAAAGGAAGGGAAAGTCGATTTTGCAATTTACAAGTTATACTTTAATTACGCTGGGGGATTTAAAACAGTGCCGTTCCTTATACTTTTGGGTTTATTGACGCAGGTTAGTTCGAGTGGGTTTGACTATTACATCAGCTTCTGGTAAGTATTTTTTAATTGGATTGTAATGATATATTAAATTGCATTTTACACAGGATTAACGTAGAAGATAAAATAACTTATTTACAAAACAATGGTACAACAAATTCGACGTATTACATGGAACTGCTCGACACCAAATACAAGATACCTATAGTTTACACACTTCTGATAGCAGGAACGACGTTAACGTCGTTTTGCAACTCGTTCGCGACGTTCTTCTTGATCGGTTTCATTAACAAGAAAGTTCACCATGCTTCGTTTTCCAAAATATTAACCGCGCCGATGGCATTCTTTGATCAGAATTTATCTGGAAACATCTTGAACAGGTTTTCAAAAGATGTGTCTATGATCGACGAAAACCTACCTTTTCTAATATTTCAGTGCCTGAGAGTGAGTGTTTTCAGTTCATCGCAGACTTCCTTCTCATTTTATTAATTTTAGATAGTATTCCTTGTACTGGGTGTTTTATCTATCGTAACAACGATAAAGCTGGGCTTTCTCTTCGTCACTCTCGCATTGGGTGTTGTTTTATACAGTCTCAGAGTCTGTTACATACCAACGAGTAGGAGTTTGAAGAGGCTCGATGGAATGAGTAAGTTAAAATACAAAGTGGAGTTGTAAGATACTCAATTGGAGGTTTTAGCTAGAAGTCCAGTCATTGGCCACTTAAATGCTTCATTAGAAGGCCTTACAACTATCAGAGCATGTGGGGTTCAAGAAATACTGAAAGTCCAGTTTGATAAACATCAGGATTTACATAGTTCTGCCGCTTATATGAGCATAATGACTAACAGAGCATTCGGATTCTGTCTGGATATGCTTTCGTCCTTTTATACTTGCACTATGGTGTTATCATTCCTCTTCATTTCAGGTAAGTTTCCTCTAAAATTAACTGCAAAACAAATACTCCCTCTGTCCCAAATTATGGTATACATTTCTATAAAGATGTTTTGAATATGGATGGTTATATAAAATGATAATTTGTTACTGATGGATATTTATCAAAATCAAGAACTCTTGATGATTAATAGATGACTTTGCAAAGAAAATTATAAATTCGGAAAATAACATTTTTCAAAGAAGAAACGTCAAATCAAAGTAATTAATATTAAAATTCAAGATATTATGAATAAAGAACAATTTCGCAACGAAGGGAATCTGCCGGTATCTATTTTGTGTAGTCAATATGCAGTTGACATCGCAAAATATTACAAAATATTATTGGTCAATAAAACAAACGTTTTTCTTCATAACTCAGTCTGATTACATTAATTTCGAATTTTAGTAGAGATAAAAAAAAGTAAATCCAATATTAGAGATTTGTATATCTTAATTTGGGACAAATATAAAACCCGCAATGTATACCATAATTTGGGACAGAGGGAGTAACATGTTATTTTTGCAGTATCCAGTGCTGGAAGTGTTGGCTTGGCAATCACTCAATCATTTAGTTTAAGTGGTATCTTGCAGTTTGGAATTCGGCAGTGGGCTGAATTAGAAAATCAAATGACTTCAGTTGAAAGAATTTTAGAGTACTCGGATATAAAACCGGAAGTAAAAGCGGGTCAGATACCGAAAGGCTGGCCAAGTGAGGGTAGAATCGAGTACAAGAACGTCCGCCTTCGATATCCAAAAACCAACGAACTCGTGCTCAAAGACATTACTTTCTCTGTCGAATCCCGAGAGAAAATTGGAATAATCGGTAGGACGGGTGCGGGCAAGACATCCATCATCTCATCTCTATTTCGTTTATACGATGTCGAAGGTGGTCTAATCACAGTTGATAACCGCGATATTAAAGGCATAGATTTGGATAACGTTCGCTCAAAAATTTCCATCATTCCACAAAATCCTATACTGTTTTCTGGGACAGTTCGCACCAATTTGGATCCGTACAACGAGTTTTCGGACAAGGAACTCTGGAGGTCATTGGAGGCGGTTGAAATGAAAGCAATCGTCGCAAACATGGAAATGCAATTGGACTGCGAGATCAAAGAAGGTGGCTCCAATTTCAGCGCTGGACAAAAACAGCTGCTATGTTTGTCCAGGGCGATTTTAAGAAACAACTGCATCATTGTGTTGGACGAAGCCACGGCTAACATCGATCCTCAAACGGATGCGCTAATACAAATCACCATTAAAAGGCAGTTTTCCGACTGCACGATTCTGACCATAGCTCACAGATTGAACACGATTTTGAATTCGGATAAAGTCATGGTCGTAGACAACGGGATGATCACCGAGTACGACAAGCCCGAAAGCTTATTGAACAATAAGGATAGCGCGTTTTATTATCTAGTTTCGCAAGCTGGCTTGCTTAAAAAATAATTTGATGGATGTATTTTAATATGTAATAATTTATTTATTTGAATTTTAGATAAATAAATAAAATAATAAAACAAACATCTCAACGAGCATCGCATCAATTACGTCGTCTAGTCAGATACCTAAGAATGCCTGGGGAACGCTTAAATTGAATTTATAGATTGCAGTAATAATAGAAAACCTACAGAATTCGGGATGAAATACATATGTAAGATGGGTGCAGCAATTTATAAATGTAGCCTTCAAATGGTAAAAGTAGCAATTTAATACCACTCGTTCGCATTAACCCAAATGCCTTAATAAAATTGGTTTTACTATAACACGTCGAGTTGACCAATACTCTTGCAGTATTCTTTAAGTGCATTGACTGAAAATACGAGTTAAATTTGATTAATTCCAACGTAAACAATAACGTGTGGGAACTGACGTTTTTAAAATTGCGATAAACTACGAGTTTATTCGAAGTAATTATGTGTTAATTAAAGAACCTATCGCTCATAAAATCGCCGTATAATCTACTGTATGTAAGTTCGTAATTGAGAACTTGCACTCTTCATTAAATTTCAACATGTTACCTTAGGATTACTTTATAAAGAAAACGGGTTTTTCGCGTCTCGCTTTGCCTGCATATACAGGGTGTTATCGAATTAAGTGGAATAATTTCACAGGGTGGTAGCTTGGATCAAGACGATTCAAAATTGTTGTTCTAAATGTAACCGTTTTCGAACTATAAAGGAATAAATAAAGGCATACAGTACTTTCGGCCATATGCGGATTTTGTTGGGGTGTTGTTAAATGTTCATATCTTCGTTTATTGAAATTTAAATACGAATAGTTGATGGCTTTCAAATAATATTTAAAATTAATTTTACTCCTATGCGGCTTCAAACCATTTTTCTAATTGTTGTATTTTAAGTAAGTTCGTATTATACAAGATATCAGATATTTAATTAATATTCACAGAGCATTATCATTAACGCAAAACAATTACGGGATGTATATGAATTTCTAATTTAGCTGATATTCTTAAACGCATTGTTTCCCAGTTACATTCGTTGGAAAGGAATGTGTGGTTTATCAGATTAGTACTGGAATTCATATTGTTTAGTTTTAGAAATTTCAATAATGCTAATGCTGAAGGAAAATGTACCTAATTAATGTTAATTTACTATAAATGTATAATATTAATTAAAAAGTGTAATTTAATCGGAAAATAAATTACACTTATAAAAATTTAAAACTCAAAGAGGATGTTAAAAAATGATAGAGAAGTTTAATTATTTTGAATTAATAAACGATTGTGTATGTGAGAATAACAATAGAAACATAAATACAGAAATGTAAACAAAAACTAAATAAATATAATATAATTATTTATTTTTAAATAAATTCGTGCATAGATTAATGAAACACTACACTGCAGTTATTAGTTCGTCTTACAACAAAGGAAGAAAATTTTTAAATTTAATTTTAAAATTAGTAGAATAGATAAATAAATAATAAAAGAATTAAGTCTGCTAAATAACAGATATACAGGGTGATTGCTGATTCGACGTAATTCTAGGTAGACTTGCTGAGCTCATTTGTATTTAATTTAACAGAAACTTTTACTTTTGTTTTTTTTTTTTAGAAATGCACTTCCTACTACCACCATTTAAATTACTCACCAAGAATAAAACATTTTCCTAATGTGTCGTTCGACGGCGAAACGTTAAGTGCTAGTGCGCATATTTAGTGTCCGTTTAAAAGATTTTGTGATAAAACTTTTTTGTTAAGAAAATTTGGATAAAAACTCAATAATAAGAAAATTACAGCAAGTTAAAGTTAAATTAATTAACAAGCCATCGTTACTAACTGTAGTAATAAATTACGTTTTAAATTCAAATTTGCGGTGTGTAAGAGTTAGTTAATAATGTTTGCTTAAAGAGAATAACAAAAGATTAGTAACATAAAAGATTTCGATATTTATTTTTTTCTTTTAATACACAAAAACTGCTCTTCATATTGTTGAGAGCCCCTGACTAATTAAAATAAAATTAGAAAGCAAGTTGATGTAGAAATTTACTTAAATGTCAGTTCCATTAAGGAGTGTCAAAATTAATATTTGCGTTTAATTTACTGTTAAGCGAATTAAAATAAAATGGTATGTATTTAGAACGATTCCCAGTCCGAAAACGCCTTCCGAAAACAATTTCCTTCGTGTAATTCAACGAGGAAGAGAAACCGGAAAATTGCAACCTAGGAAAGGTGATGGTGGCGGCAGACCGAATCAGCATCATGTTGATGTAGCAAAACAAATTTTAGAAATGGCAAATGCTGAACCTACTATAAGTACACGCCAAATTTCTCGTCAAGTTTTTGTTTCTCGGTCCTCTGTTTGGCGCACGTTAAAAATGAATGATTTGCGCCCATACCACTTCCAAAATATGCAAGGACTCCCAATGATTATCCATTGCGGCAACAGTTTTGCAAGTGGCTACTCCATCTAGTGGTTAATAGGGAAGCAGAATTCTCGAGAAATGTACTGGTGATGGATGAATGTTGTTTCACTAGAAATGGTAGTTTCATCTTTCATAATTTTCACATATGGGCTGATGAAAACTCACACGCGGTTCGCCAGAATAATTTTCAGATGCGTTTCAGTTTGAATCTGTGGGCTGGGATTGTGAACAACACCTTAATAAGGCCTTTCGAATTACCAATTAATGGCGATTCCTACTTACATTTTCTAAAGGAAGTTCTGCCGGAACTCCTAGAAGATGTTCCTTTGGAAGTGCGCCGCAATATGTGGTTTATGCACGATGGCTGTCCTGCGCACTTCAGTCATGCTGTTCGAAATTATCTTGACACTACTTTTGGGCAAAGAAGGATCGATCGGTGTGGATTTATTCCATGGCCCCACGTAGTCCTGACCTGAATCCACTTGACTTTTTCTTATGAGGGTACATGAAAGAACGGGTTTACGCCATTGAAGTTGATACCATCGAAGACTTACGCCATCGCATCTACGTTATTACAGAACACTTGCGCGAACGATTTCCACAAGTATTCAGAAATTAGATTCGTCGTGCAGAAATGTGCGTTGAAATGCAGAGTCAGCATTTTGAACAAAATGTTGTGAAATTTTTGGTTTCGATAATTTAAACTTTTTGTTTAAATTTCATTTATTTAATAATTAAGTTGTACCTAAGTAAAATAAGTTTTTCTATTTTGCGTTGGTAACAAAGCTATTAATGCATCGAAACGAGTGCTTTAATAGAAAATTTGAATGCGTTAATGACATTGGTGTAATTAATTTATTTAATGTTGGTAGTACTAATTCCAAGTAAGAAATAAACATCAAATGTCAAACGATATCAAGAACTTTTATTTAATTTAAACGATCACCACCATGAAATGTGCAATTACATATTATAAACGTTAACGATTACATTGGATGTGTCTTTAGAATTTATACTAATGCCTGGTATGTTCTGATTTGATACAATGTACAATGTGGAGTGCATTATTACCTTCAACAGTGGTTTTATTATGCGAGGCGCAATCATACTATGATCCAGTAGAACAGCTGGGCAGGTTAGTTTGCTGAAATCCATAATGTTGAGCATTTGTATTTTTTACTTTGCATTTAAAATTGAATTTCCCCTGCCTACTTAAATGATGTTAGATAAATGTCACCAACCACCGCAAAATTCCCTAAATTTTAAAATATCGCTTTTTTCTTTAAAAAAGGGCAAAATAGAAAAAATAGTATAAAATACTCGTTACAGAAGGCTTTCAATCACTCGTCCGTTCCATGGAATTTCGGACTCGTGCTTGAAAGACTGCCTTATGTAACTTGTGTTTTAATATACTATTTATTAATTGAAAAGATTTATAGTACTGCTTTTGCCACTATTTCTTTTATTGGGTACATACGTTAAAATTAAGATGACTTCAAGCTATCCACGGTCCGTGCAAGCTATCAGCATTTGTAAGCAATATGTTACCTTGGAAATGGGAAACCTATTACTTCAAATTCTTTCATATTAATCTCAGCGGTATTCAACAAGTGCTCGTATATTTATAAGAAATTTAAATTGATGTACTTGTTATCGAGTTTTTATCCAACTCGATAACAAGGCAGTTACATCAATTTAAATTTCTTATAAATATACGAGCACTTACCAAAGTTTCTTAACAAAAAAGATTTAGTTTGATCTCCCCCCAGCTGCTATTTCAATCTCCTCTGTACATTATGAGACACCCATATGGCATTTCATTAAAAAAGTGAGGTACAGTTGTTGATTATTAAAGTACCTGTAAAAATTTATGTCACTTGGAAGTTTTCTTGACAATGTAAGTGAAAAAGATATTGCATTTGTTTGAAGTACCTACTGCAAGAGGCATAAATTTATAAAAAGCTGAACAACGCAAAGACGGTTTACTTTAGGATCTAGGTTTGTACAGGCTGTCCCTGCGATATGTATTTCTTCTGTGTAGCCTGTATTAATAACATAAAGAGAAAAATAGATTAACCTTCGAATCACTAGGTAGGGTTTTGAGACCCCAGCGCTTATACAAGGTGCCCGGATTTCGTAGGGACAACATGGGTAACTTTTTTAGTCGAAGAGATAGAGAGATGGTTAAATTAGTAAAAAGGTGCGGGTTCAAGAGCTAGCTCATTAAAATACATTTTCAAATTTTACTTGTAATGGCCAACTTGGTTAAAATAAAAAGAAAACAAAATTTCATAATTTCTTTTATTTGCGTAACTTTTTTGTTACTTAGGATATTTAGATGCGGTTTGAATTATTTTGTATGGTAATTTAAATATTTTTATTGGCAAAACAAAACCAAACTCAATTACAAAAATATTAAATCACTCAAATAAGCCACCATTATTTGCAATGCAAAGTTGGCACCGTTTCTGAACACTATTAATGACTTTACGGATAGTATTGCCATTAATACTGTTAAATCAAACGCCTGAACGGTCCAGTGGTAAGAGGACCGGCCTTGCAATCGTACGGGCGTCGGGATTTTTCTCGGGGGTGGTTGGTATTGACTTCAGGCACCCTTCAGTGTTGGGGATAAAATTCGATACTGCTTCCCCTTAAACAGCGAGAAGGTTGGAAGTAACAAAGCCATGGAACACTTTACACACTCAAATATACTCCCTCTCTTGAGGCCCTGACAAGTCTTTGACTTAGGACCCCGTTGGGAAATCACCACAGATTAAAAAAAGCCTCAAGTACTGCAAATTAGTTCAAACCGCATATAAATATCTTAAGTGAAAAAAAAGTTACTGCAAATAAAAGAAATTATGAAATTTTGTTTTTTTTTTAATTTTCACCAAGATGGCCATAACAAGTACAATTTAAAAATGGACTCTTAATGAGCTATCGAACCTGTACCTTTTTGCTAATTTAACCATCTCTCTATCTCTTCAAATACAAAAGTTACTCATGTTGTCCCTACGAAATCCGGGCACCCTGTATATTTGTAATATTTTTTAAAGTTTTTAATTTTGGAATTTCATAATTTTTCTAGTCGAGTTTTTCGATATTTCCTCAAATTATGGTAAATTTATTTATTTTTAAAATCAAGACATATTTGAAAAAAAAATTCGGATTGAGGTCACTTAGTAGTAGTAGTAGTCGTCAATGCCGAAGCAAGGTTTTCTGACTTTAGAATGTAATATTCTTTCATACATGCTAGATATTATATTCATTTATAATTTTTTTTTATTTTCCCAAGCAACACCATTTCGTTCATTAGACGGTTTATATACGACAGACAGGGATATTTTTGGTAATGGTATATAGAATACTAAAAATATTCATATTTTAATGCTATTGGTTACCCTAGGATATAAGTGATACGTTAACTATACGTTTTCATTAAATTGTAATAAAATGTCACGCCTTGCAAAACACGTTTATCAAATTATTAAATTCCATCTTATCATGTAGGCGTAGGCCCATAACATACATTTTTCTCATTAAAATTTATAATATAATCTAAAAATGTATAATGAATGTTTAGATGTAACATTTATTAACAAATATTTATCCAAATTGGTCTTGTGACCCTTGTTACATAGTAAATTTTCTATAAAACTTCTAACATTGTATCACTACATAAGATGAGAGCTTAAAGTATGAGTATCTTATAAATAATAAATTATAATATGTCGCGACCTAAACTGTTGCTCACTCAAGTTGTCGTTTATAAGTCAAAACCGCAGGAACTTTCTTGCCAATTACAAATCATCACAAAATATATAATTACTACAAACGAACAGGCACTTGGTAAAGTTGAAATGTCAACATTTCGCTGTACGTTTCACAGCTTCTTTAGAATAAGTTTTAATAATATAAATATATAATTATAATAATTTTATAATTCCAAAATATACGTCTAGTATAAACCATGTATAAACGTTCCGCGTACCCTATAAATATACATTTTGTGTAAACGTTATATTTATCCCAAAAAGAGACGTTAGTTAGACTGTCACTCATATGTACGAGCCCTAACAACTATATGTTGGAACAAGCAACATTTTTCAAATAAAATGCTAGTTTACTGAATTTATAACAATTTTTTTAATTTAAACAGTAAATAAGCGACTAGCAATATTTCCAATGTTGTTTCGAATTATATTTAGAGCAAAATTAACTTTTGTTTAATTTATTGAATTTTATTTACACATTAGATGCATGAAAACACTGACAACTAAAAGTTGGAACACGCATTGGTTTTTTTTACTTTTCTTCAATTTCATCTCAGTGACGCTAAGGCCGCTTTGAAACAAAACAAGCCTTTGTTGTCAACAATGTTTTACGTGGTTTTACCAAGTCGTAAAGTTGACATCTTGTCTGTAGTGTACCTTGTTCTGTTGTCAAAATCATATAATTTTTGAAATATTGTGACAATAATGGGATGGGGGAAGCCAACTGATCGAAAAATGCGGGAGATTATCATTCGGCAGTACCATGAAGGCAAAACAATGTTCTTTGAATATCCTTTAACGTTCCTCCATATCTACGCCACACCTACGTCACGTTATTCTAAGAATAATGCTTATCCGACGATTGTAAAATCGGGCCTTAGTGTGCAAAAGTTTTACCTTTGAATATATTCCAATTTATAGGCCAAAGAAAAGCCATTATTGACAGAAAAACAAAAAAGGAACCGTTACATTTGGGTTAAATCTAAACTTTCGTGGTCTAAAATTGACTGGCGTAAAGTCATATTTAGTGATGAAAGCAAATTTAATGTTTGCGTGGGAGATCATCGTAAACGCGTAAATCGAGAAAAAGCAGAAGCTTTCCATAAAGACAGCCTTAAACGAACAGTTAAGTTCCCACGAGGCTTTATGGTTTGGGGACGTATGTCAGCTAAGGGATTGGGCACTTTAAAATTTATTGGAGGGATTGTAAACGCAGAAAAATATAAAAACATTCTTCATAACTTGTTGCAAAATTATATCCGAATGGAGATTACATATTCCAACAGGACGGTGCGTCATGTCACACAACAAAAACACCAAAAAAATTGTTTGAGGACAATGGTTTTAAAATTTTGTCACATCCTTTCAGCAGCCCAGATCTCAGTTCAATAGAAATACTGTGGCATAAAATGAAACAAAATTTAAAAAACAATTCTCTACGAACCCTACCTCAATTGCGCGCCAAATTACAAGAAATTTGGGATAGTTTTACACCTGAATTTTGCAAACGTCTTGTCGATACTATGCCTGATAGACTTCAGGCAGTTATTCGGGCAAAAGAAGATGTTAAGTCTTATTAAATTTGTTTCTTATTTTGTTAAATTCTACGTGTTCCAACATTTAGTTGTCAAAAGTATTGCGCTGAAAATAAATTAAAAAAGAAGTATATTAAAGCAATTGACTTTCATTGTTCAAATACACTTGCAAAAGGTCTGTTAAACATAATGACATAAATTCACAAAATCTTGAAAAAATTCGTCACAATATTTCACCGAATTCACGATTTATTTCAGACATAACTGCTTGTTCCAACATATAGTTGTTAGGGCTCGTATAAATACTAGTCTATAATATTCTACATTTAGACTAAATTCAAAACGTGTTTTAGACATATTCTATATTTGGTGTGTTACATGGGTTCATTTATAATTTTTGTCTAGCAAATGAGCGAAAAGTAAATCCCAGAGTGTATTTATATCACACCTGAAGAAACGTTCAAGTCTACACAATTCTTAACACAAAAAGCCAAAAAGAATTGAGAAACATGAAAAAAATTACATAATTTTATTTGACATTAAAACAATCCATAGCCGTCTCATTTTCTGCCTGATAATTGACCGCTTAAACTACATAAGGAAAAACTCTCCTCAATTAGGCCATTGTAAAAGAACATTTAAGTTTTTGTGACAGGAATTCATTAATAGGAGTAGATTACAGAAGACTCTCCAATAACTGTTAATTATCATTAAAAAACATTTCTCGTCAAAGTCATATTGCATCAAAAACGTTGCGATTATATATATAAATATATATAAATATCTGAAGCACTAAATACCTTTCTCTATTTTTTCCACTTATTGTAATTCTTTGAAGTTTTCATCCAAAATTATTTAAAATTTAGTTTTGATATGTGAAATTTTGTGAAAAGTTTAAAAATTGAAAAATTCAAATTTTGCGGAAACTAACAAAAAAACGTTATTTTCTGGCCTTGAGTTGTTCAGTAAGCTAAAACTAATACACGATGAAAAAAAATCTCGTTGAAATCTTGATTAATTTCCAAGAAATTTTAGGATTCTGGCAATTTCGAAAAACGCTAAGTACAAATTATTGCCGAAAAAAGTATTTTCGAAAAATCAGAAATAAAAATGTTTTCCATTTGATGCCGACTTTTTGGCGAGCACTGTATATTTATGTTGTTGCAATCAACTCTCCGTGGAACATCTAAACTTGTAAATATATACAGGGTGCTCCATTTAAAAAAAATCACTCTTTGTACGCCACCATTTTCTGGAACAACCCGGTATAGTTGAAAATAGTTTTAAAATATGCCGCGTGATGTCTGGTATAACTTCCTTAATCTTTTTTTCTCTACTTGTTATTCCTATGGGCTCCACAGAAGAAATACACACCCTTGGGATACCCTGACACGTTAAAATTCAGTTTGGAATCCGCAAACGAAAAAAGATATAGGGTTTCCATTTGAACTAAGGAAATGACATAACACCCAGAGTAAACAGAACACCAGAACACTCGGTCAAACTAATGTCAAACTAATTTTCAAATGTACTCCACATGATGTAATGAAACTTTGATTTGACACATTTTTTTAATAAAATGAGTAACTAGAGAGGTATAAAAGAAACCGTCTTAAGTGAAACACCCTATAGGGGCCTATTATGTGACTTATTAACAGGCTGTTAAAATTTAAGGATACGTTAAAATTCAAAATAGAGTCTTGTGATTGGCTGTTACTATGGTAACGAAATTTAACAACCCTTTAAATTTAACGTCTTCGATGCAGAATACGCCCTTATATATAATCGATTATTGAATAAACGAAAGGAAACATTCAATTATTCAAAATTTCGACAATTCAGTGATTGATGATTTATCCATACACGACATTACAAACCATGTTTGCCTTTAATTTTATATATTTTTCTATATATGTACATATACTTTTTATTTAGTATATTTCACTAAAAACTATAAACAAAGAAAAACAATATACCGCTCCGCCTGCAGATTTTTTGTTATTTCCTTCTTTCTAAATGATTGTACGTTTATTATTTGGTGAATTAGAAGTAGAGAATCAATGGATTTTATTTAGTAAATAATATTAATAGAAGTTATTTATTAAGAAAGTATTTTAGAAATGTAAAGCATATTACTGTCTTTAATTAATTTTTCTTATTTCGATAGTCACTAACATCATGGATAATCCATTAAATTTTACTAATTTCATTTCTCTACTTTGCCTTCACAATGAGCTCATTGTGACACCAAGAACAATTTCACAACGTGGCTCATTGTGAAACTGCTTTTGTTGAAATTTTTGTCAATTTTTAATTGAAGACCTTTAATAGAATCTACAAAATAATTCATTATTTATTTGTTATTTAATGGAATACTCACAATGAAGCTGGACAAGAAAAACTAATAACTTGTCAATTAAATTTTCGATTAAAGGTCTTCTCAAACCGGCGCGGTATGCGGTAGCGGTAGCGGTTCTGCGGTATGCACTTACACAGCGGTAATGCAATCGTTCAAACCGAGAGCGGTGTACCGCACACTTGCTGCGGTACTGCAGCGATACATTTTTGTATCGCGGCAGACACAGTTGACCGCGTGTATCGCCTGTATTTTTAATACTAATTTACCGCGTTAATACCTCTCTTCGGTTTGCGTTTGATTCAATCAGCGGTATCCCGTTACCGCACTATTACCGTTACCGCTACCGCTACCGCATATCCCGCCGGTTTGAGAAGGCCTTCAAACGAAAGGTTGTCAGTGTTGCCACGCATTACAACTAAAATTCCCCATATACTAAGGAGATCCAATTTTTAATAATATTTTTTATATTTATATATTCATATTTCATAAACGCCTGAACGGTCCAGTGGTAAGAGGACCGGCCTTGCAATCGCATGGTCGTCGGTTCGACGAAAAAATAGTATATTTTACACGTTTCACAAGAGGCATTGTAACACTCGTTCTATTGGGGCATTCCGGACTTGCTTCGCTACGCTCGTCGTAACCCAACCCCACTCATGTTACAATAAATCTTCTTGTGAAACTTATAAAATAATATACTATTTTAATTAAACATATCTAGTCGCCATTTGTTATCTAGATATTAACATCTAGAAACTTGACCATCCCGTCTAGTTTTTTTTACTGTCTTAAAGGTACATTTTTAAGAAAAAATAGGACTTGTTGATTTAATTTATGCAAGTTTTGATGAATTTAAACACATTTATTATGCAGGGTGTCCGTAAATTGCGTGGTCATGGATGGCTTAACCGCAGATTCCTGCGTTCAAAATAAGACGAGTTAATCCAACGTACCTATGTCCAAAAGTGCTTATTTAAGCTAGTATTCTACTTCAAAGTTGTTGAAAAAAAGTTAAGTTTTCTATAACAAAAGAACTCTTGAATCAATTCGGATGGTAATTGGTATGAGGATCAACAGGAAGGTAAGTCACATTTTCAGATGGTTTGAGTAACTTAGGCCCGATCTTTTCACCTTCCTGTAAAGTTGCCATTAATTTAAGTTCCACTTCAATAGTGGTAGGTGTCGTTTCACCTACTCGTAAATTTGAAGTTCCATATATATCAATGGTTCTAAACTTCAAATTAATCTGAATTGTTAAATAAATCCCCACTTTAGCGAATGACAACTTTACCGAGAGGTTAAAAGATCAGCCCTTACATTACTTACATTGGGTCGCTAGTGTGAGGAACAAAGTTGCCAATATACCTACAGATCTTGCAATAACTCTTTTGAGGTTAGGAAAGTAAAAATTTGAATTACATTCATTCTCTTCAACATTTCACCACTGTTCCTAATTATTTGAGCAATATCTTGTATCCAGATCCAGAGAACTGGTGCCGTGTTTAAAATACTAGAGTACACTTCGCACTTTGTTATGCATGTATCAGCCATTTGCTTTTCTGTGGCAGACTAGTAAATTAAAGTCCTAAATTAAAATGCATTTGTTTTTCGTGTGTAGCCTACCTTTTTCATTAGATTTTTCTATTTTGAGACTAAACCGTAGGAAGTGTCAAAAATTACAAAGACACGAAAAAGTTTCCTTCTTCTTCTTCTTCTTCTTATTTTGGCAATTGGTTATAAACCATGGGCCAGACACTCAAGTTGTCAGTACTTGCTTTTCTTCTTTTTTTCTCTCAATAATTTAAATTCATAATTTAATTTTAGATTGCGTTATGAACAAAATTAGTTCCTTAACTCTGTCTATATTTAAATTCGATAGAATATATGTAGCATTTAAAGGAGCCGCTAGCCCAGTCTTAATAAGATTTAAATATAATTTATCAGAATTTTGTCTTTTATTTGGACACTGGAATAAAATGTGATCTAAGTCCTCTACACTCCCACAAGTGCAGCAAGGAGAATCCAGGACTCCTATTTTATGCAAGTGGGATTGAGAAAGGCATTGATTGAAGCGCATTCTGCATATTGTTGTGATTGCTTTTCTTGGTATACCAATAGATTTAAACCAAGGTTCATAAGATACCTCAGGGGAAATTTTAAAGTACCATTTGGCTTTTGTTCTTGTGAATATTTCCCAGTCTTTTTGCCAGTCATTTAAAATGTTTTTTTCTGAGTAAAGTGAAAAAGTCGCTGTATATAGATTTTACTGAATTTAATAGTTGTCCAGAGATATCTCCTCGCTTTGCAAGCATATCAGCTCTCTCATTACCCACTATGCCTTTATGCCCGGGGATCCAAACGAAAACTATATCAAAGTTTTGTTCTTGAAGTTGAAAATATTGCTTCTTAATTTCTAAAGTCAACGGGTCCGATTTGGCAAAAATTCCGGCGTTTCTGATTAACTGCAATGCACTTTGAGAATCCGAAAATATCACAGACCCGGTCCACCTATTACATTCTATTATTTTTAAAGCTTCCTTGATTCCCAACATTTCAGCTCTACAAACATTGGTTTGCGAATTAATTTTTAGTTCCTTTTCATAATTTGTTTGCGGACAAAATATGCCGATACCTGCACCTAACGAGTGATCTGACTTAGATGCATCTGTGAAAATCCATTTTGCATCATGCCATTTAATGTTTGCTGATGCTGTAAATACTTTTTGAATCAACGGAACCGGAAATTTGATCAAATTAAATCTACTAGAAAAGGATAAGTCTACATTTACAGTGGTCATTTGATATTTGTATTGATGTATAAAATAAGGAAGATAAGATGTTTCTTGTATCAACGTTGTTAGGTTATTATATTCATTGAAAACTTGCAAAAGGATAGGGGGAGGCTGTCGATTCCAGATATTTGTCCTGCGGGAAGTTATTAAAGTAGATAATTCTTTTAATTTATCAATGGTAGGACTGTTGAAGCTACATAACTTAAAAATCATTTTGGCTGCTAGGAATTTGCATCTATATATTAAAGGAGGTTCTCCTGCTTCCGTTAATAGGGCAGCTGTGGGAGTCGACCTCATAGCTCCTAGACACAATCTTAAAGCTTGGTATTGAATTTTGTTCAGTTTTTCAGTTTTGGATTTATTTCTTGGGAAGAGAAAAATTCCTGAGTACTCGATGTGAGAACGTATTATTGCTTTATAAATGGTAAGTAAGGTTAATGGGTCAGCGCCCCACCAGGTTCTACAAATAGATTTTATAACGTTAAGTGATGCAAAACATTTTTGGGAAATATTCTTAATTTCAGTTCCAAAATGTAATTTTTTATCAAGAGTGATTCCAAGAAATTTTGCTTCATTTCCAAATGGGATGATATTTATCCCTATATGTAGTTGTCCTGTGTTTTCCAATATTCGTTTTCGGGAATATATAACTGCCCTGCATTTACAAGGAGCAATCTCTAGGTTTTTTCTGCTAGCCACTTCCTAAGAAGTTCGATATCCTGATTAAGTGCTGTTACTGCAAAATTCACATTGTCCGAAATATGGTAGATGACTATATCGTCTGCATATTGTAAAATTATGGAGTTATTGGAAATGGAATCTTCTAGATTTTTGGTGTATAATGTGTATAATAAGGGACTTAAAGAAGATCCTTGAGGGAGTCCTTTAGAAGATAATCTGGGACTTAGAATGATTTGGTGAAATTTGATCTCAATAGGACGATTTGAAATTATGTCCATTATGAGATGTAAAAAATTTGATGGAATATCAATTTCTTTTAGGACATTGGATAGGGAGTTCCAGTCTACGTTATCATATACTCCTTTTATGTCTAAATAGCAGGCTACTAAATATTTTTTCTCACAAAAGCTCTTATACATATCTGTTATTAAGTGTATGATTCCATCTCTAGTGCCAACGCCTTTTCTAAAACCTTTTTGACTTTGTGGTAATTTGTTCCCGTTTTCTGCCCACCATTCCAAGCGAGTTTTGACCATGCTTTCCAAAGTTTTCAGGAGACATGAGGTCAAAGCTATAGGACGGTAAGAAGAAACATGTCCAGAAGTTTTATGAGGTTTTAAAATTGGTACAACATATGACTGTTTCCAACCGTTTGGTATTTCTTTGCCACTTAAGAATGAATTAAAAATGTACACTAATAATCCTTTGGCATTTAAAGGAAGTTCTTGAATCATGCGGTACCATATGTTGTCTGGACCCGGAGATGAGTTTTTCTGATTGTTGATTGTACTTAATAATTCCTCCATAGTAAAGGGAAGAGAAAGGATATTGTTGCCCTCGGAGTTACTTTGGGAAACTTCAGGAAAGAAATAAGTTGAACATGGAGTTAATGATTCATGGAAAGAAGTAATCCAATCCATATTAAGGGGAATGTGGTTATTATTTGGTACTAGGGCGTTTCTTAAATTTTTAATTTTTTTCCATATTTCTGTTATGGAACTTTCTCTATTAAGGGTGTGACAAAAATCAATAAAGTGATTCTTTTTTTTTCTTTTTTAGCAGAGGTTTATTTTCTGAAATTGCTTTTTTTGCGAGTAAGAAGTTATTTATTGTCGGGTTGCCTTTAAATTGGCGTAATGCTTCTTTTGTGTTGTTTATGCTGTGTGTACAGTCGTCATCCCACCAACTCGGCGAGGGTTTAAAGTTGCGAGTATTCACTTTATTAACTTGAAGGTGGTTTTGTGCAGCTTCGGTAATTATTCCTGCAATAGCTATCTCAGGATTTTCAGTGTCTTCTAGGAATGAAATTTTCTCTCGGATACTGTCTTTAAACTTAACCCAATTTCCCTTTTTAAAATTATATTTAACTCTATGAGGTGTTTCCGGAGCGATTCGTCGTTGAGGGAAGGTAAAGTTAATCATAATCGGAAAATGATCATTTCCATATGTATCATCTAAGATTTGCCATTGAGAAAAGAAGTTTAGTTGAGGAGAACAAATCGATAGATCGAATGTGTTATCTCTCGTATTAATGCTACCAAATCTGGCAGGAGAATAGTCATTAAGGATATTTAGATTTAGATTCAAAATTACTGAGGATAGTATTTCCCCAATTCTATTTGAATTAGAGTTACCCCATAAGTAATGTAATCCATTAAAGTCTCCACAAATAATGTATGGGTGAGGTAAACTATTAAAAAAGTTTTCCATGTCAGTCATGTTTATTCTTGAATTTGGAGCAATGTAAACACTCGCCACTGTCATCTGTCTGATTTGAATAACTGTAGCTTGAAAATTTGAAATATTAGTAACAAAGTCCAGTTTATTAAAGGGGATGTCTTGTCGCACTAAAATGGTACCTCCTTTTCCATCAGCTCTATCGCATCTGATCATTTTATATTTTGGAATATGGTAATGGTTCTCTGGTTTAAGCCAGGTTTCGTTCAGGCAAATTAAGGAAAAATTATGATCATAAATTAGTTTTATAAGGTCACTTTTGTTGCTGTTTAAAGAGCGAATATTCCATTGCAAAATTTTTATGTCCATTTTGATGAAGAATGAGGAAGGATAATTGACCGAAGTAAGTTTATGACTCCATTAATCATTTGTAATAGTGGTTTCAGCATAGGATTATCTCCAAGTGATATCTTTAATTGGTCTTTGATGTCATTCAGCTGAGTTATAAAAGAATTATTGTTATGGGAAGATTGGTCTTGCATGGGCGTTTTTTATTTTCTATTGATTTATACATATTATATATTATATATTGGGTCAGAACGGTTTTCTGAGATATTGCCACTTTGATAAGAAAGACATGATTTATGAGCATTTAAATCATATGTTTTTTGAGGTATTATTTTTTTCCTCTTTGGAGAAGAATGGATTACTTTTGCGAATGTGGTTTGTCCTGATGGTGAATTTTGCAGTGTCGGGTTCTCTAGTGACTCAGTATTTATTAATGGAGGAAAATCTTGAGGTTTAAAGTAAAAGATTGAATTTTGTAGTTTTTTGTATAAACTGCTTGCGTCATGGAAGGGCAAATGTTGGAAAGCCATAATGTCTTTGATTGATTTTTGACGAGCAAATTCCAGGCACTCACGATCGGAAGAACGATGTGGCCCTTGACAGTTTACACATTTAATAGTTAGATTATTACATACCCCATCCTTATGCTCTTTTGCACAGTTCTTACAAATTTCTTTACCTTTACATAATTTAGCTGAATGGCCGAAATGTAGGCAACGGTAACACTGTAGTAACAATGTAGTGCCTTCAAATGTGATTGCAACTGTTTGGGTAGGTTTATAAATTATTCCTTCTTCAGACGATTCTCTTCTATTTAATCTCCTGACTTTCAAAATTTTACTAGTTGATTGAATATTTTGAGCTATTATTGACTCATCTAACGATTTGTGAACATTTCGGATAATTCCCTGGCATGACACACGATGATTTGGGATAAAGGCTGTTAAGTCATTTTTCTCTAGCACAGGATTGGAAAAAAAATTGCTTGCATTTTTTGCGTTTTAAAACGTCACGGCTAATCTATTTCTTCCTTTGCTATCAATTTTTTTAATACCAGGAACAACAGAATCGTTTAAGTACTTTCCAACTAAGAGAGGATGAATAGTTCCAATTCCTCTTCCGGTTTTTTCTTTTTTGGATTCAATATATACTTCAAAAGGTCCTAATGCCTTAATATTATATTTGTTTGAATTGTAATTACGTGTGGGAATCCAATTTTCTTCCATTTCAACATTTTCTATGGAGGTTTGAGTTTGAACTTTTTCAATGGTTTCATTTATTTTTGCAAATGATCGATGAGTTAAAACTACCGTAATGTTAGATGGATTACTAGAATGATGTATAACTGGGGAGACTGGTTCAATTGGAGTGAAATAATCAATGGGACCGGGAGACAAGTTTCCCGGTTCCGAATAACTCATTTTAAAAATCAACCACATCAGTTGTATGATATAAGCATATAACGCACTTTTTCAAAACACTTTGACAGTTCGTTCCAAGTAACTTTTTCAAAAGTTCAATTTTATCTTAACTTCAATGTCTAAGTAAGAACGTAAACACCAAAATATTCACGAGTCTTTAGTTCGTATGATAATTCACTTCTCTTACAATAGAGCTTTTTCTCAAATATTATTCGTTTGATAAGACGTAGACTAAAAAAGCTTCCTAATAGAAAGCTTTTTTTGACATTTCGTCACCTCAGTACTTATTTGTGCTATACAACAAGACAGTTTGGAGCTAATCAACACCTAAGCAAGGAAATTACATGTCCAAAATAAATTATAGACCAAATTGGCATCTAATTTCCCAGTGATAGAGCTTTTTTTGTTACAGAAGGTTTGGTAAATACAATAAACATGCACTGAATTTATCAAAAGTGGATTTAACTTAAAATATCAAAAAATGTGATATGGAACAAAAAAGCACTGAGACGACGATTTATTACGCGTGAAAATTTCGTTAAATTTATTTTCCAAATTTCTAATTACCCTAACGAAAGTGTAACAGCGTCGAAGTTTAACCTCGTAACTTGGACTAATCTGGAAATTTCGCATTAAGGTGGAATTTGCTATAAGCGTCTGCGGGTGCGTCTAAACGCAAACGTCTGACGCTCGGACATCGAGACAATGGTTTTAAACGTGTTTGATTTCCTACACGTGCGATCTGACGCTGCGTATTGCGACTAACGCATACGTCTGTCAGACGTCTGCCTCAAAAGCAGTCAAGACGCACGTCGCATAGGACTAGTTGACAATTTTTTTATTTGAAATGGCTTCAAAATTTTGTCTTACTGCCGAAGAAGATGAAACACTACTAGAATGTGTCAAATCGCCGTTCGTACATATCTTTCACCGATTTCTTCTTTGTTCTTGACAGCAATGTTAATAAAATGTCATCATCGTCATGCTCTTCTAACAAGAGTGGCAGTAAATAATGATTATTCATTTGAAACGGAGTTTTCTCACAATCAATCGGTACAAATCCCTTGAAGACGCTATGCAAATTTTACTGTTTGGACGCTTATTAAGAAACAACCGCCTGCGATCTTAACGTTGCGTCTAGACGCGTCCGACCATATAATATAATATAATATAATATATAATAATAATAATATAATATAATAATAATAACCATATAATATAATAATCTCTAATCTATGCGTCCGACTGACGTGTGCGTCAAACGCAGACGCAGACGCTGATAGCAAATTTCACCTTTAGAACGTTGTACGAGTGTGAACTACCCTATTTTTTAATAATGAGACTGGCCCATGTCGAGAGTAGGATGCATTATAGGTCTGTCATTGGCATATAGACCTCTCCCCCTTCCCGCGAACGATTCGCGTAGATCGACGCCTCGAAGTAAATTACTTTCAGTCGATATGACTTCTCGTTCGCAAACAGACCTTACTGAGGGTTCCTCTCAATTTGTGCAAACTTTTCATTAAACGGGGTTGTTTTGAAGTGAAAAGTAAACGGGCTTTTGGCTCGAATGTGTCTTTGTTTGCAACGAAAACTGAAGTTTTCGTCGAGGCTTTTCCAAGCTTGTTCCGTTGTGTCTACGGCAGGTATGTTTTTAGCGTTACATCGTGCGACGGGCGGTTTTCAATTCGTGTTCTTCTTTATAGAGGCTTTTTTAAAATATGATTAATTGGTTCCCTCCCATTTGTTCCGAACGTTTCACGGAGTTCCGCGGAGTAAGAGCTGCTTGGCGATCGTCCTCGTGGTATGCCCTTGCTAAAATGTATGATGGCCTCGTGAACGGATCTTGAAATTCTGACAATGTGGTGTGTCATCGAGTCAGATACCACAGGAGGGCGCACTCCGTGGGAACAAAAGTGGTAACTAGAAGCCGTTCCTCCACTATATTCCGACTTCGTTACCCTGAAACCAAGTTGTCATTCTGAGTGATACGGCGCTCCTGTTACGCCTAACCTCGACGGACGTCACTTTGACGTTTGCGCTTTGGATAATCAAAGGTTGGGGTCTGTATCTTTATTATTCCAATTGTTTATGTATTTTGTTATTTCGTATTGTGATATTAATGGTTAAATCATAAACGGCGTTGATACAAGTATCTATTTTCGAATTATTGCGTCCATTTTAATGCGTTTTGTAAACGGAATCGTAAAGACCATTTTAGTTTATTTTTAACATTGACTTGATATACGATACGTGTAGATTGTTAATTTAATTTTTGAATTGAGTCATAAATAAAAGCAAGTGTGCATTACTGGTGGCTCTTATTTCTTTCGGTTTAGTAATTTATCCCTGTACCAGGTGGACCATTTTTGATGGTTTTACAGGATTTCTCGGTTATTTGTAGAAATAAATGAAAGCCGTTTTCGCGACCCAAAGCTACTTTTTCGAGAAAAACTCAATAGTGAAGATAAAAGTTAGTTACCTGGATTCGTTCGGGAAATAACGGCCGAAAACGAATTTTCGCGAAGTTATTTTTCACAATATCTCAGCCGATATTTCCCGAACGAATCCAGGTAGCTAACTTTTGTCTTCACCGTTGAGTTTTTCTCGAAAAAGTAGCATTGGGTCACGAAAACGGTTTTCTTTCATTCCCACAAATAAACTCTGTAAAACCATAAAAAATGGTCCACTCTGTACTTTTGGGGTTACGTACGACCCATCCCTATCTCCTCAAGTCTAGCCGGTCGGGAGGTGATTCAATCGACACATCTCTACTTTTGTAACCAGGCAAGGTCACACAGTAAAATTTTACTTGACACTTTAATTTTACAAATGATTTCAATTTTATAAACGTATACATTGAAGAAGCACCAAAACCGTTGTGAAAAGTTTGTACATTTATTGTTGGAACCAATAAAGACTGTAAACTCAAAGAATTTATATAAACAATTGTAAAATTCTTTGTAAAAACTTATTAAATAAAGTTTTCTTCTTAATCTCAAAAATGTTATTGCAAAATCTATCTTCTGGTAACCCTGTTTTACACACTAGCTGTCTACTCTAAATTACTAAAACGCAGGAAGAAAAAAATAAGGAAAATTAACTTTTTTTCAACAACTTTGAAGCAGAATACTCACTTAACGAGGCGCATTTAGATATAGATAAGTTGGGTTGAACCATCTTATTTTGAGCCAAAGAATCTGTGGTTAAGCCATGCTTGTATTTATTTGTTAATCGTCGTATTAAGGAAACATTATAACTTCTGTTCCTATTACTTTAAAAGCAATTTGAAATAATAAAGAGGCGATGGTGTATGAAATACACCTCGTGATCGATTACGAAAATTTTTAAGTAAGGGTTCAAATCAAAAAGCTGTTATAACTTGTAAGATGAAATGTGAACATATTGAAATTTTAATTATTATGAATACATATATTTTAAATTGATAGATTGGATTGATTTTTGAAGTTTTAATTCTGAGGTATACTAAAAATTCAATTTTTTTTGATCGATGATAAAAAAATTATTGCTTGTAATTCATTCAATGCACCTAAACAGTAATAGAGTGCTATAATCCGATGAAAAAGTGCTTTGGTGGCTTTTGAAAGTCGCCGACAACGAATCAAGCGTTCAGAACCGGTGTCGATTCGATACTGAAAAAAGATTGGTTTCAGAAGGTCTCGAATCACGGCGAGAATTTCTGGTTCCCATCCTTCCGATCATCACTGACTCGGTCGCTGCCGCCCGATAAGATACGGAACATTAATAATACATAAATGCGTTATCGAGTGTTTTACATAGTTCGTGTGTGAATGTTGTGTTGATCACTTCGCTTTCGTTTGTAAACCGCACCTGTTGTCGACGTGCTGCCGCACTCTTTTGAACATGTTCGAAGATGGGCAAAGTACGAAGCAGCCGCGTGAGAAAAATCCCAGGGAAAATGCTAATTACCTGTCCATCATTAGCTTCTTGTAAGTACATTTGGCAAGGTGAAAAAAAATTGTTTCATCTTGATAAAAAATTATAAAGTTTAGCTTTAATAGTTATCGTTAATTGTTACATTTTATTTTTCAAATTAATTTTTTTATTTGGGATCAAATTTTACTATTAACGGAGGTGCATCACTTTTAGAATTACTTTCGAATTCTATAACATTTTACAAGAAACTAAAATTAAAAAAAAATAAATAAACATTACTTGACTGTTTAATTAAGTAATATAATAAAAAGGTTGTGACATTTTTTTAAATAAATATTTGAAATGAGGTATCAACAAGAAATGTTTATAAATACTTGGCAAACACATTTTATTATTTTTTAAAATTAGAAAGAAAACAGAAACCCTTCACTCTCGCTGGACTTTAAATTCTCTCTGTTTTTCTCATAAATGAATGTTATTATTTATGTGTACGTACATTCATTTGAAGAACTTTATATCGCAGATTGGATTGTATTTTCAATTTATTGCGCACTTCTTTTTTTTAAGATAGCGAATCTTTCGTTGTTCAATTTTTTGATCATTCCGAGACACTTCAAATGTTCTGTGTCAGAACGTTATTTAGTCGAATAATAAATAAAATAGAAGAAAAATTAATATAAATATACAGTGTGTTTCCGTTTAAGTATCCTAGCGTTGTAAGAATTAATAAACTCCATATTGTGTAAACTGAACAAAAGTCTATTGTGTTTTCAAATGGAATGTTATAATTTTAGTAGATGCTATTAACAGATAACGTAAATACTTTGTGAAAAAATTGCTATATTTGGTAGGCATATGAATCGAATTAAATACTAAGACGTAACATCCAATAGCCTTAAATCGTAGAACAAATTCGAGGAGCTACCAAAAGTTCAAGTAAAATGCATTAGAATTTGTCAACAGAATGGTGCTCCTCTACATAGCACCAGAATTGTCACGAATCTTCTAAATGTAATCAGTCTAGACAGACGAATTGAAAATCGTAGAGAAGGAGAGAGATGACCAACTAGATTTTCTTTAAATCAAATTAAGTAAAAAAAAACTCTAATAAAGTTTTGTTCTAAAGTAAACCATTTCAAAAATGTTGGGTGCTTAATGTTTTATTTTTAATTTTTAAAGTTCATCTAATCATATTTATTTATCCGTTCACCTAATAATCAATTCGAACTATAAAAAAATTTAAATTAATAAGAAGAGTACTTCCTAATTTGATAGTTATTTAATTTGGCTACCGGTTTCGATATAAAATCTTCATCAGGCAACTATCGTCATAATAATAATAATAATAATAATAATCTTTATTTGTACTCAGCCATTACAAAAAATGGATGTACACGTCATCTTACTAACTAATGGCCGATTTCTTCACCATGTTTAACCTTAGGTTAATTTATCTAACAATTGGAATGTGACATATGGCCGTACACATACTATGTGTCACATTCTAACTGATAGATAAATTTAACCTCAAGATAAGGCGATGAAGAAATCGGGCATAAACCGAACACAAAACTCAAACATATACACACCTACCAGAGCTGTGCGAGTATTTACTGTTACAAATACAAGTCAATTACAAGCACAAGCACTTTTGGACTCGTACTTGTGCTTAAGCACAATTAATTACAATTGTGCTTAGTACTTGTACTTGTATTTATACTTGTGCTTATTACTGCAAGTACACTTCACAGCTGTGCGTATACTTATGGTTATACGTACAGTCGTACAAGTATTAAAATGTTAATGTTAACATTTACAAAATAACGCAAGATAAATAAAAATGTGAGGTACTTGCAATTAGTTTTAGAATATAATGAGATTGTTTTTCCATAGTTAGGTACTTGCAATTAATTTTAGAATCAACAAATGCACATAATATATCTATCGCTGAGTTATTTTTATTTTCCGCATATTCCTTGATGATGCGATACATATATGTACATATCTAGAGAGACGCGGCCTATCTGCGCGACAAAATATTGATGCTTCATAGTCTGGCCGGCAGCGAGTCGTTCCCCCACTAATAAGTATTTATAAGCACGAGTCCAAATACAAATACTTTTGGATTTGTGCTTGTATTTAAGTGCAATGAAGCACTATTGTACTTGTGCTTGTGCTTGTTGTATTTATAAGTAGTACTTGGCACAGCTCTGATACCTACACATACAAAAACATATATATACAAATATGTACAAATCGCCAAAAAGGAACCTACAGATTAGAGCAGATCACACCCACACACCACAAGTTAAGAGCACTTCACGATATTTATCGGAGAATCCTCTCCTTATCACATATTCAGTGCAAATGCGCTTAACTGTCTCTAACACCCCTTTATATAAAATTTAGGTCGCGACATCTTGTGACTGATTTTTGACCTAACAAAAATGACATCTTGCGACCACATTCTCCTTACTATTTTTTTAGTGTTAATTTTGTTAATTTTAGATACTATTAGTAGTATAATAGTATGATCAGGTAGGTAGGTAGGTAGGTAGGTAGGTAGCTAGCTAGCTAGCTGTTAGATTTCATGTAGTGTTTTTCAATTTTTTTAAATTGTACTGAAGATGGCAGCTTAGCTGCCGAAATACGTATCTACGGATATAAAATTATTGTGGGCGGAGATTAATTTCGATTACTAAATATAACGTCATAATTTAAGAATTCTGAAACAGAATAGAACACCTTTTCAACTAAAAAACTTTTAATAATTTTCCAAAGGTTCATTTTTTAGCGCTTCAGGCAATTTGTTAAAAAATTTAATGCCCATATAAGCCGGGGATAGTTCATATTTAGCGGAATGGTGCCCCTGGACACAATAGAAATGTTTAAGTCGAGTGTTATATTTGTGAAAATAGGAATAAAATTTGTTAGGACGAGTCTTTACATATACTAGTCATTTGTAAATGCATATTGCTGGGAACGTTAGTAGACTGAATTTATTAAAAATATCTCTTCATGAGTCTCTTCATTCATTCTTCATTCATCATTTCCCTGCCAGGGGCGTTTTCCCATAGAATTACATTATAGGAAAAGTAACTATATCCTATTGCATAATAACGAGTGTTCAATTAAAAAGACGGTCTAGATAGCTGTGCAATTATTGTGAACGTATATATAGTTCATATCTAGCGGAATGGTGCCCCTGGACACAATAGAAATGTTTAAGTCGAGTGTTATATTTGTGAAAATAGGAATAAAATTTGTTAGGACGAGTCTTTACATATACTAGTCATTTGTAAATGCATATTGCTGGGAACGTTAGTAGACTGAATTTATTAAAAATATCTCTTCATGAGTCTCTTCATTCATTCTTCATTCATCATTTCCCTGCCAGGGGCGTTTCCCCATAGAATTATATTATAGGAAAAGTAACTATATCCTATTGCATAATAACGAGTGTTCAATTAAAAAGACGGTCTAGATAGCTGTGCAATTATTGTGAACGTATAGCGTAGGGTTCTTCGTACGACTAGTGTCACCTGCATTTCTAGCCTCACTTTAACTCGAAGAAAACATTTCAAAAATAGACATTTATTACTGTAACTTATAAAACTTTTTACAACAATTATAATAAATGCTGAAAGTGTCTACCTTCTTCTTGAAAACATTTCAAGGTTCTATGCTTAATTGCGTTCATCAGGTTTTTGTAAGACAGGAGGAGATTCCTTTAGTTCTTGAATTTTATTTGCAATCCGCTGTTTTAGGTCATTTAAATCAGCAACTAATGTGGTAAATATGGAGTTCTTTATGTAAGGCCACAAGAAAAATCACAAACGGTTAAATCACAGGACGTCGGAGGTCAAGAAATTACAGTGTTCCCACTAATAAATCTGGCCAAAAACTTCTTCAAAGCACCTTGCCACAGAATACGTCCAATTTCCATCAATTTTTGCACAGAAATTTACAAAATACTTGCCAAAATATTCCAAAAAACTTTGAACAGCTTTCGAGTTTTATTGACACAAGATTAACCGCCGTCAACTTGTCAAAGTTGAAATATAAATGAAGTTAATCATGACATACGTTCCTAACAACAAAAGCGTGTCACAGCCTTCTTGACCGTTTTTTTTTATTGAACGCTCGTTACATGTTTAGTAGGTTATCATTAGATACTATGGGTTTGAGTTGTGTGTTTGAGCAAAATATATCGTATTCAACTTTTTGCAGAGGTTATTAATTTGTTCTTCCCAACTTAATTTCTGAAAAATGCAAACACCAAGGAAGTTAGTGAGAGGAACAGTTTCAACATTACCACCACAAATATTAAATACGTCGGTGCCAGGATTTTTCCTATTTTCCACATGTTTCACAATATCATTTATATACATATAACAAAAAAATTAGCGGTCCCAGCACAGACCTCTGGGGAACTCCATCATTTTTGTTGTTTTCAGATGACTGGACATTTTTAATTGACACAAAATTTGCGTGTGCATAGATAGGACTATACCCAATTTAGTACGCTTCCTCTAATACCAAGGCTATACAGTATAGTTTTTCGATAACGTAATTTACATTGAAACAGTCGATTGCGCGAGTCAGGTCAAAGAAAAGGCCCCGAACGTAATAACCATTATCGACTTGTTGGTAAATATATTTCAAAAAAATTTGCAGCCGTAGACCTACCGACGTGAAAGTCATATTGAGAGCTGCACAGCAAATTGCAAGATTCGATAAACTTAATTAGTCTGTTATACCTACATGGCTTTTTCAAAAATTTTGGAGAAAATACTAAGTAGTAATTGTTGGGAGCACAAGTCTCATTCTTTTTAAAGGCGGATATCACTACCGCTGTCTTCAAAAGCTCAGGAATTGGCCTAATTCTGTTGAGCGATTTATAATTAATATGTGCAAGCCGTGTTGAAACTTTATGTATAATAGCTTTAAGCAAATACGTGGACATACCACAAATGCCTAAGCTATTTTTGTTTTTTTAAGTTAGTAGCTATTGTAGTTATTTCATCGGCATCCGTCGGTAAGAAAACAAAAGTTTTAGGATTAAGATTGTCAACCGTACAACAGGTGGGAGAAATCCTCGGAAAGTTTTGCAGAATGGTATCGATAATCTTAGAGAAATGTTAGGCAAATATTTCGGAAACTTCAAGAGGTTATGACATGAACATAGGTACCATAATAATTCAATATTTTTATTTTTATTTGCACGGCCTAATTTCTCGTTAATTATCTTCCACGATATTTGAGATACATTCGGCGCATTTTCTAATATTTTATTACCATATTTATTATTAGTACTGTTTTTTAGTCACGCTAATTAATTTGTTGTATTGATTCTTTTTGCATTTATAAGTTTCTCTCAATTCTGGATCATTTAGGTTTCGCATTAGCCAGTGTAAATTTTTTTTTAGTTCTTGGTCAGCAATGAAGATCCTTTCATCAATCCACGGGGACCTTTTAGTTTTTTTTTTAATTTTTTTTTTACTTGGAAGGAGTCATTAATTTCATTAAGAAGCATATCCGTGAACATACCAAAAATAATGTTAATTTCTTGTGTTTCGTGTATAATTAAAATTAATGTTGAATAAACGCGTACACAAATTTTCTAAGGCGAAACTTATTTTGCGACAGCAAATGGATTCGTTCTCGTGTTCGTTACTTACTACCACAGCTACTACTTACTGCTATGTGTTAAGCAAACAACGGGCGTCATTTTGAACAGCTTTTGAGATAAAGTTAAAAAATTCTGAAAATTACAAAACACGTCGTATTCTTGCTTTATTAGATTTTTTTTAGTTTGAATTGATTATTAGGTGAACGGATAAATAAATATGATTAGATGAACTTTTGAAAATTTTAAAAAATAAAAAATTAAACATTAAACACCCTGCATTTTTGAAACGGTTTACTTTAGAACAAAACTTTACTTTACTTTTTTACTTAGTTTGAATAGATTATCACGTCGTTGAAGTGGTGACATTACGTCACGGGACAGTCTGTATATTTGAAGTAAGGATGAAACCAACGTATATTTAGTAATGGGTAGTTTAAGATTAGGCGTCTTTATTAACTTGTAGCAATAAATGAAAGAACGAAAAACAAGAATGCATGTTTGAATAGATTTTAGTTAAATAAATTATCCAACAAATAAAAAAAATTAAATGATCAAAACAGTTGCTGTTGATTTTGGAGTTGTAAGTTTAATAATTTTCTGAATGATTAGAGTACCTATTTATTGTTTTATAAGCAACAAGGTCGCTGCCTAAAATTACAATTTATAAGAAAATAACAGAAATTCTTAAGCAATAAAAAATATTTAAATTACCTAATAAAACTAATTGAATAAAATAATTTGCAAAATAAGGTATTCCTTTTTGTGAAGAATAATGTACTAATAATTTGCTCTGCGTTCTCATTCATTAAAAAGGAAATCCAGATACAGATATTATAAAAGTTCAAAATATTATTAAAAAAATATATTACAAAACATACTCAGATAAGTTATCAAGAGTTTAAAAGATAACAACTTGGGTTTTTATAGCTATAATATTTATATAAGCACTATTTTTACTATTTACTTGAGTGTTTACAGACTTTATGAGAAAAATTACCTAAATATGACACTTTTAGACATTCGTTTAAAATATACATTAATTTTTTTACTCGGAAAGATTTTATGTATTGCTTTAAATTTATCTTTATTTTACAACGACTGGTTTAGAAACGACAAAATGAAAAACGTTTAAAAATCAATTAAAGAATTGAATGACGTATTAAAAATAAATCTTGCTACAATAGAATTTTTTATTTGAGCACCAAATTATATCAACACGATAATTGAGTTACCTTCTTCACTGCACAAACACAATTAGATTAGATAAAAGGATAGAGAAAAATCTATGTACATAAAAGAACTCGTGGCAACCTTCTAAATGAAACGGAATTGTTTACAATTACAAAATATTCGTTTGCGTCAATCAATCGTAACAGGTGAGAAATTCCGACACGTTTTAATTAATTAATTTAGTTTCAATCTGTTTAAGTGATGTTTTGTTAATGCATTATTAATTCGCAGGACGCTTTGTATTGCTTCCTATGTCTTAAAACTCGAAAGATAAGTTACTTTCGAGAACGTCAAACTGATTTTAAAAATTTCACGTCGCTAAACAGTTTTAATAATAAACTTTCCATAATTTCTTTGCGAAATATTTGACTCTATTTTATGATCTGCCAGTTCTTTTATTAATTAGAGGATCAAATATTATATTATATTAACATTATACATGTGTTCACCGAGTGTTCACCGAGTTCACCGGTTTTCTTTTCTGGTGTCTAAACTATTTAATTTAGAAAATTTAAAAAAACTCTATACGTTAAATTTATTTGCAATTACACAGGGCGTTCATTTTACAAGTGTGAGCAAGTACCTACCTTTAATACTTTAAATGGAATGCCCTATTATTTCACATTTTGTTGTGAATAATACATTTTATACGGTCAATGAATTTCTCAGTTATTCTTATCGTTAGTGTTATGCTGTATTTTTGACATGAACTGTGTATATTTTGAGTTCGAATAAATGATATGATATGATATGATATGATATGATTACGAATTTTATATCAACACTTAATTTTAAATTTCAAATCATTTTAAATGAAAACTTCAAAGATTTGTAATTGGAAAAAAAAAATAGGGAAAGCTATTTATTGCTTTAGATATTTTATTATTTACCGAAAAGTAATATTTGTACCTAATCGCAACGTTTTTGATGCAATATGCTTTTGAGGAGAAATATTTTTTAATGATAATTAAAAGGTGTTGGAATTTCTTCTAAAAACTCTAATCTACTCCTATTAATGAACTCCTGTCACAAAAACACCCTAAATATTTTTTTACAACGACCTAAATGAGGAGATTTTCCATAACTTTACCTGACATTAAAACAATTCATAAACTCATAAACTACATAAGGAAAAACTCTCCACAGTAAAAATCACTCGGTGTATCTAATAGGGGCTAAATAGGTTTTCAGAAAAGCACAAATTATTGCCGTAAAAAGTTTTTCGAAAAATCAGAAATAAACATTTTTCCCATTTGATGCCGACTTTGATGCCCTATACAGTGGCGAGCACTGTATAGGGCATTCCATTTGAAATATTAAAGGTACTTGCTGACACTTGTAAAATGAAGGATTAGAGGATGATAGCGTTTGATTTTTTTTTAATATTAAATGGTTTAAACGCCACAAAAGAAAACCACACTCGGTGGATACGTGGTATATGTTCCCGCTGAATTTATATGGGTATGCGTTAGAGTAGCGTAAATCTTGTAGAGATTTGCTTCGAAAGACGTACAGGGTGATTCAAATTCGAGTGTCACCATTGGGATCTCACTTATTATAAGATAGGATATAGGTTTAAATTTGACACTTTTGCAGAATTTTATACTGATTAATAATCTATCCTCAAAGTTGCGTTATTTCTTTTTGTTTTTAAGTTATTGTGAAAAAACTGGAAAAATCAATTTTCGTATCGTGGCCCTAACTTTTTTGTTACAGAATTAATTAAAACATAAATGATACTTTCTTGAAGCAACTTTCTAATAGGAATCTTTCTAGGAAAATAAAATTTTTATATGACGATTATTTGTTTCAGAATTATACCTATGTAACTTCAATTTTTCTTATGGACGCTATATTTAAATTTTAGTGAATTAAATAGGAAATATTATGCTGATTTCCATGATATATAACACTTTATATTAATTTGAATATCAGCTGAAATAAATCTAAAAATATGATAATCAACAAGGCCGTGATTGCAATTTTTAGAGTGTATTATACTTTTGAAACAAGTGTAGAATTTCTTTTGTTACTGTAGTAAATGCGAATCATATCTCACTTTTCGAATTTTTCAAATTTCATTTTTTAGGCATTAATAACTTTCAAAATGAAAGGATGAAATTTCAAACAATTCAAAGTGACAGCTTTCATTTATAAAATTAATGGCGAAATAATCGCTAGCGCTTGTCTTATAAAGATTGAAGTCATAGCCATCTTATTAAAATCTATACCTTTTCAATTTCAAATTGGGACTAAACAGATTCAAATTGCGAATAAACAAATTCAAAATGAGAATAATCAAATTCAAATTGGGAATAAACAATTTCAAATTGCGACTAAACAAATTCAATTGAGGATGTTTTTAGAGAGGACGAATTTACCGATAATCATTTGCTGAGACTTTCCCCATACAGTCCAATGTTGAATTCGCGTGGTCTTGTTTAAAAGCTGGCGTTATAGGAGACTTAGCAATCCAAATGCCACAAATTTTAGCAGGTGAGGCCAGGCCAAACATTGCGCAGACGGAATATCATTTACAAAAATTAGAAAATAGAGTGCGACAAAATATTACTAACAAAATTACCGTACCTATAACTGTATAAGATTCGTTGCAAACATCCAAAGATTCATACCTGATGCGTTAAATATGGTTGATGTAAAATTTTGATTTAGGCATATAAGTTATTATTAGTTAGGTAGTTACATTTCGTTTTGTTATTATTACCTACGAGCTAGTATTCTTTCTGAATTAAAATATTTTGTTCCAGTTTGAATTTGTTTATTCCCATTTTTAATTTGTTTCGTCACAATTTAAATTTGTTTAGTCCTAATTTGAATTTGTTTAGTCCCAATTTTAAGTTGAAAATGTGTAGTTAAAATTGTCAAAAAATTATCACCACTTATGTAATTACTGTTGACAATATTCCAGTATGAAAATTTTTAGTTTGGTTTCTTAACATGAACTAAAAATGAAAAGATAAATTTCATTAAGTGTGTTACGATGCAACTTCTTTAAGAAACATTCAAGCAAGTTTTGCTGCATTTTATCCAGATCGACCGCAGTAGAGACATTTCGAAGAATTATAGAAAAGTTTGAAAATGAAGGCACCCTTAACAGAGTATTAAGTATTATTTTTTGGGCTTTTATTTCAGTACCAGAGGATGTTAGAAGAAATCAAAATTATAAGAATCAATTTCTAAGTTTATTTCTGTATAACTTTTATCTTAACTATTTTGCTGTAAAATTATTAGGAGAGGAAATAATAGAGATTCCTTATTTTTACATGTAAAATCCTATGTCTCGGAAAGCAATTCTATACCCGGTATACATACCTACTGAATTTTAAAATTACTTCAGCAACCTTTATTTAGAAAATCAAAATTTACAACATTGTATTGCCTTACCTGTCATTCAATTTTCATAATATAAAATAAGCTGTCAGTCAAAATGATTTTTTTAAAATTCTTAATTTTGTTTCTTATTTATTACACCGTCGAGTATGTGATATTTTATATTTTTTTGTTATGCATATATTCTTTAGAGTTACATGGATTAGGTTAGAATATGCAAACTCTTATTTGTACTAGAAGTACAGTTTTCAGTTGTTCGTCTAATTCCAGGGTTCTTGGTCATCAGCAAAATTTAGGTATCTTTATAGAGATAGTACTGGTATCTTCGCGATTCTTTTCCAGATTTTAAGGTTTATTCTTAAAGCATTTTAAATTGTCTTTTAATGCCTGTTTATCTTCAAATTTTTCACCAGTAAGTAGTCTTTTTCATCTGACGCTCAGAATGTGTATACTTAGATATTTTTCTTGAAGGTAGTTGTCCATATTTCATGAATCTATTGCTTATTTATCTTTCATTTTTTTTTGTGATGGAACCAGATTCGTTCTTAAAATTCCATTAACGTGGAATGAATTTCTGTGTAACGTTGTTAGATGTACAACCAAATCTTTTTTTCCTGTCAGGGGAGAAAGAGATTACAGCGGAATGCTTGATTTATGGAATTCCCTGGATAACTGTTAGTGTCGACGGCAGTTGATCAAAACGGTCATACGGTCATAATTATGATGCCAAAGAAGGTCGATTGGAAAATGCACGGCTTCGACTCAACGTCTTTAATACCAGGATAATAAAAGCAATTGTTCTTTACAATTTCTTTTTCCCTATTACCATTATCTTTGGTTGCCGTTCTACATTTTTTTTTAATTAAATAACTTATTTCGACGTATTATGCTTATATGCGTACGTGTTTTCGCTTGTTTTTTACAAATTAAATTATCTAGTTTAAATGTTTGCAGGAATCCTGTATTGATTCACAATATTAGGAATAGATTAAATTTCCTTACACAACTGTGACTATGTCAATTGCGCAATTAGCATAGCATAACAATCGGAATTCGTGGAACTAGTTTAAGCTGTTAGTACAATTCCTGGCATAGGTATAGTACACAATGAGACACTTAGAGCCCGCGCAGACTGCAGATTTTCTATCGGCCAATAGTTTATTCTGCATCAAGCTACGAGAAATGTGATACGTGGCTGTACATTAAATTATTATAGGCCACGTAATCGCACTTCTCGTAACTTGATTCAGAATTAACTATCGGCCGATAGAAAATCTGCAGTCTGCGCGGGGTCTTAGGGGCTTCCCTAAAATGTGAAGTCACATTTCACTCGTATTTATTACATTATATTAAACAAGTTTCACAAAAAATTGTTACCCTCATTAAAGCTTAAAAAATGAATAAATCAATTTGAGTTTTAATTAAAGAAACATGTTATTATTAATTAATTAGAATTCTAAAGGTAATATTACATTTATTGGCGCATAATACAAAATTGTATTAATCTCTCATCGTTAGGTAGGAAACATTTCACTTGTTCAAGTTGGCAAAAATACTAAAAACGAACAAAACGTTTTGCAACGTCGGGAGTATGAGCATTTGCTTTCGACTTTAAATAAATAAATTCGAGTAAAATCAAAAGTGCATTTCTAACAGTCAGCAACCTTGGCGTTCTCATAATTATTGATTGGTTAAATATTTTACTTTCATTTTTCATTTTGGGCACCTACGTACATTTATTCGAGTAAACATTGCTTTACCTTTTCAATTAACATTGAGTAAATAGTAAATATTTTTGCGCGTATTTGTTCAGCAGACAGAGACATGCTCAGTGTTGACTACCTTGGTGATCATCGTACATATTATACACTGATACGTACATACCTTTACGGAAAATAATGTTTGGTATTAAAAAAAACACATTTAAATTTATTATACAACTAAAAGACGGAAACACTTTAAAATTAATTTATATCGTGTAAGTAAACTATGCATAAATAAAATAAATAAGCAATTCGTTCATACTAGTATAAAAATTTGCTTTTAATAGGTTTCAGTTTAGATAATTCAAGTAATGTATAAAATAAACGAAACCATTTTTCATGAAGTATCTGGGAATGTTTAAACTTAAAATCTAAATTTGCAGCATCCTCTCAAAAAATTATAAATAAAGATGTGTGAACGAATTACAGTTTCCTCTTTGGAAGTATCATATGCTCAAGTAAAAAGTTGAAAAATAAATATTTGAAAAAATAGTTAAGTCATGATAGTTACGTCACAGTTTTCAATTATCAGGAAATATATTTTTTAAACTTCTGTGGGAGGCTTATTGTTTAATGATCAGTGTATATGTACATAGAACGTTTCACAATATTTGAATCTCATAAAATGCTTAACGTGTCACGATGGTCATAATGTCATAAACAGAAGGCGATTCGTAACGCTTAATGACCTTAACAACTTTACAATCGGTTTTATGAGTTTCAAACATTTTGAAATGGTTTATACTGCCCATAGCGTTTGACGTTTGAGCATGTGCCTTATAAACTGGGGTGCACAGAAACCCTATTCCAAAGAATTGCTAAGAAACCGAACACGATCTGAAACATGATAATTCTAGTTCTCACACAGAATCCACATTTGAGGAGCTTATTTTCAAAACGCAACATGTCCAAAAATTGCCATTTTGAGATATAGATGTTGTTATATAGTGTATAACCTCCTCTACAAGTTGATTATTGAACCTTTTAGACAAACCACAATAAGTCCTATTACATAAAGCGACTAATATTTCTTAAATTTTCAAATTGCAACAAGTCCCGCTTATTTCAATCTCAAGCCATTATTGAAAAATGTGTTTTTCCCATATATCTCGCATAACAATTTTTGGACACGTTGCACTTTGAAAATAAGCTCCTCATTTATACTTACCCAACTAGGCACGTTACCAACCTAAGCTACTATCCTTGACAAATAAATTTTTTTTTACTAAAATCATAATTAAATGTAGCCACTTTTTTTTGTAAGCTTATTACAACACTGTTAATGCAAAAGCATTTTAATTTAAATAGTTGAAGCAAAAGTTATTTTGTGTTCTTATTAATCGGAAAAAATGTTTTATTTCATTTAAAAACCACATTCTTAAAATGGAATTCCATAACTGTATAAATAAAAAAACCTTTGTCAATATACAATTAAGATAAGGTTAGGTAAACAAAAAATAAAATACATTGTAACTTTGGATTTATTCTTTATGCAATTTGTAATTTACTTAAGAGAACATTAAGTTGAATAAATCAGGAAGAATATTAGAACGTTTCATTAAACGATTTCTTAATCGCTGAACTTTAATCTCTACAGCGACTAGAAATTGGTAGTCTTAAGAAGTTAAGCGACAATTCAAAAATCTTTTAATGATTGCTAAGATTGTAAGATACTGAAGAAAATGTTTTTCTAATAGAAAGCAAATTTTTAAAAATCCGTCGTAAAGTAATGATTCGCCGACTGAAAACCGTGTACGTCATATACCGTGTCCACAGAATATGGAATATGTTATATACTGCAAAAAATACGCGTTACATCAAAAAACCCTGAAACAGGTAAATTTTTGATTTTTCTTGCGGATCCTATTAAAATTTTAATTTCGCTTGTCATTTGTCATTAGTGACGTCATTGACAATTTTTTTAAATGGCATGACTAGGTTTCATTTATTTCAAAGAAAGCACACTACTTTACTCTTTACAATGGTATCCTACTTTTGAAGTTTTTCACAAAAGTATTCTAGTTATCCATGCTACTGAACCTTCTTATTTATCAAAACATTTGCATTCTTCTAAATGTCAGAGTGGTACTTGAACTTAAAGTTACGCTTGTGATTTGGAAGATTTAAAGAAGCACGAAAGTAATAAAACTTATGGCGCATTTATCTGAAAAGCGTCGAATTGAAATATTGATGATGTTGGGATATGGAGACAGAAGAAGACGACAGGAAGAAGTTTGCAATTTATTTAATAACGTATACCCCGAGCATCATATTTCCCAGTCTACTGTTAGTAAAATCTTGCAAAAGTTTGAAATGACCGGTACTGTCAAAGACTTGCCGAAAACAGTAAGAAATTTACCTGAAAATAATGAAAATCGTGAAAACGTTATGTTAGCTGTAGTAGAGAATCCTCGTATTTCTATTCGACAAATTGCTCGAAATCATAACTTAAAGAAGTCAACTGTACATAAAGTCATAAAAAAAGAAAAGTGGCATGCATATCAACCCTGTGTTGTTCAAGAATTATTTGAAGATGACTTTGAACGACGAATTGAATTTTGTGAAAACATAACGCATCGACTTGAAGCAGATAGAAATTTTCACAAAAATATTCTTTTCACAGATGAAGCAACGTTTTGTTTGAATGGAAAATTAAACAAACAAAACACACGTTACTGGGCTTCACAAAATCCTCGCTGGTATGTAGAAGGACATACTCAATACCAGCAAAAAATCAATGTTTGGGCAGGAATTATTCGAAATCGAATCTTGGGACCCTTCTTTTTTGAGAACAATCTAACTGCAGAAACTTATTTAGACTTTTTGAGATATGAATTAGTTCCTGCTTTAGCTATTTTATATCCAAACGAAGCAGATCCGGATATACCTCATAACAGAATTTGGTTGCAGCAGGACGGGGCTCCTCCTCATTTCGGTATTAACGTCCGTCATTTTCTGAATGTTACCTTTGCCAATCGATGGATAGGGAGAGGAGGTGCAATAGAATGGCCAGCTCGTTCACCTGATTTAAACCCGTTAGACTTTTTCCTTTGGAGCTATCTTAAAGACAGAGTATACATAAATAAACCAGAAAACATTGAAATCTTAAAAGATAGCATAAGAACAGAGATGAGAGCTATCACACCAGAAATGACTGATAATGTCATTAATGGATTTGAAAATCGAGTTTATCATTGTCTAACAGTAAATGGAATACAATTCGAACATCTTTTGTAGTTTATGAGCGGCAGTTGGATTTTTTCTATTGATTGTGACACTCGTTTGAAGATTTCATTTATTATTCGAAGAATCATTTAATCATTGTTTACTGTTTACTGTTTTCTCAAAATTGATGAAGGATAAAATAATAGTTTTATATCATCGAAAAATCTCTGTCAAATGAGTATATGGGGGTACCTTATCAGTTAAAAATATTTACTTGTTACTCGTTGTGCTTTTGTCTGTGAAAAAGATAACGATTGCTACTGTTTCATGATAGAAAACTAAATGTCAAACAACTTTTATTTGAAACATTTTTTGATTAATGCATATTTATTAAAGTAGATATCTACTACATTCCATGCTTTTGGGACAAGGTGTGAAAATTTCTATTTCACCTGAAAAAAGAATGTAAACTTCAAAAGTAGGATACCATTGTAAAGAGTAAAGTAGTGTGCTTTCTTTGAAATAAATGAAACCTAGTCATGCCATTTAAAAAAAATGTCAATGACGTCACTAATGACAAATGACAAGCTAAATTAAAATTTTAATCATGTCATAGGATCCGCAAGAAAAATCAAAAATTTACCTATTTCAGGGTTTTTTGATGTAACGCGTATTTTTTGCAGTATATAACATATTCCATATTCTGTGGACACGGTGTATGTACAATACCGTATGTACGTATCAGGGAACAATCTCGCTTTACTGTATTATAAAAATTCACAAAGTTAAAATAAGAATAGGATAAGGATGCATGCGTTATGAATCTTTTTTTTTTCTCTATAGGTTAATTATCACAGGCGAGTAATATAACGTAGATTACTCGCCATTAATCCACTTAACGAACCAAAGGACGCCATTTTTTTATGTCAAGTAATTTAATTCGCCTCTAAATGACCCTTGCGAATTACTCACATATAAATTAGCGCTCGCATTCATTAAAGTAATAATTAATTTCGTTCCAAGTGCTATCTGGCATATCTTCCTTCCATTTGTGTGTGGAATAGATTCAAGTTTGTAGTTCAGATCAGAACTCTGTCTGACCTGGTAAACCCTTTCGTCGAAACTTACTTGTCTGAATCGACTTGTTAAAAAACTATGAAGTTGTAATGTTTGTAATTATCACAACAGATTGAGCTATCTGTGAGATATTCAGCTCGATCCTTACCGCATGATGTTGGTGCAAGAATTGCTGCCCAGGAATCCCATATAGAGATTGTCTTTCTGTAGTCAATTATTTAATTCGTGAGTGAGTAGAAATTGTTATTTTATGATTTATGTCATGCTGACATTTAAAAGTCAAATCATGTTCAATTTTAACACTGCGACTTATGTTTTCCAAAACAAAATGTTTTCATAGCCAATGCTACCGGAATATTAAATGAACACATGTTATAATTTCGCCAACTATCCCACAACATCTCCCCCAAGCCATATTACATTAAGTTGGCTTCTTTTGTTTTTCGCTTCTCTTAGGCCCGGTTTATCAATCACAAGTTAACTCTAACTTTCAGTTTATTCTCATAGTAACTACTACGAAGACAATTGTTGTTATGGTAATTAAATGAAGGTTAACTTTAACTTAAAGTTAACTTGTGTTTGATAAACCAGGCCTTAGGAATATTTATTTTAACCTATTAGTTAACTTTATGAAACGTTCCAGAAACCCGACCTTAGTCGTAGTCGTTCTGATCTAGGATCAAACAGCCAGTGAATGAACAAATAAGGCAATTTTTCATTTTCTGACCGCTGCAAGACATCACATTATTGCTGCGATAGTTAGAAAATATAAAATAAGAATATTTTCACATTAAAACTTAATTAACCAGAAGAAATCATCTTATAATGTAACTTTTCTTACTTTTAACAGTTATTTCGAAGTGATTGAACAATTCTTTAAATGAGCTTTCCTTGTTTTTGACAAAAGTATACGTCTGCTCGGATTATTCGTTCACTGACCTATGTTTACGTACGTACTGGTCGAATGACCCTACGTAAAAATGGAACAGTTGAATCTGATTTCTGAAACCCCGCTAAATTGGGTTTTATTTTGATCTTAACTTTTCAAATCGTCGAAGAGGTGACTCATTAGAATAATTAATTCCTTGACTGTTTGATTCTTTATCACTTCCTAAGGATTCTAGTAATACTTCAATTCTGCCTCGAAGTTGATCACTGTGTTTTCGTTTTATGATTCCATCTACATTCACTTCGAACGAGTGAGGAGCAGTTTGACGTTCTATAGTTCCTTCTGTACAACCTGGTCCGCGTTCATTTCGTACCTACACTGACGATCCCTTTTCGAAACTATGAATCTTCTCTTTTACATCATGATCACTGTGTTTTCGTTTTATGATTCCATCTACATTCACATTCCATCTACATTCACATTCTGTACCTACAACCTGGTCGGCGTTCATTTCGTACCCAAAACGACGATCCCTTTTCGAAACCATGAATCTTCGCTTTTACATCATGATTTATTTTTTATTTGACTTGTGTTTCTGTAGGTTTGTTCCATTAGAATGTTCTGATTAGTTCGGAACCGTCAAAATCAGTTGCCCACCAAAGTAATGATCGGTTTCATCACCGCACCGCCATAAAGTGCACAACTTTGATGACTGCATGCTTTTGACGGTTCCGAACTATTCAGAACCTCCCAATGGAACAAACCTTATGTGTCGACGTAAATCTGGTTTTAAATTATCTAAGGGCTAGTTTCATAATCGAATTTAAAGGAGACTTTAAAATTAAGGTCACTTTCAGATGTCAAAACAAATATGAAAACACATTTGTTTATACCATGCCATAAAGGTTGGCCATGAAAATTAAAACTCATGTCGTACCTTGGCATCTAACACATGCCAAAACTGACAATTTAAAGTACATGAATGGAGCTACGACATGAATTTTCTTTTCCACAGACACCCCTTATGGCATTTTTAAAAAACACATAGTACCTACATCTGAATGTGAGTTTAATTTTAAAGCCTCCTTTAAATTTGATTATGAAACTGGTCCTAATACAATTTGTTACCGACGCGACGATTTAAAAATAATTATGCCGGTGTTTCTCCAGTTGTCTTTTGCGGGGTTATTCTGTAGACTATCAAAACTTCACGCAGTCTTAAAGTCTCTTTAATGCGTAAGGTTAGCACATTAGGGACTATGATGATACTTGCTATTTGAGGGGAAAGGGGAATAAAAGTATCCTTATGACGTCACAATTGATGTAAGTTGCCTACCTTTTATTTAAGTTCAAACGTGTCATGCCGTTTTAAGGTCAAAAAAATTATATTAAACAAATCAACATATATCTATTTTCATTTCAATGAGTGGATTAGCTCTGAGGAGGACATATGTATATACAAACAGTTCTTTCCATACCACCAAGGAATCATATGGAATTAGATCAATTCAGGGTCACTTCAAGTTCAGATCAGTTGAGGATCACTTATGAAACGAAAATACCTACTATTCCTGAACGCAACATATTATGTAAGTATCCTATAGGATGCTTTCAGGAAAGGTTTTACTTATTTTTGTTTTGGAGAAAATATGCCTATTCCATGTATTTTTGCTTTATCTAACTCATATAAGATCTGTGTATAATACTGTAACAGTATTTAGATTAGTTTTGTGTTAATAAGCAATGTCCAAATGTCAAACTTCTGCAGTTAGAAATTGCAAAAATAATTCAGGGAAAGTTTCTTAATAATATTTTTTCTCATGTTAAAAATGTACCAAAATTTTACAAAACAACATTAAAAATATAAATTCTCGAATATCGTTCCACTCATTTCAACAAAATCATACAATAAGGTCAATAAGCTCTTTACTTAATTGCCTAGTATATGAAATCTTAACTCCAAATGCGACTGCTAACGCTTCTCTATCGATCGATGAACAATCTGTCTTTCGCTCAATCGATCTTCATACTGATGCAGTAGTGTGGCACCTAGTTCATATTCGCATGCATTAGAGACTACAATTAAGGATAACTTCTCGTCGTAATGAGCTAATGTCCCTTCTTTCTTAATCAATGATTTTAATTTCTCGTAAGTCTCTTGGTCTTCTCTCGGCCAACTCCATTTTATTTCTTTTTGTAACAACCGATAAAGAGATGCGCAAGTTGGTTGTAAATTAGGAGTAAATCATACATAGTAATTAATCGATCCCATAAACGCAGGAAGCTGTGGTTGATTTGTTGGCGGTGATAATGCTTTAATTGCCAACACTTTTTCCTCCGTCTGGTGTATTTCAATTGTGTCGATTTTATGACCCAAATATGTAACTGATTCTTGATGTAATTTACATTTCTGCGGATGTGTTCTCAATCCCGACCGGCGCGGCGTTGTAGTCTGTCCAAGACTCTATGTAAATCCGGATTTATGTTCCCTTATCGGATCCACCAGTCACCTATGTATCAGGGTATTTTTGGAAGTCCATATAAAATTTGATCCATGGTATACTGAAAATCATTTGCCGTCGTTCAATTTTGCCGTAATTTCTTCTTCTTCTGGTTACCGCAAATGCGAATTTGTTCAATTAATGCAAACGAGCTCTGAAAAGTTTTGGTTTGACACCTTCACGCAAGCGTATAACTGCCTTGTAGCCTCGAATAGCTCCTCCACCACTTGAAAACAATTGACTTCATTAACATTTGTATGCTATCGTTAATTTTTAATATCGTTGGTAACGATTCATTTACATTTCTTTGCTCGCATTCTTTTCGCATTCTGTTTTAATTCGCTTCATCTCAACACCATTAATTCGTATTTTAAATGCACGGGCCTAATGGTAGCCAAACTGGGGTACATCTTTAACATTCACAACAACCATTTTCAGATTTCGTAGTTGACCAAAGGCTTCCACATTAACATTTGTCTCCCTCAGAGTTTCAACTGGTACACTACCATACAAAGTTAACGTTTTAGTCGGTTTCAATTCTGGTGAACCCAGTTTTTTCCACGTTTCTACTCCAACTGTTGACTGCAACGCACCAATGTCAAAATTCATTTCCAATTTTTTTCCATTTACTTTAACATGAATGGTGACTTTCTTCGACGATGTTTCAATTTTACGAATTGTTTTGCATAATGATTCCCCGTCACTTTCAGTAGGTATTGTCAAATGTACAGCCTCAATCAAAAGTAATGAAACGTTCAAAACCGAAACGCTGAAGTCAGAGAGAGAAGATAAGGAGTGAGATGAAGCCTTGTGGCGAACGAATGTTTCGGTACCCCACAACACGTTGCCGCTCTCTCTGACTCGGCACCGTTGCACTCTGACTACAGCGTTTCGGTTTTGAACGTTTCATTACTTTTGATTGAGGCTGTACTTTCTTCCACCTGGTCGCCAACGTATCTTAACTGCCGATTTCGACGTCACTTCGTTGACAAAAATTCTTTTTCGAATCTAAGTTCTTTGGTTTCGATGGACAAACTCTAGCGAAATGACCCGTTTCCTTACATTGATTATATACCTTGTCTAAACCTGGACAAGTATTTCCATGGTCGTTTCCTTACATTGATTACATACCTTGACTAAAGCTGAACAAGTATTTTTATGGTGCCTTTCGTAACCGCAACCTCCACAACTGCGATCTAGTGTCTGATTCTTCTTTTTAGAATTATTTAAATCGATGATCCACCTTGTTAATGGTAACGTCATCAATAAAGTTCCTACATTCAACTTCTGCGCGTTCGATCGTTTCTGCCAATAAAACTACTTGCGCGAATGTAATTTCCTTGTTATTTTCTCTTCCATCAGACCATTTCCGATGCACTTCGATTTCGATTTTCTCGTGACAAATTCCAGTAGTAAAACAATCGCACAGTAGAAAATCGAATGTGTTCTGAGTTTCCTTAAGCTAGTCATATACAGGTACAGGAGATCCTCAAGGAAAAAGCCTCCGGGATTTCCTTAGGGATTTCCTCTACCGAACCCTTAGCATGGCTGTTAAAATCCTCAAGGACGACTGAACGTCCACCACACACGTGAGTCAAGAGATCGGGAAAATCCGGCCTCAAGGCCAAAGAGAATTGACTTTCCTTCGGGATTTTTCGGCCTCTCGCGTCCTCCGCGGCCTCAAGGAAACCGCCACATACGTAGAGGAATTCCTCAAGGCTTAGACTGTTCGGGCCAAACCTTGAGGAAATCCTGCTCGTGAATGGGGGCTTTTATATTCATCATGATCTCTCACTATGGCTTTGGCACGGCACATTTGTTCAAATCCAACTATGTAATTATCCCATGATTCCTTAGATTTATCGAACGTCTCGTATATAAAGCCTTCATGGCTGTCTTCAACAACGTCCGGTCCGTCGCTGTAAATGTCATACTTATTCAGTAAAACTGCAACACTCTCTTCTCTTTCCAAGTTAAAAAGCCGGTATATCCCACCACTGTCACCAATTATGTAACGTATTAACTGTTCTTTCCAAGATTTATCACTTTAAATATTACAACTTTTAATTCAGAAATGACGACGTCATAAACAACTATATCTCGTCTATGTAATAATATAACTACGCCTACTATTCCACAATTGCACTTAGGGTGTATCAATAAAATTTATTATTATTAGGTATAATGTTACTATTACTAGGTATAATGTATATTATTAGGTATAATGTCGTCAAACATTCCAAAATATTCCAAGCAGTCCAAAGGTTTAGTCTGTGCATTCTTTGCATCTTATTTCGATATTCATCTCGTCTTTATTTTCTTCGTTAACATCATATTTTAACATCATATAGTTCCCGTACTTTCAATGTAATAAATTTATGTTACATTTTTTGACTTCAGCAATCAAGTCAATTAATCGCGCCAAAGCACGAGTAATTTCTGACCTGTAAATTGTGTCGTGAGTAGCAAGTAGCAACGAATACTGCTGATCCATGAGCTAACATACACGAGATGGCGGCCAGAGCGCACAATAGCGTGTCATCGCAAACTTGTAAAATTGTTTGTAGCAAGTCGGTAGGATTGCAATGGGGCCCCCGAGCATATTCTGTATATGCTATTTCGGCCCTATTTGGGGCCTAATCAGCAGAACAGTAGCTCGAGAACTCCATTGGAACCCCTATGACCAACAAGACATACGCACGGTTAGCGCGTAAAAGCAAACATTTCAATTAATCGCGCCGCAGCACGAGTAATTTTTGACCTGTAAATTGTGCCGTGAATAGCAAATAGCAACGAATATTGCTGCCCCATGAGCTATTACGCACGAGATGACGATCAGAGCGGACAATAGCGTGTCATCGCAAACTTGCAATTGTTGGTTGAATATTCTATTTTGGCCCTATTTGGGGCCTCATCAGCAGAACAGTAGCTCGAGAACGCCATCGCAATCCTGACGACCAACAAGATAAACGCATGGTTAGCGCGTAAATGCAAACATGTCAATTAAACGCGCCGCAGCACGAGTAATTTCTGACTTGTAAATTGTGTCGTGAGTAGCAAACAGCAACGAATACTGCTGCCCCAAGGGCTATGATGCACGAGATGGCGGCTAGAGCGGATGATGAGGCCCCAAATAGGGCCGAAATAGCTATACAGAATATGCTCGGGGGCCCCATTGCAATCCTGCCGCCTTGCAACAAACAATTTTCAGCAGTCAAGTCTTTCTCTTCGTTTAAAGATGCTCTTCTCGAATAAAATATTCAAAGAATGCAAATACCACAAGTAAATTTCGTTAACATAATTTTCGAGAAATAGTATTTTGTCCAGTACACTACCCGACATTTAAATTTTTTTCTTATAGATGCGATAAAACCACATTATTTGAAGTAATTGTGAAATAAAAGAAAAAGTTGAGAATTATTAGATAACATCGTCAAATTAAATCAAAAATAAATAAAAATTTAGTTTACCAAACACGAATCTCAATGAAAACCATTTTCCATACAAATTTTACGAATAAAACTTTACGCAATTGATATATACATTCAATATTATTATTTATTTTTGTGACATATGAAAACAGACAGGCCTAAAATCTTTAGATAATGTTGTAAAAAATATCATAATAAACGATATCTGGCCGACATGAACTCAGCACATGTTATATGTGCATTTGATTACAAACACTTGCATAACGGGTCATATTAATCTTGCCAATTTATTTATATAAAATTGTTTATCAGATTCATTTAATTCCATCACTACGACATATTCATTAGCAATTTACAGGATTTAATTAATTTGTTTTACAATAAACAATAAATGATCCGTAAAGTCGTAAACAATTTGACACGTAAACGTTGTGTTTGTTATTATTATTTATTATTATTTAGACAACATTATTGATGAACATTTCTTGAAATATAATCTTTGAGATTCCCTGGATCAATTTTCCATTTATGAATTCGGATTTGGTTTATCTTTTATCTAAAATACTTCTTTGAAAATATTTATTAATTCATTGTCCTTCACGCAGTACATGAATGAAAGATATTTCGATTAAAAGTGTTTGTTTTAGCAATTTATGTTAGTTTATGAGAGAAAGTTTCAGAACCACTTTTCTTTGCAATGAAAGATTGATATATTTCAGAAATATTCTAGACGCAAACTTCTGACGTCAGCACAAATATGCGGATCGGTAATTATTATTAAGTTAAATACATTCTAATCAAAATATTGATAATTTATTAAATTATAATTTGCTCTGATTTTAAAGCGTAACGGTATTTTCGCAATACTGTTAGGTGCACTCGCCTGTTAATAAAGACCCAGATGTTCTTGACCATGCGAAATTAATCGTTTATTTGTACATTTTATTGTAATCTCCTTTTTTGAAATTACCTCTGTTCAAGTATGTAAAGAAAATGATGATTACTGATTGAAAGTTTCCTCATAATAATAATTTCAGGATTTTAACCGAAATTGTGGTGTTTATGTAGCATAGTAAGAATGTTGCTAGGATGACACTGCATTTTGAGGCTCTATAGCGAACTAGGACGTCTTAGCGAAAATTTCCTGATCCCAAAATAAAGTATGTATGTGGTGTGGTATGCTAGCAGTATTTCTTATTTTAGAATTAAAAATGAATGGTCATATTCCTTATTAAAAAGTAATAATGATTACATTCAACGTTAATTGGTCAAGTAATACGTAGTTTTTACTATTTATTCCGATAAATAGGTACTATTAATGAAATTTAATTAACAAACAACATGGATACACTTCAGGATGTGTATTATCTTAAATCACTTCTGATCATTTTTAATTTAGTGTCCATATTATTGCATAATACAAGTTTTTGATTTCTGCTTACTCATGAGGTGGAAGAACTGTTGGCAGGCCTTATATAATAGTATTGAATTACATTGTATTGTATATTTGTCGTCTCTATATGGTGCATTGCATGTAATGATAAATGCATTATTAATTCCTTATGGCTATGCCCAGAGGAAATGCAGCATGTGATTAAATGTATGGTTAAGCGAAAGTACTAAAAGTTTTAAGATATGAGATAAATTTACCTTAAAATTAGATATTTGAGGAAATTTGAAACAAATTTGTTGAAGACAATTCACATTAAAATAGTCGTTAAATTAAGTTTTTAAATACTTTATGTAGGTGTGTATTATGATATCGTAAGTATCACGTTTTTAGTATTTGCATAATATCCTACTAGAAACAACGTACCCGGATTTTATTGTCCGCTAGTGTACTTAAGTTAGTGTGCGTCAAACGAAAAAGAAATGAGATTTATGTGACTGCTGTAGGTAACAAGAAAAACCATGAAAATGTATACCCTTACCCTACCACATATCATATATCATACCTCTCAAGATGAATAAGTACTTAGCATACATCCTAGCATAGACCATCAATAGTTCTTCCCCTGTCGCTAGAGGGCACGGAGAATGTTATCACATTCAGTGAATCACCTCATCACGGTTCAAATTCAAACTGACAGATCAAGAAAATGCGTTTGTTAGTGTCAGATTAAAGTCACTGATGTTGTTAAATACAGCCTGTATCATAACGTGCGACAAATATTCACACTACGCTTTTTCTATGTTGAAAGCTATACAGAAAATTATAATACCACTTTCTTCTTAAGTCTCTGGTTGTGAAGTTATTGAGAGTTGAAAATTGATTTTTGCGATAAATTTAGCTAATTTCATCAAGATGTACATGAAATATGCAATAAATTAGTTAACTAAATAATATTTGCACATTTTTCCCCACGTTTACTTCTAATTTACATTTTACTAAAGCAAATTCTTTGCATTTTACAATCTGGAAGGATGTTGCAACTGTGTAAATTTGTATTCAGGTAACTTAAAAATCAGTATCAAATTTGAAGTGTATTTTCGCAGAATTCTCCTGCTTTTTATTGAAAATCAGGTTGCTAAAAAACGATGCTGCATACATGTTCCCGAATAGTGGGACTAAATTGGGACTAAATTCTTTACACTGCGTTGCCATATTTAAAAAACTTTGATCGCCTGTATTTTGGAAACTAAACGTTTTTGGAGAAAATGATATTATATTTATCGATTTGTCGGACGTTATGATACAGGCTGTATAACAGATAAATTACAAAAACATAAAAACTGCGGCAGTCAAATTATTGAAACATGGTGTGTAACTGAATTTATAACAAAAAGGTAAAATTAAATTAATTTGTTCTGTATAAAATTTAAAAACAAGTATAGAACTCGTAATGTTCACTGGAAAATATGAATTTTTGTTTACATTTCTCCCATGATTTCTCCTATCGTATTGGCGTATCTTTCCAAGGTTTTGGATAGGTTTTGATTTAGAGACCTTACATGTCACATGATTGTATCATATTATCCGGAATTGAAAAAGAAAGTTTTCAATTCAGTGCACTGGTGTGCATTCAGAGTAATTTCATGTTGCTTTAACTTAGTTCCGCCAAATTCCTATACAGTCAAAGCAAATTGAACATACTAGAACTAGAGGGTAAGAGGCTTCATCATGACCAGTTCCATGAAGCTACATAACCATTCCAATTAGATCCTCTACTCAGTGCCTTCTCAATGGTGTAAGTAACGATTGTATTTGTTATTGTCGTGTAGTACACCATATAAATTTTTTTGTGGGCACACGTTCTTGTTTCAATGGTCTTCTGGAAAGAATGTCTGCTGCGCCTAATTCTTTACCTAGAATGTTAATAATTGAAATTTATCTCCGCCCACAATAATTTTATATCCGTAGATACGTATTTCGGCAGCTAAGCTGCCATCTTCAGTACAATTTAATATTTATATAAAACTACATGGAATCTAACAGCTACCTACCTACCTACCTGATCATATTATCTATACTCCTAATACTATCTAAAAATAACAAAATTAACACTAAAAAATAGTAAAAGAGAGACTGTGGTTTAAGAAATAATTGAAAATTATCTCCGCCCACAATAATATTAACAGTCAAAACCTACCAAAAATGCAAATCAAATAAAACGGAAATGAGTATTGGTCTAATAACCGGAAACAGTTCTTATTCTCCCGAATAAAGAACTTCTGTAAGCATTTAATTCCCTGTTATTTGATACCGCTTGAATTTATCCCTGAAAAGAAATTATATACCTATATATGCATATGCATGCACCTATATATATATGCACAAATCGCTAAAAAGCAACCTACAGATTAGAGCAGATCACACCCACACACCACAAGTTAAGAGCACTTTACGATATTTATCTCGGAGAATCCTCTCCTTATCACATATCGAGTGCAAATGCGCTTAACTGTCTCTAACACCCCTTTATATAAAATTTTAGTCGCGACCTCTTGCGGCTGACTTTTGACCTAACAAAAACGACATCTGGCGGCCGATTCCTGACTAAAACACATATATACACAAACACATAAATAAATATATATATATGCACAAATCGCCAAAAAACAAGCTACAGATAAAAGCAGGTCACACCCACACACCACAAGTTAAGAGCACTTCACGATATTTATCTCGGAGAATCCTCTCCTTATCACATATCCAGTGCAAATGCGCTTAACTGTCTCTAACACCCTTTATATAAAATTTAGGTCGCGACATCTGGTGGCTGATTTTTGACCTAACAAAAGCGACATCTTGTGGTCGATTTCTGACTCAAACACACACACATACACATACATATATATATATACATTAAAAAAAAAATAATAATAATAATAATAATAAATCCGTATATAAAACCTACAAAATTAGAGTAAATCAAACAATGCGGAACTAGATATTGGTCCATTATCTGAATTCATTAAATTGTTTTTATTTTTTTGAATAAAAATACTTTCGTAAGCATTTAATTCCCTATTATTTGATACCGCCTTAATGAGTTTTAAATTATCTTTAATAATACTATGTCCAGTATTGTAAATATGTTGGGCAACACTTGATTTCTCAAACCTATTGTACCTATAGTGACTTAAATGTTCCTTAAAACGTGTTAATATATTTCTTTTTGTTTGTCCAATATATTTATTAGCACATTCATTACATTTAGTTTCATAAATTCCAGATTTCTGTTCAACGTCAACTTTATCTTTCGGGTTTCCCAATAAATTCTTTATAGTATTGTTAGTAGAAAAAGCTAATCGTAAGTTTTGAGTTTTAAAAATATAATTTAAACCTTTAGTGTAAAGTGCATCAAAAGGCATTTTAACAAATTTTCCTAGAGATGAAGTTGCCGTTAGAGTGCTAGAATTTTGGACTTGTTTCCTATGGCTAATCTTCCTAATTATATTATCTACTATTTGGGGAGTATAACCATTATGAACCGCAACATTTTTAATATATTTAAGTTCTTTGTCATATCGGAATTTAGTAAGTGGAAATGAGAGTAATCTATTTACTAAAAAATTTAGTGCCGCGAGTTTGTGTTGTACAGAATGTTGTGATTCGTTAATTATAAACCGGCTAGTATTTGTAACTTTACGATAAATGTCGATTTCTAATTCATTTTTGCTGTTTCTAATTACACGAGTGTCTAAAAAGGGAATCGCACCGTTTTCTTCCTTTTCGTATGTAAATTTAATGCTATCAAATTTTGAATTTAATTTTTTAAAAAATCTTCCAAATTACATTTCTTGGTATCAAAAACTGCAAAAATGTCATCAACATAACGCAACCAAATTCTTGGAAAATACTGATAATCATCTCTTACGTCATTTTCGAATTTACTCATAAATAAATTGGCCAAAAACGGTGACAAACAGTTTCCCATTGCGGTCCCTTGAACTTGTTCAAAAATTTTATATAAAGGGGTGTTAGAGACAGTTAAGCGCATTTGCACTCGATATGTGATAAGGAGAGGATTCTCCGAGATAAATATCGTAAAGTGCTCTTAACTTGTGGTGTGTGGGTGTGATCTGCTCTAATCTGTAGGTTGCTTTTTAGCGATTTGTGCATATATATATAGGTGCATGCATATGCATATATAGGTATATAATTTCTTTTCAGGGATAAATTCAAGCGGTATCAAATAACAGGGAATTAAATGCTTACAGAAGTTCTTTATTCGGGAGAATAAGAACCGTTTCCAGTTATTAGACCAATACTCATTTCCGTTTTATTTGATTTGCATTTTTGGTAGGTTTTGACTGTTAATATTATTGTGGGCGGAGATAATTTTCAATTATTTCTTAAACCACAGTCTCTCTTTTACTATTTTTTAGTGTTAATTTTGTTATTTTTAGATAGTATTAGGAGTATAGATAATATGATCAGGTAGGTAGGTAGGTAGCTGTTAGATTCCATGTAGTTTTATATAAATATTAAATTGTACTGAAGATGGCAGCTTAGCTGCCGAAATACGTATCTACGGATATAAAATTATTGTGGGCGGAGATAAATTTCAATTATTCCTTAAACCACAGTCTCCTTTACTATTTTTAGTTTACCTAGAATGTGTTTGATTTCAAAATGAAAACACATTAAACCAAGTTTCATTCTTTGGAGTTTTGGTGTCAATTCATCTAATGCCTTCGTTGAAAATAATGGTACGAGGATTCATGAACAGTTTAAAGTTTTATTTTAATTCCAGTTTCCAGTAATGTAATCTTTGAAACATTCACATACCTAAACCATAGTATAGCCTTCTTTTTCAATTTTCGCTCAGTTTCGCTGTGCTGTCGAAAGCGTTTTCGAAACGTAGGCTACTGGCGGGAAATTTCTGTCTCTTGCCGTTGTTTCAATACTGCACCAATGCTGTAAGATGGTAATTACGGTTTCACGACTTGGATCGAAACAAACTAAAGCGGGTTTTTGACATAATTCTCTCTTCAAATTCTTGAATGACTTCTCCTGCGCTGAGCCCCAACCGAAATCATTTTTAGGGCTGAGCAGGGGGCCCTATTCTTAACTCGTTCGAAAAGATTCGCATGCGAAAATGATGTCAAAATGACGAAGACTCTCATACGAAACTATACAAATCGTTCGGAAAATACGTCATTTTGACGCCATTTTCGCATGCGAATTTTTTCGAACGAGTTGAGAATAGGGTCCCTGTCAGCTTTGGTAGCTAAGTGAGGGATAAAAAGTGAGAGATAATTTAGAGTTATTAGAAAACTTCGTAACTCTGAAATATTTTGAGGTGCTTCCATGTCACGAATGTCTTCAATTCTCTTATCATCTACTCCGACCGGGTGTAGAATTGGTTTCCGAAACAATGGATTTTACATATTGTGAAAATAAGGATTCTCAATTATTTCATCTCCTAATAATTTTACAGCAAAATAGTTAAGATAAAATTTATACAGAATTAAAATTAGAAGTTGATTCTTTTATTTGTTTTCTTCTAACATCCTCTGGTATTGAAATAAAAGGCAAAAGAGAATTTAAAAAAATATTTAAAAAAAATATTTTAAAGTAGCACAGGCTACGGAATATTTGACTTTTAAAATTAATATAACATATAATATTTCAGGATTGAAAGTTGATTTTAATCTGATGGAGATGGATTTCTAGTCAATTTTTTAAATCACTGTCTACATCCATCACAGCAAAATGCCGAATAAAATAACACGCCCTAGTAGTAATCAATTTCTTATATGTCAAAAATGGATAAACATTTGATTAACCTCAATAAGTTCGTATGTGGATAAGATTTAAATTAGATTTACTTACAGTTTATTAAAGTTATTGGACGACACATATTCGTTGGTGGAAGTGGCCAACGCAAAAAGATAATTTGAATGTAATATCTTCTTTCTTAAAAGAATGTATTAAGATAAAGTCTTACTTCAGTTCTTTCGCATAACATATTGTGACGATTCCGGCGCCAGCCCGTCTCATGCGTCACCGCCGAGGCGCCTTAGACGAGAAACTTCGGGCACTTCAAGATCATGCCAACGGTGGAATCAACCGTAGACTTTCCGTCGCTTTCTAGACGATTCTCAAAAATACAGCACCGGCTTATATAAAAAGCGGCAGCCAGGGAATGAAAAACAATTCGGCATTAGACAGTTTCGCATTAAAGTTCGCGTTAGATTTTCGCTCGGCTGTTAAAATAAATTAGATATAAGCTTGTAAATAAATGGTAGTGTTATAGTGTAAGTTTATAAATAAATCAGTTTGCTTTTAAATAAATTAGTTTATTAACTATATCGTGTTCTGTTCTTAAAATAAAAATTAATCGAACCTTTAGAATCGTAACAATATATTTCGAATTTTGACAGTTCTTATGATAATCACAGCATCTTTATACTCTAAAATAGTAGATTATATATCAAAGGAGTGAAGTGTATGATCTTTACCCGAGGTTTGTTTGTAGCCTGAAGGCGCAGCCCGAGTGCTACTAAAACACCGAATTCTCATTCTCTTATGAGGTACTATTTTATTCACGACCGAGAATAGAAGAATGAAAATCAAACTTTTAGGATTAAAAAATTGTAATAAATCCGAGTAACTTTGACAATCAATTAATTTCGGAAAACTGTAGTCGCTGACATTCATTATTGAAACATAAACTTATACGTTTAAGGCCCAGTTGTACAGTGTCAGTTCAAATTTAAGCTAAGACTTAAACCCATAACTACTATTATTTCAACAATTGTTGTTAAGGATTTAAGCCTTGGCTTAAAGATAAGCTGGAATCGTAGTACAACTGGACCTGAAACGTATTTAAGTGTATTACTAGATATAAATATTAGAGAAAATGGAAGAACAAGTACTGCAAGAAATGCTGAACACAGCGAGTACAGCGATGTTAAATTTACTGCCTTCAAAAAATACGCTAAACGTACATGTCAATATAATGAAAACTCCCTTGGGAGAGAAATATTTCTCTCTCAAGGGAGTAAATATGTTATCTCTGTCACGATTTTAGTGTTATAGAAACTGCTGTCTGCTCTCGGTCGTGAATAATAACAGGTGATCAATATCTTTTCTAATCAAGTGACCTATGGAAATAAAATCATGTGCCTTTTATTGGTTCATTATTTCAAATGCCACTTGAATTACATATTTATATTGCATTCCTGTACAAAACGATAGGAATGCAATAAAAGTAATTCAAATGGTATTTGAAATAATGAACCAAACAAAGATATAATTTTTTTCCATAGGTCACTTGATTAGAAAAGATATTGATCACTCGTTAGAAGATTACATTATAAGTGAGAGAAATGCAAAATTATACATGAGTGAGAATTTTGGCTCACGAGTGCGAAGCACGAGTGAGTGCAACAGTTGCATTTTTTATCAAAGAATCTTGAAAAGATATTTTTGAAGTGACATTACTTATTACAATACATTACATTATTGCAGTCATGGTCGGTCGTCATGGATAGTTGTTGATTTTGCACATTTTGCGCTAGTGATTGAAATTTGATTTTAGTCACTCGAAATAAACATATAAAACATCTAAAAACATGCAACTGTTGGACAAAAATCATTTTTCGCATTTCATACAGTAACGTATCATATTATTATCCTCAAAATCGTACAGTAATGGGTTACTTTACAACATAGCAACCATTACTGTATAGCAACGTACTAACTACTATTATTTTTCGTCCATCAATTGTAACAGTGATTAATGTCACTTATATTAAATATTAATAAAATTATTTTTGGCATGAAATGCGAAAAAATATTTCCTACACGCAACTCGTTAGAAAGGGTTTTTGTAAAATGGTATCAAAATGAAGTCATTTATACAATAATTTGCGGGCATAAATAGCGCCTTTTGCACCCTAAAACCTAAGACACCAACATGTTTACTTGTATCACATTGGCAACCAATAACGTAACTTGATTTTTGAGAACGAATCGTACCATTTATTTTTTCAAAGATTTAAGGTGGATTTAAACGATTTTATAAAAAAATTGTTTGCATTTCGGGCGTGAACGACGATTTTGGCCCTTTGCCTCTTATAATCCCGAAAGAGCCTCGGGCTTATAATTCCGCCGCAAGCCAAATTCGCCTCCTTCACGCGCTTAATACAAAAATAGCTATCTCTAAACTCGTATGGCTTTTAAAGTCACTAGCTCGGTCGTACTTAAACAAGCCAAACTTGTTTAGTGAAACTTCACTTTTCTAACTTGCCACTTATAAGTATATTGTGTCACAAGGGCAGAAAGTGAGCATTAGCAGCCCGTGGCTATTAGCTGCACGAGCGAGCGAAGCGAGGGCAGCTCATAGCTAAGGGCAGCTAATGTTTTCTGCATGTGTGACACACAACTGTTTTTCGCCTAGCAGTAAACCAAATTCAAACTTTATTTAAAACTGACATTTAATGAAAAATTGTGTGAAATGTCAAAGCGCGCAAATGAAAGTCAATGTGTCTTTAGGTTACGAACTACACTGCTCAAAATTTGAAGTGGGACACTTAGTTGTTGTTTGTAAAATTATGTTTAACTCGAAAATATGAGGCAGAACTTTTATTATAACTTTAATTCTGGATTTAAGTACATGTTCATTAAGAAAAATGGCATTAAGTATAACAAAAGTTGAATAATTAGCATAAAAATGAAAACTGACATAATATTGCTTCGGAATAAAATTATTTCAAAATGTAATTCTGTTCTTCTTAAAACTTCCAGATCATTATTAATATCTAGTGGGACCTCCTCGAGACCGAATTAAAGCTTGACACCTTCTTGGCATACTTCTGATGAGAATGTCAATGTGGCATTGTGGCATTGCAAGCCATTCTTCTCTCAATGCACCATCCAATTCATTCAGTGTATTTGGCCGATGTGCCCGCTTTGACAACTGTCTTTGAAGGTATTCCCAGACATGTTCAATCGGGTTCATATCTGGCGAATTTGCTGGCGAGTCCATTCTGGTAATACGCCGTCTTTCAAGAGCTTGGTTTACAAGAGCGGCTCGATGTGGCCTAGCATTATCATCAACAAATACAAATTCTGGGCCCCTTCTGACCGCCAAAGGTAGTACAATGGACAAAATAATGTCGTCATGATATCTTTGCGCATTAACTGAACAATTTCGATAAATGATTAGTTCTGTGCGCCCTCCTAAAAAGATACCACCCCAACATGGAGCCTCCTCCAAAAGCGACTCATGGGATCATACAATTTTCATCATATCTTTCACCTTCCCTCCTCCATACTCTTAATCTTCCATTTTGATGATTTAATAAAAATTTTGATTCATCGGCAAAAAGAAAATTCGTCCAGTGCTCAACTTGCCATTCAACATGTTCTCTCGCCCAATGATGTTGTGCAGTAAATAGAGAATGTTTTGCAGGTCTTCTTGCATTCATTCCAACCTCTTTCAGTCTATTTCTGACAGTTTGTGTGGAAATGTCTACACCAACTTCATTAAAAAAATAATTTCGCACCATTGTTGCATTAAGATGCCTGTTCATTACAACATTTCTTACCAATAATCTATCTTGAGCGGCAGTTGTTTTGCGCATTCTACCTCCTCCGTGTGTATATCTAGGCGAATTATTACGTTGAAGTCTTTGAGATACCCGATTCACCACACTTTTTGAAATTCCAAGCCTTCTGGAAATTTCTCTTTGAGAGGTTCCTATCTCTAACATTGTACTAATCCGGTACATATATTCATCAGTAAGTCGTTGATTAGGCATTTTTTAAACAAAATATCAGAAAATTAAATATAGCAGACTCCTTGTTGAAAATTACAGGACTTGTTAGTATCAGTAAGCAATATAAGCCATGACGCAACAATTAATAAAACAGTTTTGACAGTTGTAATAAAGGGAGAAAATTGGCATAGGCGACTTGACTAATACGCAAAAAACTAGACAAATTATATTTATAAACATCCAGAAAAAAAACGTTTAATTAGGAAGATATACAAAAATTATTAAGTGCCCCACTTCAAATTTTGAGCAGTATATAAAATCGTGTTGTTGTGAGTTTAGCAGCCCAAAGTCAGATAAACATTACTTTCCGTCATATTTTTAGGGTTAATATGAGTTACTTTCACATATGCTAGGCGAAAAACATACTATTGTGCATAGGACATTTATTATTTTATATTTTCAATAATAGAGTTACGAAAAATAGCCATGCACTAATAAAATTAATGAATCTGCCAAAATTCAAAACGAGTAGATCAAATTTTCTTTAGAAATGCGTTTTCAATAGGGTGCTTAAGTAAAACTAATTATAAATAAAGTAGTATCCTTTCATACTTCACAGCTCTGTATACTAAGAATTTTCCACATACAAAGAAGATATCAAGGATTTTAATGGAAAATTCATAAACAGTATAGGAATATGCGGCAAATGGCAAACAAGAAGAGTAGTAAATTTGCTGTACCTAGGCATTAAACAGAGCGTTCATAAATGATCAAGGGCGTTTTGGGAGGAAATTTTAAATCGGTGAAAAAAACCTTGTGGTTTTTTTAGAACGAAGGAGACCAAGGATGAGGAAAAATGTGATGAACCGTGACTTAAAAATTTTCAAGAAGGGTTGTTATTTGAACTAGATGGAAATTATCTCGATGTCCAAAAGTGACTTTATAAATAAAATGTATTTGTGGATTATTACGAAAAATATATGTACTTATAATCTGTAGGGCAACTAATTGTAAGTATGGAAGTGTTTAAAATTTATTGATTTTGACAAATAAAATTCTCAAATTAAAACTAAAATTTAATATTAATTTTCCGACGTTTCTCGGAACATTGAAAGAATCTTGGAAAAGTCCATTTACGTACGTGAACACGTGCTTCCCTGTTCGTCCTTTGTTTTCCCGTCGCACCATAAAATTTCTAAAAACGTCTCGCTTTCAGCCTTGGAGGAGAAGCAACGGCGACTTCTCCGAGGACTAAAAATAAGAGTAAAATTTGCATATGGCGACGAGCAATGCCAAAAGAGAATGCGAGCGAAACAATGGAAACGCGCTGCATGAAAATATTTTTGTTCGCTTATAGATTAACAATTGAATTACGTCCTGCACGTGATCGATATAATTAATTGTTGTTGTTTAAGAATAACATGAACGGTTCCGGCTCTTATTTGTTTCATATTTGATGAAGGAAAAATTGCTTGCTTGTCAATCACTCTAACTTCAGCGAAATTCATTTAAGTCTAAATTCGTTTATATTTCGTTAAAGCAAATGCATGAGGTGAAGAACTTTTGCATTAAGTATATGAAAAATATCCGTTAATTTAGAATATTTTCGAATCCATCTTACTCCACCATTATATCTCGCACCCATTATATTGTTTCCCGATAGTTTTGGTTCCTTATATTTTTACAAGATTTACTCTAAAATCATGTTATGACATTGCCTGAGAAATACAATTTTATTAGAGAAGTAAAACTGAAATAAAGTTTTATAATTACTGGTCACTCAGGGCACCAAACTTACTAGGTATCCAAAACAATTTCCTATTTATCGCAGATGATGCCTTTCCATTGAAACCTAATCTACTCAAACCTTATCTAAGAGCAACAACAGCACTGAACAGAAAAATAAAATTGTTTTAACCATCGTCTTTCGAAAGCACGAAGAGTTGCCGAGAATACTTTCGGCATATCAGCAGTTCGATTTAATGTTTCTGGAAAACTCACACCTCTGAGTATAATTACAGCAGAAATAATTGTAAAAGCTACCTTGCTTTACACAGCTGGTTAAGAAAAACATCAAATTAGAATCAATATTATTTACAGAAAAACCTAATAGATTCCAATGATTGGAATGGGGGAGTAGTACTACCAGGACAGTGGCGACAATTGAAAGTTTATTGATTAATGTGTCGAAATCGTCATATAGAAATAACTATAAAGGAAGTGCTTCAGAAGTATGCGATTTTTATGCTAATCAGTTTGTTACAACCGAGGCTATTCCGTGGCAATGGAAGATGATCTAATGCATAACCATTTCATAATTATTTTAAGTTTGTTGATGTATCTATTATATTTAAAGTTGGTTCTTGTCCGATGAAAATTGTATCACAAAATCTTTTAACCGGACACTAAATAGTACATAAACACTTAACGTTTCGCCGTCGTTCGACAGCTTCGTTTGTGCACTATTTAGTGTCCGGTTAAAAGATTTTGTGATACAGTAGGTATCTATTATATGTATGTAATATTGTTAAAAAGTAATAAAACTTTTGAACTTACCATATTTGATTAACTTTCTGTAGGAGAACCAACCGTATGCAGAGAAGAACCAATCTCTTTGAACCGAACTAAACGCGGTACTTACAAATCCATCCTTTCCCCTGCACTAGAGATTCTTTGTTTTTAGTGTACCGAGTACGAATGGTTTTTATATTTGCTTTTACATCGATTATAGTTAACTCAGTAAAGACATGTAAGCATTTTCACGTAAATTTACTTTATGATAGTTTTCACATTTATTATTCCATAAACATTCATAATTTTTATATACAGGGTGATGTATTAGCTCACCGACAAGCTTTGCCATATGAAAGCTCATGTAATTTTAAGAAAAAAAAATTAAATTAAATTAAAAATTAAAATTAAAAATTAAATTAAAAAATTAACAAACGACCCCAGTTGTTACAGAGAATACAAAATGCTGCTACTCAAATTAGAAATCAACCTAACCTTTTCGTTCGAGTGAAAAACTCTTTAGTTCGTCGTTGTGAAGCATGCATTGAAGCGGGAGGAGGACATTTTGAGAATTTTTTATAATTATGTATTTATATGATTTTGAATTTTGAGCAATTTATGTAAATATTTAAGTGATTTTGCAACATTAAAATAATTAGAATCAAAACTTTGAAGTCTTCTATTTCCTTAAATAAATGAAATCGGACATGTCCAAATGATTTTTTTTTTCTTAAAATTACATGAGCTTTCATATGGCAAAGCTTGTAAGTGAGCTAATAAATCATATGACTGTCTTTCCACCCAAACATTCTATCTTTATACTTAAGTTCAAAACATGAGAAATTTTAAATTACAAACGCTTTTGAGCCTGTAAGTCATGTGTTCAATTGAGTCTTCACTCTTCATAGATATTGTTTATTTTGTCATTGCGGATGAATTATCCACTCGGTTTATCAAGAGTAGGTAATCGTTCTACTTATTCACTGGTCGTTTTTTGATGATCAATGTAGATGAAATTCGATAGAATTTCAATTTAGAATATATTAGGTCAATTGTTATCATTTATGGTGAACAGGTTTCAAGCTCTGCACAACTATTGAAATCACCCTGTATAACTTTTACAAACCGACGACAGTATAAGAAGTTATAAGCTTTAGGTAGTCTAATTGTTTCGACAATACATATTTTTAAAACTTTTTTGCAAAATATAAGGCCGACATTAACATTATAAATTATTGTTATGACAACGAATTTTTTTGCCTACTTATTTTTTAAATTGAAAACTGAAGAAAATCAAGAAACCAATTCTGTAGATTGAAATGATGACTAGGTAAATCTAAAAGAAAACAAAAGGTTTCAAATGATGTTTTCTTTTAAATTAATTCACCATTTAGATTAGAACTTATTATTTGTTTGTAGTAGTAATCACTGTGATATCTGTTATATCTGTAACTTAATATTCGTATTACATAATAGTGTGTCGCAATTTTCTGCCATAATTCGCACGTCTTTATACTACTGTATTTATACCATGAGAGCCTTTCGTTATTGAACTACGCAGCGATAAAATCAAAGATTGCGGATTTGCGATAAACCTTTTGCATTCAGACGAAAACAGTTTGTTTTAAAAACATCGAGGCAAAAATGTCGGTATCAAAAATCGCCTTTTTTATCTAGGAACGCGGTTAATTGATCGTTTATTTATTTGGTTAATGCTTGGCATTATTCCCGGGCAGGTGATAAATAAGCCGAACCGGTTGTTTCTTCGAGCGATTTAGTTCGACTTCATTAAAATCGTGGGTGGTCGTATCTTATATGAATGGAAATGAAGAGGGATCGGTTGGGTAATTAATTTAAAAGAAACGATAAAAATTCACGGTACATAGGCTGCTGCGTTTTAATTAAGCCCGCTTCACACCAGTGTATTATCTATTTATTATAAATATTTTTATATTAATATTAATATCCTCAAAATCGTACAATAATGGGTTACTTTACAACATAGCAATAATTACTGTATAGCAACGTACTATTAACTACTATCATTTTTCGTCCATCAATTGTGACAGTTACTAATGTGACAGTGATTAATGTCACTTATATTGACCTACAGTTAACCTACAGTTTCCTTTATCACATTGAATTATATTATGACGTTAAATAAATTATCCTAATATTTACAATTATAAACTTAATTCCTACGTATTTACACCTTAAAAAATCTAAATAATTTATTTACAATAAATAGTTAATTTTAAATTGATTATTTCTAAAAATATTTACTTAAAATTGAGAGATTTGGAAAAACAAACTTGAATAAAACATTTCTTAAACAAATCTTATAAAATACGTTTAAACATACTATACTTTAATTTATTTTATTATTTCTAAAATTTTTTCCAACAATTTTTAAGAAATACGTATTGTCATTAACACCGCAATACAGGGTGACTGTTAATTGTACCGACACATTGAAATTTATTAACACAAATCTATTAAAACTAACAGATTCCAACGTACACAACTTCAGCATCCTCTATTTTTGGCGCACTGGCACATTATTTTCACTTTGCATTCAATTCATAATTAATTATGAACTATTCCTTAGAATTTTTTAAACGTGATCCCGAAATCTGTTACATTCATTCAATACACGAAATAACTGGCCGCATATCACGTCGTTTTACCTGCAATCCACTGCCACTGCTGAGAAAGTTTTTACTTTAATTAAAAGGCTGTGGATACGATTTAAATGTTCCGAGCTGAGCTTGTTTACAGCTAAATTTTCCATCATCAACGAAGTCAAAAAGCAATAAATGCCGGATGATTTTAAAAACCATAACTTAGCGCATACAGCTTATATTTAAGGCAAGTCAAATTTCGTCTTTAATTTGAAAGCAGGTAACTTTTGTAAATACATACTTTAAAGTTTTTAATGTCATGTGGCTTTTTCAATTAATTAATCTGTTTTATATTGATCCGTAAAATAAGGACGCTCTACAGGTACAGGAGTGCAGATATCACAATAGTTTAGATTAAAATAAACAAAAAAGTGGGTAAATTGGTTTCTTAATGTTCACTGTTTTCTAGAAACTAAATAAATTTCAAAAATGCATGCCAGTTTCGTAAGAAAAAGTTGAATTAAAATATCGAATTTACTGCACTTGGACGAGAGTTTTTTTATGTCTTTATTGGCACTTTAACTTGCAATATTACCCTCATAAAAACATGTATTTTGTTTTCAATTGCAAACGCGTAGTTTGTTGAGAGCGGTTGAAGTTACTTTGCGGCAGCCTACGTTCTGTACTTTTGTATTTTGTGTACAGACAATTTAATTTGTTTACTTGTGTACGTTTTTAGAAATTATGAATTTCGTCGTAACTTTTTACATTTCATAATACTGAGTCATTCGCAGATGTAAAACGAATATCAAACGAAGGTTACTCGTAATTATTGAAACATTTTTCAGTAAATGAGATCAAATTTTCGTTGTTTGATAATTATTTAAAATACTAGCTGCCTCATTTATATATCAGTTTTATTAGTTCACCAAAGTACAGTAATTAAAATACGATTATTTGTTAAAATAAGTTGAACAATGTAATGAGTACCTGTTCTTAGGATGTGAACAAAAGGTCTCCACCGTCTTGTAGTAGGTCAGTTTTTTTTAGCTAGAACGTTGAAATTTGAAGAATCAATCCCTTATATGATGAGGAATATATAATTTTAATTAATGGCGTATGTTTAAATAATAACATCCTGTATAATACAGGTTTCAAGCTTAACATAACTATTAAAGTCAAGCTGTATAAATCTCTACTTGAATTCTAATTTAAGGGGATTCTTTCAAGCAGAAATCAATGCAATGTTATACATTTTTTGTCGGCGAATTGTGGCTTTCGTTATGAATAAAACTTTCTGAAAAAAATATATGTGATTTAAGTAGTGATTGCCCGCCGCCCGTTGCAGGTGCAGAGACCGACAGAGACCGCATGCAAGGGATAGCGTTATGCCGACTCTACTTTAACTCCGTTTTGCAGCACAATTTTGTCAACGAATTACGGAAGTTGTAATTAATGAATACAATTTAAATTTAACCAACATATCAAGGACATGTAAAACAAAGGCTGTGGACCACTATTTTCTTAAAACGTGCATAGTTCACTTCACTACAGCGTTGTATAGCAGAGCCAATTTATTGAAGGTTTGGATTTTTTTTTTTGGAAAACCCTACTTGCATTTAATACTCCTATGCGTCAAGGTACCTCGATCATCACTACTTAAATCACATATATTTTTTTCAGAAAGTTTTATTCATAACGAATGCCACAATTCGCCGACAAAAAATGCATTGATTCTGCTTGAAAGAATCCCCTTAAGCAATTTGTCAAGCCGAAATCTCCTATAAATTTACATCTTTATTCTGCATAAAACTTTGAGAATTATTTCGCTACGTCGCGTCGCCGTCGCGTCGGTGGCAAATTATTTACACCTTCGTTGGTGGCAAACGTTATATTACAATTTATTCTATTCTGCATATTATTAACACATTTGATGACATTTTTATTGCTGCTATAAATACCTTATTATCATATAGAATTATGTGACATAGCAAGAAGTGAAAAGACCCACGTGCAATAGGTTCGTTGGATAAAATTTCAATGCTTGGGTAGATGTAAAATGTATTTTAAAGCAATTTTCTTTTAAACAAATGTTTACAGTTTTCGAAAAAAATAGAATAGTTCTTTTGATTCATTTGTTGCTGTTTTCCAATTAGTTCTTATCGGGATTTGATTTTTGATTCTCGATGACGAAATTTGAAGCGCACGACTTCTGCTTGATCTCCCAGAAAGATCCCCGAAAACGTTTTTTCGAAATTGTGGGAGACGGAGGAGGTTCGTTGTAAATCAGTAAAATCGCTTTTTACAGAAATGCTTTGGACAAGCGCGGCAGCAGTGGTGGCGAATATGTGAGGGGCGAGGGGATTGCACTTCGCAAACCTTTTTTCGACATCTGGACATTAGGTCCATTCCATTCGTCAGGATTTCGAGTTCTGAACCGTTCAAAATCTTACTGAACATGAGCAGTGCACAAAATTGGATATAAATTTCATACTACGCATGATTTGAACGGTTCAGAACTTAAAATTCTGTCAAATGGAACAGACCTTTTGTCAGAGCACCCGAAATGTCCAGATCGTAGTTTAGAAGTTACGTATTCAGTTTGCTTGAGCACTTTATACAATTACAATTTTATAGCAGTAATTGAAAAAGATAGTGCGAAATATTTATTTACTGTCTAATCACTGACCAAAACAATCTAGATAGAGAACTGCTTGATAAAATTTAGGAACGGCTAAACATAGCTTTGCTTGCCAGATTCGGATCTCCGCTAGGTTTTTGTCTCTGAATTTCCGCGGTAATTTTAAAATTTGGTAATATGTTCAAAAGTTGTTTTTGGTATTTTTTATTTGTTAAGAGTACTAGATACTTGCAAATGCACAAGAAAGTTAGTTAGCTAGTGTGTTGAAAATATTTAAAACAATAACAGAAAATAAAATATGATATTAAGTCACCTTGAATTGATAAAATAATTAATTTCTTATCTAAGAATCATATTTTTGTAGGGAACGTTGTAACATCGCAACATGCTTGTTATTGGTTGATACAATCACAGATACAGTTGTAAACAAGCAAAAATTATAATACAATGTTAATAAAAGCACTTCCTAATTGTTTAATAAATTTAATCTAGCGACCAGTTTCGATAAAGGATTGTTTCTTCTTCCGGCTACTATCGTATCGTCAAATTTAAAATAACATGTTGAAAACTGTTATCATTGCATTGGAGAGAAAAAGGAGGGATGACATTTTTCAACATTTTGTTTTATATTTGACGACAGTAGCCCGAAGAAGATAAAATCTTTATCGAAACCGGTCGCTAGATTAAAATTATTAAACAATTAGCATTAACATTTTGCACAAATATTTACCTAATTATGGATTAACATAAAACAAATAAAATACATTACAATGTTGGAAAGGACAACGTTTTACGTGTGTCGTCCACATATTTGGTATTAAGTAATACAATCTTATATTATAATTTCTATGTTGTACGAAGAGGTATGTAGGTTCAAAAAAATTATTTTTATTTAATTCTTACCTTTAAAAATAAAAATAAAATAAAAGGAAATTTTTTACTTAAAAGTTACAAGAGACTGAGAAAAAGAAAAAGATTTATCAATATTTATTTAAATTAAACATATCAATGATCATTAATTGTATTATTGTTAATAATTAATTCATTTTTCAAAGTTTCTAAAATAATTTTTTTCTCCTTTTCGTTCGGCTTTTCAAATTTCAAATTACGATCAGTAAAATTGTAATTGTTTTATATTTTTTTTGTATGAAGGTCCATGTTCTTTTGTATTGAAAAATTTTAGTTCTGCTTTCAGAATAAACAGAGCCAGTTGTCCAAATATTTGTTCAACCGTGTTGTTTTTTAATTGCAATTGGTATTTTTGGTAAACCATTGTACAGCGATACCAAAATTTCTTAAATTTCCTTAAAAATAACGAAGAAATTTAAAAAACTCATTTTTGAATAAGTAGGTTACGTTTATACATAAAATGTTGCCTAAATAATTGACAAATCATACCGTGAATTTTTTATATCTCTGAACATATACCGTGATTTTATTTTAATATGAAACATTACTGTTCATATTACTATGGAAACTAATTCCAATTTTTAAAGAAGTCGTTGCATGATCGTCGTCATTAGGGTTTCTAATGTCATATCAAATAAAATTTGTCCATTTTAATTTGGAACATCTGTCAGGCGAAGAAAGTTAACAACTTTTATAATCGTTTAGGATACTGCATGGAGGTAAATGAAGAAATTTTTGAAAACTTGTTGTGGTGTTTGTTTTGAATTAAAAAATTTCTGTTTTCCTTATGTTTTAAGTTTACTTATTTTAAACAAGAATAAACTTATCTAATGTAATTGAAAGAGTCGCTATTATTTTGTAGTACAAATCACTAATAACAGAACAGATTCATGACAGCTGTCATCGCATGTTCTATTCTAAAGAGGACAGTTTAATTTACAAATTGTAAAAGTTGCTATGTACCATTGCGAGATAAATATTTGGTACGGCAAATTTTCCCTATTTAAATAGGACTTTCCGGCTTATGCGATTTCATACTAAAAATATAAAATTAGTATAAAATTTGATATTGTTACTGTCAAAAGTCGGTGTTAGTTATTAAGATAACTTACAAGATTCTTTCGGAGGCTGAAAAACCAACCGTCATTGCTAATTCTAGAATTTAAGAGCACTTCAATATGCTAAAATTTTGAAAATTCAGCCTACTTTACAAAGCAACCGTACCAATTATTTATCTCGCAATAGTACGTACGTAACAGCAATGTTTCATGTTAAAATAAATTCACGGTATAAATATTCCTATTTCAGTTTAAAAAAAAAAACATGTCAATGCATTGCAGAATATGGAAGTGATCTCCTAGCAATTTTCAATAAAATAAATGTGCTATCAGTGTTAATTACGAAATGTCATGATTTAAATCCCGAAATCTTACGAAAATCTTTGTAAGTATAAGATAATTGCTTAGCACATTGTTTAAAACGTGAAGGAGAACATTTCGAGAACATTTTGGTGACAAAATAAATCTAATAGGTAGCTGGTATACCCTTGCAATGCATTGACTCGTCTTTTTTAATTTTTGAATCTTTTTATATTAATTAAAATGAACAGTATTCCGCATCTTTAGAAATGCGGTATTTTAGTCTGACATTTGCAAATAGGGCATGGATAGCTAATTTGGGAAATAAAAATTCGAATTCTAGTGGCGCCATCTGACGGCCACCCCTAAGAAGTTACAGTTATTTTTCGACAATGAGTAGCCACCAGATGGCAGTATTAAAATTTAATCAATCCCGGGGCGTGTTCGAAAACTCAGAGCGTTACTCTTGGGTAATATTATTTCTCTCTCATATGTAAATCATTTTGTATATTTTGCTTCTCACTTTATTCACTCTGTTGCACAGTGGGCTCAATCAGATAATTAAGGGAACTTTAGTCTAAAAATCATGTATTTTATAGATATCAAAAAATAACATATTCAGTTTACACAGACTCTTATTAAGTGGGAACAACTCGTTACTTGATTAAAAATGTACATTTAGATATTTTTTGTTTTGAATAAAGGGAAACAATAGCGTTGACATTCGTAGTGACTGTCATTGTCGCATTTCGTTCTACATCATCTCACAATATTATCGAGTGTTGTTTATCAACAAATATTATTGTTTTTGCAATGTCGGACATCAACGAAGGTTTGTAAATGTTTACAGTGTGTTAATTTTGCTGCATAAATGAGAAAAACTAATATTATTGGGCACATTTTGATTTGTCTTGAATTGCTTATACTTTAAAGGCCACATCTTTTTTTGTAAGAGTTTGCAGATCACTAGTGATTTATTTTGCTATTCTTAAAAATGCAATTATTTGTTTTCTAATCAAAATACGTGCCCAAACTTGCCCCTCTTCCGTCTTTCTTGAATTATTGTTTGTTACAGGCAAAGCGAAATTGCAACACAGGGATTTATTCTATGAATGGGTAACTCATAAACATTTAGCTCGCGCAAAAATATGTGAACAATTAAAAGATTTTCGGTTCGATAAACATAACATGAAGGATTCGCAACATTTAAATAACATAATTAACAATTTTCTTAAAACGGTAGAAGAAAAATGGAAAAAAAGTAAACGAATGTCGTCGCGATTTCTTGCTAATAATTTATGGTTAGAGAAAGTTTTTTTGCCAGAACGTGTGGACCATGCTATTGTGCCTGAAGAAACTCCAAGCACATCGTGTATAATGGGACAACCTGTCAAAAGACTGCCACCAAAAAGTAAAATATCGAAAAATAAAATCTTTGGTTCAAGAAAAATCGACAGCGGAATTAACATTTGCTGCAAAAGTAAGTCTACAAAAATCAGGTAAACGAGTAGCAGCACGTGTTTTGCAGGACATTACTGAAACTAGTCCAAAACGCGCTAAAAAATACAGTTCTGCGTTTCAACATTCATTAACATGCAATGAACCGATTATGTATACTGGCGAAGAAGCTTTAGCTTTGATTACAAATGCCAAATTAACAAAACACCAGTATTTACTAATAAGAGACGAAGCAAAGAAGAGGAATGCTAATATCTATCCTTCTTATAAAATTATTCTGGAGGCGAAAACAAAGTGTTATCCCTCACCAGATGCTCTTGCCATTACTGAAGCTGATGCTGAAATAAATTTGCAAAGTCTTTTAGACCATTCGTTTAGCCAGTGTTCAAAATGAAGTATTAACAAGAGTTCCGGAGAATTTAAATAATATTACACTTATTTCAAAATGGGGATGTGACGGATCTTCTGGCCAGAAAAACTATAAGCAAAAATTCTTAACATCAGATGTAGATGATTCGTCTATATTTATGGTATCATTTGTACCTCTTCAATTAAACTGTTTCGTCAATAATGATGAAAAAAATAAACTAATTCTGTGGCAAAATCCTAATCCATCATTTACTCGTTTATGTCGACCTATAAAATTTGTTTTTAAAAAAGAAAACGAAGTGCTGCAAAAAATTACTAGTGACATGAATAGACAAATAGAAAATTTGAACTGTACAAAATTAATAATAAATAATAATAATAATTAATAATTAATAAAACGCTATTGGTAAATCATAAAATGTTATTTACCATGGTCGATGGAAAAGTTTGTTCTGCGTTGACCGAGACATCGTCTTCACAAATATGTTATATTTGTGGCGCATGTCCTAGAGATATGAATAATATAATAAAAGTTTCTTCCTTAAAAGCAGATGAGTCTACATATAATTTTGGCTGTTGGTTTTGCATTCTTGGATTAGGATGTTTGAATGTATATTACACATATGTTATAGAATAAGATTTAAAAAATGGCAAGCAAGAGGTGCCAATAAAGAATTACTAGCCAACCGAAAAAAGGAGATTATTGAAAAATTTAGAAATAAAATGGGCCTGCTTGTGGATCAGCCAAAGCCTGGCTGTGGTTCAACAAATGATGGAAACACAGCCAGACGCTTTTTTTCTAATCCTGAATTGGCATCAGAAATAACTGAAGTTGACGTACGATTAATTAAAAGATTTAATATAATATTAATATCAATTTCGAGTGATTACAAGATTAATTGTGAATCTTTTGAGAGGTATGCCAGAGAAACTGCCGAATTATATGTAAATCTCTATCCGTGGTTTTATATGCCATGCAGTGTACATAAACTGTTGTTTCACGGATCACAAATAATAAAGCATTCTTTATTACCAATAGGACAATTGTCGGAAGAAGCACAAGAGTCACGTAATAAGGAGTTCAAACAGTTTAGGGAATTTCATAGCAGAAAATCTGCAAGAATTGCAACCAATGAAGATATACTTCATTCTCTTTTAATCTCTTCCGTTATTTCATCTATGCGCACAAAATTTGTACATAAAAGACGTTCTTTACCTACAGAAGATTTGAATTTATTATCACCTCCTGAGATACCAACTGTAACTGTAATTGATGATGAGTAGAATTCATTTATATGGTTTGTTCATTGCGTTTATTATAGGCATAATGTTACCAATAAATATAAAAAGTTAACTGTTTATATTTGCAATTTTTCTATTTTATTTTTACTAAAACATACAACATGAAAAATATCTAATTAATTTACAAGACGAGTAGGATTACTTAACATTTTTTTTATGAAATGTAAAACGTCATACGAAAACTTCTTTAGTATGAATTACGCGGAAGATAATATTTGAGAACAATTTCGGGGGGGGGGGGGCTCCCCCCTCCTTATCTACGCCACTGATTCTTCTACGTAATGATGCTCTTATGAATCGTTTTTCAAAAAGACTGATCTCTTGTTGCTCATTCAATACTAAAGTTCTAATTTATTATATGAGACCACTGTGTGTTGGTATAACTCTTATACTTACTCCCTGTATTTTCGAACACGCCCCAGTTGTCGCTGGCGAAACTGGTTGCGCGTCAGAAAATTAAATTTGAAATTTCAAGTTTCAAGTAATGCGATATTTTTCCCATAGGTAAGAAATTGGTCAGAAACATACTGGTTCTAGTGAAGGTGTTGCAGACAATGTGAATAATGTCTGTTGAATATCACTCAGGAATTTAAGATTGTAGAAGTGTTTTAAAGGAAACAAAAGACATTTTTATTGTGTGAAGTTCCGTTTGGTAAATACATATTTAAGGCGATTTTTCGCGACATACCGGTATCATTGTGTTACAACACTTTAACATACCGCTCTATTTTAGCGAATGATACCACTGGAGGAGAGCATAGTATGACGTATATTATGACGTAGTTAAAATACTTACTGCATGTAACTATAGGTAACCCAAAGCGCAAGGTGTGTTACCTATGGTATGTATGTTATGTTACGTTATACATCTATAAGTATAAATTTGTAACAAAATATGCAATTATTATAAATGATCGGAGAATTGTGGAAATCAAAAATCAACATTTCGCTGTACGTTGACAGTTGCCTCAGATTGCGTATTCTCATACAGTAACCGAATGTTTTAAAAATTAGAGTGGGATATAAAGCAACAAGGTAACAAAATGTAACTGAATTTAACCATACCGGTAAGTTCTGGTATGTCGCGAAAAATCGCCTTTAATAATAATTTATTATGTAGGTATAAGGACTTGTACAGAATTTATGACGTCAATTTGACATTTATTTCGTTAAAAAAATAATTATATTTACATTCGTTCTATATCTTTTATTTACTTTCCATGTAATTAAAACGTACTATCGATATCATAAAGAACTAGGACAACTTTTAAATCCAGTAGCCATGCGTTTCCATTATTTTATTATATTGAATCTTACTTTGTTGTCAAGTCAGTAACTGACACTGAAATTCTGAGCAATTTGTCTAACTGTGACACCCTTTTATATGCAAGCAGCTATCCTAGCTTTTTAAACAATATTTACTGTAGGTAACTATGATTAACAGTAGGTGCTTTCCTTTTACCACAAATCTCACCTCAGATCACGAACAAGTAAGTTTGAATTGAGATTTCCATCTCCCACCTTGCCACTCGAGCACTCCCATTAGTCACTAGGCTGAAATATCCATTCAAACTTACTTGTTCGTGAAAACGGAAATGACGTTTATGTGATCTAAGGTAAGATTTGTGGCAAAAGGATTCCAGCTAATGAGTGATCATTTCAAATAATTTTAAATTTATGGTCGGTAGCAGTTTTACACAGCTTAAAAAGTCTTGTCCTAGTTTTTTATGATAGCAATAGTACTTATAACTAGTAGAGGAACATGCTATGTATTTTGAAGTAGAGGCTAAAACCAGGTTATTTCTGGAGGGTTGTCGTAAGATGGCGCACCTGCACTTGATTAAAATGAAATGCATTGACTGTCCGTTTTTGTTTTACTTTAGTCTGCTTACAAACGCATTTTCTAGACCTTGATCTTCTTGGTATATGAGTAAAGGTATACAAATTTTGTTGTTTGAATTGTGAGTTTGGGAAGATGCAAGAACTTTCATAAAGAATAATTTTTTCTGAGAAATCAATAATAAAAGAGTTTCTCATACGTGTTCAATTTTCTGCCGGTCGCTGTATATCAAAAATACCTATCCAAAAAACGTGACGTGATAGAACGTGGAAATATTCGTTTATATATTTTTTATAATGGGAGTAATAAAAAAATTATCATATTTGAGTCAGTTAGAAAAATCATGTCGGGTAGTGTTATTGTCGGAGCTAGGTTCATGCACTGTATCAATCATTTTTTGATTGTTAAAATTTGTCAAACAGTTCTGAAAAAGTTTACTTGCTGTTATTTCTTTAGTTTCTTGGTTTTACTTGCTGTTAGTAGTTTCTTGAGTTTATTGGTTTTGCAATTTGTGTTTTTAAGTTTTGGTTTTCACCACAGAACAAAATATTTACATGATTGAATCCTATTTCCGAACTGGTGTGCTTGTTAATGGAATTTGGTCAGTCAGCGTTTATGTTTGGATGATTTCCGAAAACGTTTCCCAGACTTGGCTGTAACACCGAAGGATTTTTATGGATGCCTTACAAATTGTGTTCATATTGCAGTGTTATGGAATATTTTTCAAAGTTTCTGATATGCTCCACGTTTTGGGAGTCAATTTTATGCAGTGTTATTGCCCTTAGTTGGGTGAAGCCAATTTTATGCTGTGTTTTGAGACTCTTTCAGATTTTTGCATTCGTTGCTTTTCTCAGGATAATTTTTGTCGATTTCTCTAGCTTTATTTTTATTTTTGTTTATAGTTTAAATCTTATTTGTTTATTTGCTTTTTTTAATTTGTTGATGTCGGTGACGGCTCCTGCTCCTCTCCTGATGTATTTTTGCAGTGTATCTTGTAGGCTGGATTTTTCCTCGTGGAGTGTATTCGTTGTGATAAGTTTTAAATGTAAATGGCACTCATGAGCCCTTGCATTCAAAATTACCGTGTCAGTGTACGTGTTCGTGTATGGGTGTGTGTGTGTGTGTGTGAAACAGGTGAATAAATAAAAAGAGATTTTATGTAGAATGCGAGAGAAACAATAGTTTATTAAATCAATTTTCATGAAGTTGTACAAACAAATACCGATCGTAAAGAGTTCAGGGAGTCGAATTTTTATTTGTTTGCATGTTTTTTTGCAAAACCAGCAATATTACTTACATTAATCCTATAAATGCTCTTAACGTGAATGTGAATGAATTTGTGTCGTCGGCGGGCGAATATGGTATCTATGCCGGTTGTTCTACTTTACAATAGCTCACGCGGCGCCCTCACTGATTCAATTTCAGAACTCCGCGCTCCCGCTTACAGTTTCCAACAAACGCCCGGCCTTCAATTGCATTAATAAATCGATTATTCTAATTATTACAATTCTAGCCTTAAAACTTACGTATTTACATTTCAAAAATTCTAAATAATTTACTTATAATATACATGTAATTTAAAATCGCCTATTTCTATAAATATTTACACAAACTTAATATATTTGATGGAAACGCTTGAATCTAACATTGTAAATAAATAAATCCTGTAAAACATAAATAATACATTACTCTAAATTTTTCTTTACTATTTACAAATTATTTCTTTATGAAAACATTGAAAAAATCTTTCGTTCATCTTATAGACACAGCAATATGTTTTGGGAAACTGGGTCTGTGACTCATAAAAGAGGTGCTGGTGGGCCAAGCGTTCGGACAGAAGAAGTTGTTAATGACGTTCGTCAACGTATGGAATGAGATCCTAGAAAACCTGTAAAACGTCTGTCTCAAGAAATTGGACTTTCATATGGAACTTGCCGGACGATTGTGAAGAAAAACTTGGGCATGCATCATATAATACGTAATCATATCAAGCCCCCTTGCCGGCAGATCACCCCAGACGTCTAGCGTATTACTACTGGTTTGCCAATAATTTAATTAATGACGACCTGTTTAACTTAACATTTCTTTCTAATGAAGCGTGATTTCACCTTTCTGGGTACGTTAATTCACAAAATACGCGAATGTGGAGCACTGACAATCCGCATATTTTTGTTGAATCTCCACCACATGCTCAGGAAATTGGTATCTGAATGGCAGTCTCTTGCAGAAGAATAATTGGGCCGAATTTTTTCAATTTTACTCTCAATGCCGAGAGATACAGAAACAATATTTTAACGGAATTTGTTCAATAACTACACCATGATGAAACTCAGCGTGACCATATTCAACAGGACGGTGCAACGGCACATACGACACGGGACACTATAGCTTTTCTCCGCGAGTTTTTTGATGATCGACTGATAAGTTTACATACACAAGGACATCATGGACTATCTTGTATTTCCTTACTTAAAAAATAGGATAATAATAATAATAATTGGGCCGAATTTTTTCAATTTTACTCTCAATGCCGAGAGATACAGAAACAATATTTTAACGGAATTTGTTCAATAACTACACCATGATGAAACTCAGCGTGACCATATTCAACAGGACGGTGCAACGGCACATACGACACGGGACACTATAGCTTTTCTCCGCGAGTTTTTTGATGATCGACTGATAAGTTTACATACACAAGGACATCATGGACTATCTTGTATTTCCTTACTTAAAAAATAGGATAATAATAATAATAATTGGGCCGAATTTTTTCAATTTTACTCTCAATGCCGAGAGATACAGAAACAATATTTTAACGGAATTTGTTCAATAACTACACCATGATGAAACTCAGCGTGACCATATTCAACAGGACGGTGCAACGGCACATACGACACGGGACACTATAGCTTTTCTCCGCGAGTTTTTTGATGATCGACTGATAAGTTTACATACACAAGGACATCATGGACTATCTTGTATTTCCTTACTTAAAAAATAGGATTTTCAAAACTGCTGTAGAGAATTTGCAAGAACTAGAACAAAGGATTGTTGAAGAATGTGCGACCATAACACCAGAAATGCTGCAAAATGATTTCGCCAGCATGAGAAGGCGCGTAAATTTATGCATTGAACAAGGTGGAGGATAGTTCCAACAGTTACTTTAATTTGTCGCGTCTTGTTGAAAAAATGTTATAATTTTTCCATTTTATTTTTCAAATTAGCCACTATTAATTCTAGAGATTAAATAATAATGAAGTTCAAACTACAACACATTCGGTGACATTTGCATATTATTATTTGAAAACGATGATCTAAGCTAAGACAGTCGCTTTCCATTTCGTGTCCACCCTTGACCAAAATAACTTTTGATGTCTCGGTATTTTTTACAAGTTTTGTCAAGTTTTGTTGTTATCTATTACCACTTTATTTGCACAATTATAAAATCACCTTGTATAATCGCGTTCAGGTAAATTTGATACCTACCGAAAATTGTCTGCTCTTAGTAGAGATTTAATTGAACAGGGCTCTGTCGGTCCTTATAATAATTTAATAGTTCTATACAAATTACGAAAAGGAGAAGAATCTTGAACTTTGAAAGCTGTTCTCTGGCGTTGTCGGTGAAATTTATGAATATTGCTTGCTCACAGTTACATAAAATACTCGATATGATGCGTTTCGTTATCTCAAACGCTATTTTGACATTGACCTTTTCTTACATAAGTTTACGGCCATATATATGTATATAAGCAGGATATAAAATTGTTTTTTTTTTCGTTTTATACAGTGAGAATCTTGTAACGTTGCACATAAACGAAAATTACGTGATCAGATAATACATTTCTGAGTCATATAAAATTGCACATATAATAGGCGTTTTAACATTACGTTGCTATGGTTACTACTCAATTTTCAATACTGAATCATTTCAAAACTGCACATAGAAAGTTTTAAGGAAGGTTTATTTCCTTACATTACATTAATGAAATTTGGCGGCAAATAATGTAGACACCTCTCTCAACGAAGCTCCATTTGAGAATAATGCATACATTTCTACTTTTTCGGCGGTTGTATACATTATTTTACAATAAATCAAAAGAACAACTTAATTCAATCTGACAATTCAAAATCAGTAGTGTCATTACTAACAACGCACGATAACCATGGCGAATGAAATAAACTTGGAAATATATATAATGTAATAAAGTTTCTATTGATAATTACTATGTGCAGTCTTATAAGGTTCCCAGTGTATATGATTCGATGGTACTTGTTCGTTAATTATGAATTATGAAAGTTACATAAATTATTGACATCTCGTGCATCACGTACCATTGCAAGATAAATATTTGGTACGGCAGATTTTCCCTATTTAAATGGGACTTTCTGGCTTATGCGATTTCGTACTAAAAATATAAAATTATTATAATATTTGAAATTGTTACTATCAAAAGTCAGTGTAAGTCATTAAAATGCCTTACAATATTCCTTCGGTGGCTGAAAAACCAACCGCCATTGCTAATTCTAGCATTTAAGAGCACTTCAATATGCTAAAATTCAGCCTACTTTACAAAGCAACCGTTCCAATTATTTATATTTTATATATTTCATTTATATTTTATATATTTATATCGCAATTGTACTTCTAAAAAACAAAATAAAAAAATCGGATTAGGATTTGGTATATGGAACCAGGGCCGTAACTAGGGTGTGGCGAAGGTGGAACTTGCCATACGAAGAACGATGAATTGGGTTGGATTAAAGTAAAATCTGAATTGAAAATAAAATTGAAATTAAGAAAAATGAGAACAAATTATGTAATATAAAAATGTATTAGTAAACTGTGACCACACTTCAAAGGTACAAGAGTTACAGAAGAGATTTAGAGAAAAGGCAGTCATTGAAAACAAGGAAAAAAATAGTGGAAACTGGATACGGTAAAATGTGTATAGGTATAGTTGGTGTGAAATGCAAACGGAAAAAAACAAAGGTGAAGTAGCGGAGACAAAAAACGAATGGTAATAACAACAAGGAGCATGGAAGGATAGATCTGGCAAAGAAAAAGGACAGTATATTCAAAAGTTACAGGGTTGATCAAATAGAGAAACAAAGAAAAAAATACTACATACATACTAATGGGAGATCTTAATGCTAAAATTGGTTCTGACAACTGCAAAAGGAAGAACTCGTACTAAGCAATATATTGGAAGAACAAATCTGCATCTCTTTTCCTGTCTGATTTGATAACAGTTGCCTTCTGATCAGGTTTTTCAAATTAATTAACCTCATAAGTATCACTATAAGCAATTGAAAGAAGTAACCGAGCTTGAATTTAAATAAACGTTCTCTAGTACACTGAATAAGGAAGTAAGTAATACAATTTTTAAAAAATCATACTTATGGGAGATCTCAATGATAAAGATGGTTTAGAGAATTGTGAATCTGAAAGAATAATGGGGAAAATGACATATAGGAAAAATAAATTAAAATGGGGAGATGTTGATAAAGTTATGCAGATTGGTTCAGCTTAAAAATCAAATAGATCATATTTGCATAAATTTTTTTATCAACTCTTGCCATGGAATTTGGACGGCATGTCTTAGCTTTACTGCAAAACAGCATCAAGGAATGGAATGATGTACTTCTCACTTAAGCTAAGACATCCAATTTTCATGGTAAGAGTTGATAAAAAATATTTGAAAAGACCCTCGATATAAGCGAAACATGGAGCAACATGTAAATGGACACATAAGTAAAAGAGAAACTGATTGGGTCGGATCACCGCGTTGTAGCAGCAAAGATAAAGGTAAATCTAAAGAATATCAAAGCAAAATATAAAAAGAAACACAGACAAAGGTTCAACATTAAAAAATTGGGTAACGCAATTGTTAGAAAAAGGGCGTAAATGTTTTAGATTGATAAAAAAACACAGCGTTTGAATTTTGGGCTAGGCATATCGAACATTTTAGAATCTTCCAGAGAAGAAGACCATACTCGGTGGATACCCAGTAATTTTATGTGTTTTTATGAAATGTATAAGTAACGTGAATTTTTAGAAATTTGAATATTTTTTAGAACAGAGTGAGCACTAGTTTAAAGCCTTACCAGAGGCGCTAGCTTTTCTAGTTACGGCCCTGTATGGAACCAAATAAGTTTTAACATTACTAGTCCTAGATCTTTGGAAAATTATACATTTTCTGATGGGTTCAAAAGCTGAACAGTTCTTCGAGACATCATTGCAAACAGGTGTGAAAGATTATTTATTTAAAACCTCAAATATTGGAAAATAATGGCATATTTACCAACTGTACTCGATAATTGCTTGTTAATGAGTTTATCTAACATAAACAACATTGTTCAGAGTAGTTTGTTATGCAACCAATATTATTTATTGCTTTTTCGTTGACAAGGTGACTTTCATGGAACTCTTTTTACAATGTGTGTGTAATTGATTTGAACAAAAGAAAACCGCGTGCAAACGTGTACAAATCTTGTTGTTGGATAAATATGTATACTTTTACAAAAAATATCTAAAAAGCCTTTTAGTTCTGGGCGGCTATGAATTGTTACGTCTTTTTTCTCTTAATACTAGAAAAAAGTAGAAGTACTTAGTAACTTATTAAAATTTTAAATTATTCCTCATTCTAATGGTGTGTGCATGTCATCTTAAATCCCATGTATTTCTATTTATAAGGAAACAATCTCCTTAATTCGAATTCATATTTCTGTTAGTCTGTAAATAGCAGTTTGAAAAAGAACCAAGTTAAATTTGGTATTAGAATTTTTAACGATTTACCGCTTGGTATTAAAAGTTTAAGTTAAATCAATTTTAAGTTTTTTTTTTTTTTTATCAAATAAATGAGGATGAATAACTCGAGGATATTTCTCTAATATCAATATTGTTTTTCCCATCTATTAGTGTATATCCTGTGACAACCTTTAATATTTTCCAGTTGTCAAAATAACTTGAACAGAATAGTTTAGTGATAGATAACTATTGTCCGATCCCAAACCTGAATAACCAAAAAAATGATAGTGGTCAATGCATTTCAGCATTTCCTACACAACAATTCTACTGCCTGAAAATTATCATTGGGAAATTTTATTTATTCCACGACAAATGCGGTTAACCAAGGTATCAGTATTAATTACTAAATGCGTTAATCGCCTATGTAGTAATAATAAATTATCCTAAACCGCATAGATGGAAAACGATGGCTCATTCGATGCAAAGGTCTACGGTAGTCGATGATGCAAAGATAATCAAAGGTTGTGGTTTGACCTTTAAAAATGCACATATCTGAAATCAATGAAAAAGTTTTCTCAATTTCTCACATTTATGATTCCCTAAATGTATTTTTTGAAAATATTTCCTGTATGTTTTTCTTGGGTAGAAATGGTTAATTTTAGACTAGGAAAACCCAAAAGAAATCCATCATTCACGACGCTTCAAAATAATTACCATGTTAACAATTCAATTTATTATTGCCATTTAATTTTTTATTTATGATAGCAATATCATGTTTACAAATATTTCTCACAAAAGTGTTTGATCATTTGGCTAATACAAAGAAGTTATTTCTGCTTATTATTTTTTCGCTCTCTTTAGTCTATGTGAAACACTGTTTATTAAATCTGTTTTTTTTTTATTAATGGCGCGCTTTCAGTTGTTACTAAAAAAAGGAACAATAAAGCTTTGGGACAATGTATGTTTTGTCAGTAAACTTCTTAATAAAATAAAACATCAACGTTTACATTCAGGTGCTATTTTTGCTTCTTGTTTAGATTTCTGTATTATAATCGAAAACGTATGTAACAATTATTTTCGGCTGCATAAACAAACATAAAACATAAACATTTATTAACAGATTTCATTTTACGCAAACTGTTTTTGCTGCTCAAAATATAGTTGAAATCTATTCATTTCTCTTTAATAAAGTGTTAGTGTCTTCCAACTTTATTAAATCCTTACTAAATTAGTAAGTAGTTTACAAAAAAAATCACGAGATTGACAAGTACATTGCATTAAAAACAATGGTAAAGACAAATAGGAACAAAAACAATGGTGAAGTGAATGAAATAAATTTAAAAAAATTTACTAAGATCAGCTTTTGTGATATACGAAATAAAACTCCGAAGGTACATGAAAGCTTTTTTGTCTTCACTGCATACCATATTTTTCTTTGTTTCGTTATTTTCAACAATTTCTTGTATTTTTAGCTGTTCCAATTTATTAAATGGGGATGTGTGATATATGAAAAAGCATCAGAAAAAATATATCTATTTAATATTAAAATCCAATGTGGCGCCCATAAGAAAAAATGAAGTTGATGATGGTCAGAACGAGACGAAACGTTTTAAGTAAAATCTAATAATATCATCGTAAAGAGCTGAAAAAAGTGTGTGTAGAATGTATTAATTTTGTTATGATCCCTGCAATAATAACTTCAAAAAAAAAAAACTAAAAAAGAAAATTACGTTTTCGGTTTTTTTGGAAATATTTCAGGAACTATAGATCGTAGAAGATATTTCAAAACGGATTATTGTTCAGCACCAAAATACGCAACTTTGCCCTAATTTAACCGACTTCGTATCACTTACAGTTTCCGAGATCCCAATGATGAGCCTCAAATTTGTAACAGCCTGTATGTGTATATTCCAGCAAAATTTTCTTCATAGAAATCCTTTACTTATGAACATAGGGTCAATTCTCAATCTTTACCTAGATATTAATGATCACATGAAATAATTAAATTTGTAAAAGTTGTTTATTTTCGTCCTCTGGAAACTTTCTCCAAATATTGGGGGTTCCTCAAGGAACGTCCTGTATATTATGCAAAAAATATGAGTAAAAAAAAGTTAGTTTAATTTCGTATTTGCTTTACCTTTTCCTAATCTTTTGGATTGTTTGCCCAGGTCAATAGAACTTGCTCACGAAGGAACATAAAATTAACGTGATATTTGATGCTTTCGATATACAGATCATGTAATTTTTACTCTAGTCTGTCAAAACTACCTTACAAATGCCTCTCTGCAATACAAACAACATATCTATTTAACTAAATGGTGCAAGATGCTTGCATACAGCTTTGCATTTATTGGACCCGTGGGTTTGCACTGAACTCAAAACTACAAGTACTATATGTAATGGTTGATTCAAATTGATTGTTAAAATGTTTTATGGAAACCGCATTTTGGTTATTTAGTTATTAAATAAATTTGTACAGTTTTCTTTAAAATTTTTATTTTTAATTTCAGCTTTACTCGAGATATTTTCATCAAAGGATTTAAAAAAGAATTAGTCGAAGATGACATCTATGATACCTTGCGGGCCTACAAATCCAAAGAATTAGGCAACCGCCTGGAAACAGCATGGCAAGCAGAACTACACAAAAGAGAACCGTCTCTATTTCGACTATTGCTGAGATCATTTGGGACAGAGTACTTAATATACGGTATAATACAATTTGTCGTAAGGACACCAATAATGTAATGCTTCATTCGATTAATTATTAAAGACCCAAATATTTTATTAAATCTTCCAGGGTGATACGACCGAAAGCGATAAAGAATTTGGTCGCTTATTTTTCTCCAAAACCAGGTAACGAAGTCTTAACGAGACAGCAAGCCCTTTACTATAGTGGAATTATAATTGCTTGTATTTTGATTCAAACCATTTATAATCACACTTACATGCTTTGCTTACAACAAATGGCTTTGCGTGTTCGGATATCCCTGTGTTCGTTGGTGTACCGGAAGTGCTTGAAACTAGGCTCGTTCACCGTTGATGAAATCACCAATGGAAAAATAGTCACGTTGATTTCGAAAGATGTGCGTGAATTCGAAACTCTGATTTTGACAGTACACGACGTCTGGATTGGTGTAATTCACATAATCATCCTCACTTACATGATGTACGCTCATGTTGGCATCGCTGCAATCGTTGGCGTTGCCGTTCTGCTTATGTTCGTTCCACCGCAAAGTAAGTCCCAAATTTCGTACTAGTATTAATGGCATATAATATTAATAGTCTGGTTGGGTAGAAAAACCACACAGAGGAGACTGAAGACGGCCGTGAGGACGGACCACAGGCTTCGAATAATACAGGAAATTTTGTCTTCAGTTCAAGTCATTAAGATGTACACTTGGGAAAAATATTTTACTGGAATGACGAATGCGTATAGGAGGTACGTAATTTTTTGATTATTTATTAAACATGGGACATGTATGCGATGTATTTTGCAGAAGTGAAATTCGTAATTTGAAAATACTCTTTTACCTAAAATCCATCATATCATCCATCGGCGACATCAGCACTAAACTCTCGCTGTACTTTTGCATAATTATTTACTCCAAACTCACCGATTATGTTAAGGTTGAAAATGTATACATGGTTGTTACCTGTTATTTGACAATGCGTGCCGTCACCACTAGAGCAATACCAACAGTGATATCATCATCAGCCGAAGTAAAATCATCCATCAAACGACTGCAGAGTTTTCTGTTATCCGAAGATGTACCCAGCGAAAAGAATGAATATGAAATAGCAGAAACAAAAGAACCATCCATATTTTTCAAGAACGTTTCACTCAAAGTGCAGGACGTGACCTTACTGAAAAGCGTTAACTTAGAATTGGATCGATGTTTAGTAGGTCTGGTAGGTCCAGTTGGAAGTGGAAAAACGGCGTTCATTAAATTACTTCTGAACGAAGTAACACCATCAGAAGGTAAAATCGAGGTGAACGGAACTATATCTTACGCCTCCCAAGAGCCTTGGATTTTCCCTGGAAGCATCAGACAAAATATTTTATTCGGAGATGGTTATTTGAGCGGGCGATATAAAAAAGTAATAGAAGTCTGCGCGTTAACCAAAGATTTAGACAGTTTTCCAAACGGAGATAACACAATTGTGAACGACAGGGGTCTCAGTTTAAGTAAAGGACAACAAGCTAGGATTAATTTAGCCAGGGCCTTATATAAAGAAGCAGATATTTACTTGCTTGACAATCCACTATCTGCTTTGGATTCTCACGTTAGTAACCACGTCTTTGAAAATTCCATCAAAGACTTCCTATCCGATAAGTTTTGCATTTTGGTGACGAATAAAGTTCAGTACCTCAAAGAAATTGGAAATATCCTGGTGATAAAAGATGGTGGAATTAAACATTTTGGAAGTTACGAAGAACTGGAGACACATGAAAAGGTCTTCACGAACAAGTACGAGCGTGGAAAACTAGAAACTGAATCGATTTACGATGCAGGCAAAGACACTACCGAGTTCATTGACGATGATGATGAGAAAGCAAAACTATTGGAAGCGACAAAAGCATCAAATGAAGCAGATAACATCTATTACGAAACGAAAAAGGAAGGTAAAGTGAGTTTTGCTGTTTACAAGACCTATTTAAAGTGTGCTGGTTACTGTTGGGTTGGTCTACTCTTGCTGACCCATATTTCTGCCCAAGCAGGAAACAGCGGCTTCGAATATTTTATTAAGTTTTGGTAAGTGTACAACGATACTAAAATGATTAAGGATGACCTATGACATTTCAGGATGGATACTGAAGTGGAATACTTCAAAATACAAAATAACATGACCAACACGTCTTCAATTGAAAAAGTGTTGACCCGCAAATCTAAGATACCGTTATATTTTACCGCCCTGGCTTTTTACTTGACTGTCACCATTGTGGTGAAGTACTTGGTGCTGTTCACCCTAACTACCAAAGTTTCCGAAGCCTTACACAGGATTTCTTTTAGCAACATTATCAAGGCCCCAATGAAATTTTTTGACCAGTATCTTGCCGGTAATATCGTCAACAGGTTTTCGAAAGACTTCGGCACTATTGATGAGTACATACCAATTGTGATTGAGATACTGCTTCAGGTAGACCAAGCAAGAAATTTGTTAAAAAATTATTAATTAAAGTTTTCTCTTAGAACTTTTTTATGTTTCTTGGGACACTGATGGTTATGCTACTCTTAAATAAAATATTTTTTATCTTAACTTGTATATTAGCGCTGCTTTCGGGCATCGTAAGAACTTTGTACTTACCTACCAGCAGACGTCTGAAACGATTGGACGGAACGAGTATGTATTGACCGTAAAGATTTGTTGTTTGATTTGGTAAATTTAACTTTTGATTGTATTTTCAGCAAGAAGCCCAGTAATTGGTCACATCAAGACATCATTGGAAGGTTTGACTACTATTAGGATCAATGGTTTGCAAAATATGGCAAAAAATCAATTCGACAAACACCAAGATTTGCACAGCTCCACCGATTATATGTTCATCACTACCGACCGGGCTTTTGGATTTTTCTTGGACATGCTGTGCTCTCTCTACATTTCTTCAATTATTTTAACCTGTGTATTAGTTTTAGAAGGTTTGCATTTTCTATTAACTTGCTTCACCTTTGGACTTAATAAAACTCCTTTCAATTAGGCCCCAGTGCAGGAACTGTTGGTTTGGTTATATCCAATGCCTTGGGTATTATCAGCGTACTCCAGTGGACCATCAGACAGTGGGCAGAAATAGAAAATCAAATGACATCTGTTGAGCGAGTTTTGGAATATACGGAGTTAGAAATCGAACCAACTACTGGAAAGGAAATGAAAGATTGGCCAAGCGATGGCAAAATAACTTACGACAATGTTTTCCTGCGTTACCCAAAAACGAAACAACTCGTTCTCAAGAACGTGACTTTTACGGTGAATCCTCAAGAACAAATTTGCATAATTGGTCGAACAGGTGCGGGAAAAACCTCGATTATATCAACGCTCTTCCGTCTTTACGATACAGAAATGGGCAAAATCTCTATAGATAACTGTGACACGAACGGTTTGAAATTAGATACTTTACGCTCGAGGATTTCTATTATACCTCAGAACCCTGCATTATTTTCCGGGACCCTGCGGACAAATTTGGACCCATATGAAATATATAGCGATGCCGATTTGTGGCGTGCTTTGGAACACGTCAATATCAAACGACTTAAAAATTTTGATTGTGATTTACACTCCGGTGTTTCAAATAGGGGTTCAAACCTGAGTGCTGGACAGAGGCAACTCATTTGCTTAGCGCGAGCTCTGCTGAGCAAAAACAAAATATTAATTCTGGATGAAGCAACTTCAGAAATGGATAATGAAACTAATGCGGTTATTGAGAACGTCATCAAAACGAAATTCAGCCATTGCACGATAATGACCATTGTGCATCGTGTATCTTCTGTAATGACTTATGATAAGGTAATGGTGGTGCACGATGGTACGATAATTGAGTTTGACGACCCGAAAATGCTGATCACAAACAAAGATTCGGTGTTCTACAAATTACTAGCACAAGAAGGACTAAAACCTCATTAAGAAAATTGTGTATTTATTTCAATAATGTGAAAGTATTGTTGTATCTAGTTTAAACACAGTCTTCACCACCTGTCTCAGTGTCAGTGGCGTAGCAAGAGCCTATGTGCAAGCAAAATTATTGAATTCTTGGAATGTTTTTTTAATGTTGAATAGAAATTTTCCTCAGTTATATTGCAAATATCGCCTACTAAATGAAGAAACAACAAACAAATTATTACTTGTACCTTACGAATCCCCTGGTTCATGGGCTCGTGTCAACCGCACCCACTGCACCCCCCCGACTGTTACGCCACTAGCCAGTCTTATAATTAACTTGTTTGATGTACTACATAGTATTTTAAATAAATAACTTTAAAGTGACTGAATATTGTTTAATTAATTAGGGCTGTTTGTTAGAAATTATTATGGAGAATGTTGGAAATAACCGCATTACTGCAGTTATTTAGTTTTGCTTAAAATCAATATACCCATGTAATTCAATTATTAGTTGTTGTGATAATCAATAAGAATCAATTCTATTTTTCTTCTTGTTTAAAAGTGTGTTTATCAAGAGAGAAAAACAATCGTGCAAAATTTTCTTAAAGGAATTTTAAATTAGAAAATTTTCTGGAAAAACAAACATTGATTACGAAGTTGAATTATGAAATCTAAATTTCACTGTAGCTATTGATGTGAATCAGTAAACTGGAAAAGGCAGGGTCATTCCTTTCAGTCTAGATTACTAATTCTCACTGTGTCCTCCATTCTACCAACTTGTTATCTCGGAGGTCCATCCGTAATTCCCTTGATATTGCTGATTTAGCATTAAAGTCACCCACTATAACTATGTATATAGTTACTTTCTGTGTTTGATGAAGCTTGTGCCCAGGTTATGTAAGGACGCGTCCACATATGTATGTACAGTATCCACGTATTCGATCATGATCGGAAGATCTTATATGATACGCAAGAGTGATGCACCCACACTTAATTGCATCTCGCATCCGTTTTGTTATATCCGTGTGTGCATTTACTTTCCGACTTCATACAGCTGTATCGACTGTTGGACGTTGCACGATTGTGACTGTGAAATTAGCTGCTGCTACCTATTCATCCTGTGTTTGATCGTATCCACGTTTCAAATGATACAAAGACACGATACGGGGATGCGTCACGGCAACATATCCACAGTTGTCTGATCATGACACATCATCATGATCGGATACGCGGATACGATACATGTATAGACGCACCTTAAGAAGTCATCTGTAAGGTCCTAAAGGAGACATTTTCATTCAGAATTTGATCAAAAGAAAACTGAAATAGCACTAATAAGAAGGAAGATGATAAGCACTCAAGTGTAGAACAATATAAAATCGAACGGTTACAGAATACTTTGGACTGGCCTTGCTGCGAAGTTTCTAAAAACTATTTTTCTTCATACTTCAGCAGTTACATTTGGTATACCATATTATGTAACATTCTTTTGTTTGTTTTGATCCAAGCTACTACCGTGTGAAATTATTGAGTACCAAGACACACTGTATAATTTAAAATTTAATTTGTTGATTTACAAAATAATGATTCGTTTATTATTATAGAAGACGAAGGTAATATTATTTTTTTTTAATTTTTAATGTCCTAGTATTGAACAAACCAGAACTTATTTAAATTTGGAAACAATAAAGAATTCGTCTTTTTGGATAACTTAAATTTGGCCTTTTGTAATAAAGGAGTTTAGTTTCACGAAAAGAAATTTCTCATTTGTTTGAATATTACTGAGAGTAGTAAGATTTATAAGTTGTTGAATTGCAACCACCAGAAAAAAAATTTGTGGTTGTCTAATAAGACTACTATTTAAGTTACTGATTAGTTGAGTGATTATTATTTGCTAAAGTAGATGTAACTTTCTTACATACATATAAAACAATTTAGGCCCGGTTTTTTCACCTCTTAATAAACTGTCTGATAGCTATTCGGCGAATAATTACCATGGAAATAATTCATAAAATCGAACAGTCTATAGACGCTATAAACTTTATAATGCCCTTGGTACATACCTTAATAACTATAATAAATTGTTAACTCGGCCATCTATATGTTAAAATATGTAATGCCAGAAGCAGTAATTGAATCGAATCCCGCCTTAGGTAGGTACCTGCAGCCTGTTTTCAATGTTAGATGGTTGCCTAATTCTAATACACGACTGCTTTGTCCTTTTTTACAATAATTATTTGTCGTTTATTCCATCTACGGTATTTACCTGGTTATCCAAATGTGGCTAAACGATAATCATGAAATTAAAAAATAAATATACAAACAATAATTGTTTTGACTTAAGCAGAATATAATAGTAACAGATATCTTATTTAGGCCCGGTTTATTCATCTCTGAGTAAGTGGCCAGTAAAATACTTGATGATTAAAGATAGGGCAATGCATTGTGCTAATCCGCCAAGTTATAACTTGGCACTTACTCAGAGGTGAATAAATCGGGCCTAACAGCAAGGAAAATCGGCCCTGAGAATGTTCTAGTTAATCAGAAACTTTATAATCGTTGTTACTTATAGATTATAATCTCAAAGTATACATATTTTCTGTGATAACAACAATAAGTTTAGTAATCTTGCAATATGAGGGTGTCCTTGTGTAATATTACAAAATATTGCTTTATTGAAAACTTACCGTTCCATTCATCAAATAAACTGGGTTGGCTTCACCTTTTAAAAATAAACCGATCGAAGTCTGCTATGTAATCGAATTGTTTAACTTCCACTCGTTTTAATAACAATAAACGGAGCAAGGTCCGATCGAGATAAAATATCTTTGTTTACGCTGATTATCTGGCTACTAAGTTTGCAGATCTCTTTTAACGGTTTTCCGGAAAAATTTGACTCTGATCTAATAATATCTGGAAATAAATAGCACAAATGTGAATTAATTCATCTTTAAGCTATTCACAAACCGTATTCTTTTTCTATTATATTGCGAGATTATTAAGGAAAATTACTTCGTTTGTCTCTGTTAAATACGTTACTATCTAAACAGTTTTAAACAAAACTGAAGTTGCTTTCTTTAATGCGAACCGTAATTAGATCTTCAAAAAGTCAGTTTTGATAAATAACATAATGCTAATTCTGAATTATGTTTAGGATATTAAAAGAAAAAGAAAGCGTTTGGAAAATGGAATATTTCTGCTGATTTCCATAGTTATTTAGCTTTCAAAGGAAATACCAAATTTTTTTTCCATTCCAAAAATGTTAAGTATTAGTAAATACGTTGAGGAATTATATACTTTTCAAAATTGCCTTAATAAATTAACAAGTACATGTATGTCTAAAATAATAAAAAATAGATTTCCAAAATTAAAAACTAAAGAAGGAAAGTATTTTTCGATGCTTACTTTTTATTTATTTTATTTATTTATGTATATGTATAATAAATTAGTGAAATATCCATTACCTGAAAACATATTAGTCATTTTATGTTGAACTCATTGCGGAGTTTATTCACCTTTACACACCTTGCTCGACAAACAAACTTCACTCAAAAATTAGTTTCAGGAAAAATATGCATAAAATTCATGAATATGTTTCATAATTCATACAATTTTACAGCAAGAGAAATTCAACTTTTCACTTCCTAAAAATTCAAATAATTACAAATCATTTCTATGAATATTTGCTCTTTAGGTAATTTGTTTGCCGTTCATTTCCTGCATAGTATAAAATATTTTGCCTTTTTTAGTGTTCCCTGGAGCATGTTACGTAACTGAACGCAATTTCGTGTAAATTACTCTTACGTCGACGAAGGGTATAAATTATGAATTATTTCGTCAGGGAATTTCCCTTTTATCTGCAGTCACAGACGTCACATCATTGAGTTATACAGACATCAGAGATAACAAATTCAGATATACTTACTTTGGTACGTGCGTGACAGGAAACTAGGAGCGAGTATTGCTGAATTGAATACCTACTTAAAAAGTATTTCATCATTTCTCGTTTATATTACACGCGAACTTTCGTGTAACGAACTTTTCTCATAGCAACAACTTAGTTTATTATAAAAGATTACTAGAACGAACTAATGACAACGTAACTAGTTACAAAATTAAACGAAATTTACTAAATAAACATACATATTATTTAGAATTCGAGATAAAACAAAACGTGAAAATCTTAGAAGAGAAGCTTCTAGAACAATCTAGAAATTTGGAAGCTAAAATACAAGAACAATCTGGAAAATTGAAAGACGATCTAGATTTTAGATTTCTAGAACAATCTGGAAATTTGGAAGCTAAATTACAAGAACACCCTGGAAATTTGTAAGACAAGTCACAAGAACAGTCTACAAGCTTGGAAGCAGTATTAGAGCAGCAGGATAATAAAAACAAAGTACTCGAAGAAGTTATAGCGGCAATGGGAATATTAACTAACTTCAGTGACTATTTACCTATTTACATTAGAACAGGCAGGCGGGACAAGCCAACGACGCCAGATGAAAAAAGAATCAGCAAGTATTTCAAGAGCAACACCGGAGCAAGTGAACAACGCCAGCGCGAGAGAAGAATAAGAAAGTACTTCGAAAATAAAAATGAAACTACTAACATTCGATGGAAAGACTTTGTGGCCCAATTATTTCAAACAATTCGAAGCAGCAGCAAGAGCGAACGTATGGACGAATATAGAAAAATCACGTCACTAATTGTAGATTTAAGAGAGGACGCTATTGATGTTTCACAAACTATGCCTTAGATAAGCAGGACGACTTCTCCAAATTAGTGAAGAGGCTCGAGATGCGCTACGGGCAAGCTCATCTAAGCGAAGTGTTTCATGCTCAATTGAGAACCGTTTGCAAAAGCCTGACGAAAATCTGCAAGAATATGAAGCTGACATAGCTCGCTTGATACGTCTCCATACCCTGCAGCTTCTGATGATATCCTACAGTGCTTGGCTATGCGCACATTTATTGATGGAATTCGAGATTCCAAAACTCAACAGGCTTTGAGAATGGCTCATCGACGGATACGCATACGCATTGGAATACGAGTCAGTGAACCAAGCTTCGAAAACCCAAGGCCGAGTAAGCGCTACTACAGATAATTTGGAGGAAAAAGGTGAGGAATCGAGGATATTTACGACGCTTTAAGGAACTACTTCCGAAAAAAAGACGAAACATTGGAACTCCCAAGAGGTAGGCCACATCCACAGTTCCAAGAAGAATCCTTGAGGAGAACTATATGAGAGGATGATACTTTTGTATAAATTTTTTTTCCATATATTCAATAGGAACGGTGTTAATGAAGAAACCCGGTTAAATGCCACATACTGTATATTAGAAACTGTGAAATAATAGTTGATGGTTTGTGAATTTATTTAACACGTAACGTAACTTTGGTAAAGTTCCAAGATTCAAACTCTATATTCAGACATACTAATTTTTTGTGGCATACCTTGATGAAAGTTTTTTTTGAATCACAGATTACTAATACTTAACAATTATAATTTTGTAAGTGTTTCGTTCTCATTGTGAATGCAGGTGGATGCATTTCCAGGTCAAACATTAAACTTTTCACAGAATAATAATCATTTAATCACATAAATAACAATTATTTATTGTATAATGGCGGATTTCACAAACGTTAGTTAAATTTATTCATCCGTTAAAAGTAAACGTTACCATGGTTACATGTATTTAAGGTATAGGAATTCTTAATCGATGATTAAAGTTAAGTGACGTTGGTGAAATGCAGCATAAGTGTTTTAGGTATCATTTTATCCACGCAAGAATGTTTAAGCGCAAGAACGAAGATCGAGCGTTTAATTTTCTTAAGTGGATAAAATACTTCTAAAACACGCATGCAATACAACGTTTTATCTACAATCACTACATTTATGGAATCAGAATGAATTAAAAATTAAATTTAATTAAATTACATTTAATTAAAAAATATTCGTATTCGTAAAATGAAACGTGGCAGGCTTTGTCATACCTACTATGGTATATTATTTATAGTGGAATAAATTTACCACTTTATAATTGGACTTTTATCTACACTTATGAAGCCTTTAAAGTGACCTATTATCCACTAGTGGAATAAAGTTACTTTATTTCACTAGTGGATAATAATAAAAGCACTTATACAATAGGTAACTATTATTCCACTAGTGAATAGTAGGTCACTTTAAATGCTTCATAAGTATGGATAAAAGTCCAATTATAATGTGATTGTGGATAAAAATCTTTAATGAAATGTGTACCGGATAGGTAATATGAAGAAAAAAATGTGAAAATCAACAATCCAAGGTTTCGGATAAACTTACAATATTTTCTGAAAAACATAACAAAGACAAGGAAATTTGCAGGAAACATTTTCAGGACAACACAAAATTTATAAAAATTTCAAGGCATAGTGCGTAAACTTTTAGTTAGCAGCAATCCAAATTACTTACCGTTTATTTTTGAACTATTTAAATCAGATAAGATATGTATTTAAAACATTTGCCATAACAAACAAATGTGTTTATTCTCCAATTTAAACTATTAGTCACAACAAACAAATATGTTTCAAGATATTTTAATTTTTTACTTTATCTGTATTTAAAAACACTAAGATTTACAGTGTTTTATCAATCACATTCGATGTATGTCTTGAAATTATGGATTAGATTATGACAGCAACTTCAAAGTTATTGCCATACATTGGTTTAATAAGGTGCAGAGAAATTTTTTTTTTATTTATTTCAGTTTTCAAGAAAGGTAATAAAATTTCTTTTTTAATTCTTAATGATTTTAACATGAATGTGTAATGAAAATCGATTAATATGTATTTTAATAAGGCCAGTTAAAAAACATTATCATATTAAATAGAATTATGTATTATGTTTAACAAAAAAAAAATTCTTGTACATATTTTCTCTTAATTGGCAATTACTTGTGGCAGATAACAAACAGTAAAATTTATATATACAATGTTGGAGAAAATAATAGGTGCATACAAGAAAACTTAAAGTACTAATCTCGAAATATAAGATTATGAATTTCCTATTATGAGACGTAGTAACATATGCTGTATTTCAACCATGGAAAAACAGGTGTTTATCATATAACATTGCTTCTTTTCTATCAAAATTGTGAGTAAACCCTTATTTTGAGATCATATGTATGATTAACATAAATATAATATGGAACGAGAAAAACACTATCAGATTTGAATGTACAATATGTACCAGATAACTTTTCTAACATGGTGATCTCGCTTGTTATAAGAGATATGAATTCGGTTAAATGGGATGAATTATGTATTCTTAAGTATTAGGGTAATCATAAACTATTTTGAACTTAAGAAATTCCAGTGCTTCAGAAGCTATAAACAAATACAAAAATTTTCAAATTTCGTTTTTTATAATAACTTCTTTATTGTAATCGATACGTTTTCGTTTATACTTTCTTAAGGCACTTTTTAAGCAGAATTTAAATGTGCTTTTAGATTTTTGTTTTCACTTTCCGTTTTCGAGTTTTCACCGCTAACTTCAGTTTTTCTTATGGACCGTTAAGTAGGGTAGTTATAATTGCATGCGTTCTTTTTTATCTTTACAATGATGTAATATTTATTTTGACAGATAAGGAAGAAAATTTTTAAAAAATATGTTTTCTTGACAAACGTATGCTTTTCTTGTAGTAGAAAATAAACAAATTTTCTAACAAATGAATATTTCAAAGAAATTGATTAAAATTATTAAAATTACAAGAAATAGGTTGGCTAGGTTAGTATTCGAACCCACATCCTTCGGTTCAACGGCACTATCCCATAATTCAAACGTAATCAGGGAATATCTTAATAACCGATTCCCTAATTCGTGGATTGGTAATCGGGGATATATTTTATGGCCTCCAAGGTTTCCAGATTTAACCTCTTTGAATTGCTCTGTTTGGGGTTACGTCAAAAATAAAGCGTTCAAGTATTTGAAAAAATGTTGAAGATATTCGTGAATCTGTGGTTGCAACGTTTCCCAAAATTACACGTCGTAATTTTCGTAATGTAGTCAGAGCAACAAATCGCAAGTCACAATTATGTTTATGTTGTTAATTGTTCGAACATCTTCCGTAAATAGTTTAGTATTTTATTTAACTGGTAATTCAATGAATGAAGGTTTTATTGGGGATGCAGTCAGAAAAGGTTAAATAATAACTATTGTTATTAAATTAAATTAAATTATTGTTAAATTGTGTTATATCGTTTTAAAGAGATAAAAAGAGAGCATTTAATTGTTCCAAACTGAAGTTGGAGGCGAAAACTCGAAAACGAAAAGTGAACATGGAATTGCTTAAATTTCAAATTAGTTTTTAACTACCCTAATATTTACTTAGGAATACGTACATATTGTATAAAACTACTGTCCAAGATATAATTATAAATAAGTGCAACACTACATATACATAAGTAAACAAAACGTTCACAGATTTAATTTTGTAGGATTTTTTTTATGTTTACTTTGTTAATTTTGGGTTTTTCGGTGCATAATAATATAATAACGAAAAGTTTAGTTGGGAATGCGTTTTACTCATGTTGTTATCTAATAGCGCAGAATATTATAATTCGGTGATTCACCAGCAAAATAACAGCAAGCGTGTCCGGATAATGTTACGTGTAAAAGTGAATCACTGTTTTTGAGACAAGAAGTTAGGTAATCGAATAATGTCCGACTTCTTCATCACCTTATCTTGAGGTTAAATTTATCTGTCAGTTAGAATGTAACACATAGTATGTGTACGGCGAACTGTACGTCACATTCCAACTGTTAGATAAATTAACCTTAGGTTAAACATGGTGAAGAAATCGACCATAAGGGAATTATTTTTAAGAGTACCCTGGCATTCTTGTTGCAGCAGTGCTGTGTAAAAGTGCGTTCGAGTATCCGTCGCCAGCTACGAGAGGTTACGGCTTGGTGAATTATTTTACAGTTGTGAACATTAGATATTTATTGTTGCACGTATAGAAATATGTATTTGTGTTGAGTATTTTACCGATTAATTAAGAACGGTAATTCTTAGTACGTGATGGGTCTAAGATGAGAAGGGTCTGGTTGGTATTCCTGAAAGCTACGGTGTGCGGTTTCCCGCCGTGGACTGTGAGGCGAGAACCTCGTGCGGTTTCCCTTGGTTCTCATTGCACAATCTACAACAGGATAGGAAACCAAGTGGTTCCTAACCGGGGAATTCCAGTAGAGAAAACTACACGAGGTAGTATTAATTTCTGAGACCTACTGTGAGACGAGAACTTCGTGCGGTTTCCCTTAGTTCTCATTGCACAACCTACAGTGGTGTGGTTACATAGTTGACACATTCTTGAAAGCTACTGTGTGCGGTTTCCCGCAAAACACCGTGAGGCGTGAACCTCGTGCGGTTTCCCTTGGTTCTCATTGCACAACCTACAGCAGGCTTTAGTGCCGAGGAATGATGTTGAAATTGAAAGAGCCTTTGTATGGAGTTGCGTGCGTTTTCCCGAACTCCAGTCGTAATTTAATGATGACGGTCGACGCTCTGAAACGTTGAAGTTAACGTTATTGTAGTTGAATCATTTTGATCATTGACCTTGACATTTACACACTTGTCGCTCTGATGGATTTACTGATAAACCATAAAGTTAAGTACAGTTCTTCGGAAGGTGCGAATAGTTTTTTTTTTTTCAAATAGAGGATCAATCTAATGAACCCTTAAATTATTTCACGTCATTAAATGAATCAATAAATAAATGATTAAGTACGTTTTTTGTGCTTTTCTTAAAACTGAGTCTTACAATTTCATATTGTATTAAGCTACTAGAAAGAAAAGAGGTAAGGGGGTTGGATTTCTATATAATCTTAACATCAAACTTGACGATTCGATAAGAAATTACTTGCCATCCATTTATGTGCAAAAATAAGTATATTTTCAAAGCTTAAAATAAATCGGAATTAACTGTCTAAGAGAAATTCGTTCCTCTTGTCCGTCTATCGGCATGATGGGTTAGAAAAGCAGATGATAATTATTTAATATAATTGTGGGCATATTCTGACAAAAGTTTAGGGGTGTGTTTAAAACTATTATACTACTACATCCATTTAAATACATGTATCGCACAGAGCAGCATATAAGTAATATAATAAATTAGTCGAGACGTTGGTCTTCACTGTGCATTTATCTGCATCTCTGCGTTTTATGCTTAGCTAGAAAACTTAGCTTAGCTACAAATTTCATTTGAATATTAACGAAATATTAGATTAGAAGATTGGATTCTAAAATTGTTTGATATATTCGTGAGTATCAAACTTTAGAGGTGTATTTACGATTTAAAAATTTAAATACATTTCTCCGTCCAACAAATTCACAATTCTTGTCCTTGTCATTTATTTCCTCAGCGCGTATGATTAGCTGTTTATGAAAAAAGCTCGAGGGATCCCTGGTTTTAATGAAAAATTTTGGATGAAAGAACCTTTTATTAAGTCAGGGTACAATACTCGCACAACTATTTGTTTTAAAAAGTTTTCAACGAATTTTTTAATTTTTTTAAACTGCAAAATATAGAATCGATTACTTTGACTCGTTTAATGAAATTCATTTGTTTTTTTTTTTAATTCGAAGATGCTTTTCAACTCCGCAGAATTCCACTCGAATATCATATTTTATGTTTACGCAATATTACGAAACGATTTAGAGCAGTTTCTTACGTCACCACGATGGCAAAAAATAGCGAAGGCTATTCTCAGCAGTTCTGGAAATAGACACAATTTTGCCGTACCGGTGAGATACAACCGTTTACAATTGAGCGAACACGCTAATTTCTCAGGCTTCTGCTATTGTTTCAGCAAATATTGACCAAGTGTGACACTGTTTATACTTGGACTGTAGCTGCACTAAGAATAAAATAAGAAAGTTAAAAGTAATCAAACTTTTAAGTCGACATACGCCATAATGTGCAATAAAATTTACGAAAACAAGATATCTGCATTGTGTTCTATACAATGAAACTTACCTAAGAGAACACTTCCAAAAATAACAATTCGAACCCTGTTTAAAATGTTTATTGGTACTCAATTACTTTTAGCCTAATTCTATAGCATAATAAATATTTTCATAATCGAAGTTACCATCTCGCTTGTATTGAAACTTTCATGTACACTTATGCTTTATGCTATAACCACATCTGCGTTAACGTCTGGCGGGACAAAAACGCGTGAATTAATACGAGAAAAATTAATGCACTAAAATGCCCGATTTCTTCATCGCTTTATCTTGAGGTTAAATTTATCTGTCAGTTAGAATGTGACACATGGTATGTGTCCGGCCAACGCTACGTCACATTCGAACTGTTAGATAAATTAACCTTAGGTTAAACATGGTGAAGAAATCGACCATAAGTTTTACATTGGTGGTTAATATCGTCATTATTTGTTCCGCATTTTTAAATGCAGGATAACATATCTATACATGAGATGAGAGTTTCAGCTTAAAGATATTGCAAAATTCACGCAGGTGTGAATAATAAATAGTCTGAGAGAAATGGGTATCGATCGAAAAAGATTATAACAAGGTAAGCTTTGGGATGAAGGGAGGCAAAAATTAGACTGCGAATGACAAGTAATTCGATGAGTTCAGGGCTGCGATTCTCTAGTTTGTGCGTAAAAATTCGTATGCGAACCTTCGTGTATGAAAAGTTACGATTTGAAATTGTTGTCGAACGTTTTTTTTTATTCTCAACGTATATCAATTGTTATAAATACTTAAGTCACGCCTGTGACTTAAGTATTTATTTATTTTTTATTTATTTTTTAAGTATTTACGTCTGTGACTTAAGTATTTATACAATATAATTATGACAGAGACAAATATTGTAGAGATAGACGGATCATATATCATTATAATGCCGGAAGTAAGTTAATTAAGTTAACTGGTAGATTTAAAATTTGTTTTTCCCCCACCATTACTTCTATTGCTGTTCCACTGTCCCGAACGACCGGAGCAAAAGTTGCACCAGAATTAGAATTGAACACAAAAAAACGTCAAAACTTTTACCACCAAAACTAGAATCGTATTAATAAAACGCACCTATTGATAGATTAATGTTCAAAACATTGCGTTCTCGCGACCCTTTCAAATGGCGACGTCAAAAACTAATACGGTTCAAACCATTCTTTGAATTGCTTTCAACGTGAAAATATACCTTTGCTCTGATTGGAAAGATCCTCTAGCAGGTTAGTAGTCAGTAAAGCCCGGATTTTTAGGCAATTGCCTAAAATTTTATTTAACAAAAAACATAGGCAATTAAGTTTTAAATATTTAGATTACAATTTTAATTAGAATGAGATGTATATTTTCTCGTGCCTACGTGCCTGTTTTTACATTATTTGAATTATTTGCCTAGTTTTATAGCTTAAGCGCCTACAAGTTTTTTTCTTGTCTATTTTATGCCTAAAATTGGCAATTATTGTATAATTAATTTTTATGAATTGTTTTCTTTGTGTGTGGAAATACATATTGGCTTGCTAAAACATTTTAAAGATACTGTACGTGTTCAGCTAAACAGCCGAAAATTGAAATTCAAATTTTTAAATTTAAATAAAATTACTTCAGGATTATTCACGAAAGAATTTCACGCTTTAATTGTTGGTATAAACAATCTTAGGAGATAAGGGGCCCAAGCGAGAAACTTTAGCCAAAATATTGACTCTTCTTACGACAAGTGGCCATTACGATACGTTAAAATAAATAAGCTATGCGATAAAGACATAGAGCGAGTGAGTACATCACCCACGCAGGGTGGCGGAGCCAGTCCAAAAACACGCCGCAATCCCCTGAGGATAGACAACTTAAGTCACTCCAGTGACTTAAATAAGTGGGATCAAAAGGGGGACTCGCACAGATGTCGCAACCTCGCAGTCGCAAATTACAAAAAGGGCTCAGTCTTTGATAATGCAAACAATACGGTTCCGCAGGAAGAGAAGATTCGAAAAGTTAATTGATGTTCACCGAATCATTTTCGCGAACGGTTGCATTTCCAATTTTCACATTCATGTAATTTTTATAAAATGTTCGCCGAATCCTTTTTGTGAACAGAACTTATTTTATTTTTATATCTTTGTTCAAATTTAAAAATTGTAATTTTTTGCTTTTTCTTTAACTTTATCATCGATCTCTTTTTGCGAGTGGGTATTTCAATTTAAATATTTCTGGTGTGGGTGATTTGATAGTTACGAAAAGAAAATTCTTCGCCTAAAGCACCATAGAAAAATAGAAAAGCCCTGAAAGGGATAGCTGTAAAGTGGTCCTCTGTTACTGAGTCCTCAAACTACTTTATTAGGAAGGAAACCATCTTAGGTACTGTCTGGATTTTTGACTTAAACACCGATTTATGGTCCCTATTTAAAGCGTGTTTTTATAATACATTCCTTACGGCGAATCATGTGTTTGATTCACATGTACAGTTCCATAAGCCCCTAAGAGCCTCTCTCCGATTTCTTAATAAATGACCAGGTAACTAGAATAAGCTTTAATATTATTTTTTTTATTATAAAACGACGAAAGAGGAGAAATTATGAAAAGCTTAATTTTTTTTAAATATTTGCCTGCCTAATTCAGTCTTTTTAAGTGCCTAAAAATCCGGGCTTTAGTAGTCAGGTTGGTAAACTTTCGAACCCGAATGTGGTTTTTAGGCCAGTATCACAATAACCAGCATATTTGTTGTGTTTTAAAGAAAAAGTAAGGTAAGTTTACAATAAAAATGTTAATCCAATAAATCAGCTCTTACAGTTATTAAATAAACACTATTTTAATCATGAACAGCAGTAATGTCTAATGTAGGATGTACTATTTAAATTGTGTTTTTTTTTTCTTTTAGTTGCAATGGAGGGACAAGTAGAAAAAAGATAGGGTAATATTTCTGAAGTTCTTCAGGAATATATGAGCAAACATCCCGAATTATGCAAAGGAAATGGCGCGTCACTTGTGGAAAGAATAAGTGGCCAATTAAATCAACTAACTGGAGGCAAAAAAGATTGGAAATCATGGTGTAAAGTAAAATGAAGTTTGACAGAATAATATGGTCTTTTGTATGTATAATACGTTTCAGACATGGCATGATCAATGCTCAAGAGCCAACCAAAACAAAATAATGAAACATTGAAAACTAACAGGTGGGGGAGAAGAATGCCCCGATGTACTGAATATATTTGAAGAAGCAGACATGATAGGAGAAGTACCTGTTGAAGGACAACTACTGACTCAAGAATCTTTAGTTGTAAATTTCTTAAATAAAAATTATAATAAACAAACTCAAGATATAAAAGTTATGGAAATTGAAATTCCTGAAAAATATTCATTGTGCTAAATCTACCAACAATGAAGCCACTCTACGGAACCACGCATATACAATGCAAACTGAACATAATATTTCTCAAGCCAAGCCATTAAAACAAAAATACAAGTAAGGGACAATGAAAATAATTACATGAAAATAAGGTCTTCAAGAATTACACCTAATGGCAATCGTACGTTTGCTACACGAAGATTGTAACAAACAAACTATTTCAGCAACAGATAAAATAGCCAATTTAACGGCGAGAAAAGTTGACCTGAAACGTTAAGAATTAGCCTAGTATCAAAAGGAACTAGTTTTATATGAAAGGGAAGTTATAGCAAAAGAAAAAGGGAAGTTATAGCAAAAGAAACATATTAGAGAAAAAAAAGATAATCCTTGAAAATTGTAACAATTGCAGTAATTCATAGTTATTTATTTCTTGTTGAGTTACTGTTTTACGTTAAGAGAATAAATAAACCTGATTAAGATTAACCATAAGTATAAATTTGACACAACACTACTTATTATTTGTTATAGCATTTAGTAAGTGCACAAAAAAACTTAATTTTATCAGTTGTTTATAAAATGGTTTCGTATTATCAAATTTCTTTATCGTCGCCCTTCATTGAGAGGATGTAAAACCCGAGCTTCTTCTGCACGTTCATTACCATCTCCTTGGTTAAATATTCCGAAATCCAAATCGTGATCATCATCAGGCAAATTATGTTGATTACACGTTATGTAAGACTGCACAGGAATTTATTATTTTCGAAGCTTTTTCTAGTGCATAGTGAAGGACTTTATGTTTTAGCAAACAACGAAACCTTTATTTTAAGACTCCATTACATTACTCAATTGGGGAACAGGTACTCATTTGTTTGTTGTTATATCTCGCTTCAGGACTATTCGACGCTGCATTTGTCACTGGTGTTAAGAGGTAATGCCCGTTTTAGAGGGTCAACATTTAACGTGCATGAAAATAATCCATTTGTTTATTTTAACATTACATTCAGTATGTTTGATTTTGTTTTTAATTTGACAGTTTCCGTCATTATATCAACAACATTTGTTAACAGTGAAGAAAAATAAGCAAGAGAACTACCGATTATCAATCAATTTTATGAATTAAGTATTATAATCATATAATGTGTGATAAACATAATAAGTTTTGTTACATTTGCGGTTTGTTTGTCGACAAACAGCATCGGTTAAAGTTTGAAACAAATAAGGCAGTAGTTCAGGGGTATAATGCGTTCTTCAGTCATACATATAGTGCCAGTCAATGGTATGAGCCTGAATATGTTTGCACGAGTTGCTCACTAGCATTGAGGAGATGGAAATAAAAAAATAAATAAATGTGCCTTGCATGCCATTTTCTGTTCCACTGATGTGGCATCGTCCATTGTATCATAAGCCGGAGGATTGCTATTTTTTTCAAACATTGAAGGCCATCATTACAAAACACGTAAAAATATAAAATATGCTGATGTTTCCACTGTGACGAAACCTATCCCGTTCGATGATACAGTTCAGCAAACTCGAAAATATGAGGAATCGTCTGATGGATTTTCTTCTGATGAGAGAACAGAGACAGAGTTTGTTCCATCCGGATCATACAATTTCGAATGCTGATTTCCACGATCTTGCTCGTGACTTAAAATTGTCACACAGACAAACAGAAATGCTCGGCTTTCGACTAAAACAATGGAATCTAGTGGCAAATGACATTTGGCCGAAACGAACAGCGAATGCTTTCTAATCAAAATTTCAAAGTTTACGATAATAACGATAACTTTGTGTTTTGCACAGATGTGGTGCAATTATTTGCTTCTCTTAACCATACACATAAACCGAATGCAGGGCCGGCGCGAGGCGGGTTCAACGCATTCCCTGGAATCCGGCCCGCGCTTTAAACGGCCCCGCGCTTAAACTTTGTGCTGTCGTTGTAGTTATAAATCCACTTTTATAAACTGGATTCATTCCTAGGCGATTTTTCATCACTGCGTTACGCGATAGATATTTTTGATAATTTATTTAGAACTGTTTTTTTTTGGCCCCGCGCAATTTTTGAACCCGGCCCCGCAAAAGTTTGCGCCGGCCCTTACCGAATGAATGGCGGCTATTTATAAACAGATCATGTAAAAGTAGGTATTACACTTTTTATTTATTTATTTTTCCTGATTTATTATTATGTAGGCTTGAAAGCAGTGTTGCTGCACAATGAAAATAAATTTCCTTCAGTTCTATTAGCATATGCCACTAATATGAAAGAGACATATTGCACAATGGAGAAAATACTTCATGTCATTGATTACAAAAACATATAAATGGAAAATTGTTGGTGATCTAAAAGTATTGACAATTCTCTTTGGAATGCAAGGCGGCTATGCACCCATGCTACCTTTGTAAATGGGATAGTCGTGCTGGGAATCAGTATCAACGCAGTGACTGGCCATTGCGTACATTATTCCAAATTGGCAAGAAAAATGTCGTGAATATTTCATTGGTGCAGGCTGAAAATGTCATCTTGCCCCCATTGCATTTAAAACTTGGTTATATAAAACAATTCGTTAAAAAATTTGACAATAATAGTGAAGCATTCCATCATCTTAAAGCAGTATTCCCAAAATTGAGCGAAGCGAAGATAAAAGAAGGTATTAGATATTTTATTTTGTTAACAACAATTAGTATTTCACTTCAGTGTTTTAATTTATTAGGTGTGTTTATTGGCCCTCAAATTCGGAAGCTTATGCGAAGTATTGAATTTAAGCGGGAGTTTATTTGAGTGTGTGTAAAGTGTTCCATGGCTTTGTTACTTCCAACCTTCTCGCCGTTTAAGGGGAAGCAGTGTCGAATTTTATCCCCAACACTGAAGGGTGCTTGAAGTCGATACCGACCACTCCCGAGAAAAATCCCGAGTGCGGTTCGAACCGACGACCATGCGATTGCAAGGCCAGTCCTCTTACCACTGGACCGTTCAGGCGTTTAATACAAAAATAGTAGAATATTTTTTATATTTTATTTTTCAAATTTTATTCAAAACTCAATATCTCAGTGATATCTTAACAGATTTTAATGATCTTAGGTTCGTTGAACGTGCAATTGTGCATAATTTTAGATCAAAAATCCAATAAAGCAAAATTTTTCACATAATGGTCGATAAATGTGGAAAAATGAGAAAAATGGTAAAAATTCCAAATATTTCTATTTCTTTTCTATTTTTTAACCAATTTTCAATTTTTATATGACGTTGGAAAGGTACATTATTTCTCTTTTAAACACAATGTCACATTCAAAAATCGGTGAAAAAAAAAAGGAAGTTATAAATTTGTAAATGCATGCATGTACTGAAAAGCGGTTTTTTGACCATAACATCATATTTTAATGGTGTATGGAACATTTCTTACATACTGTAACGATTTTAAAGGTACTATTATTTTTATTTTAATCAAAACACGAAATAGTTAATAATCTAATTTATTTAAAAGTAACACTAATTAACACTAACTTAAACAATAATTTATTGTTTATAATCTAATAAGTAATTTATGTTAACAGCCGAGCGAAAATTTATAACGCGACTTCAATTCTGCACTATCCAAATGCAGAATTAGTTTCGAACTATCTTACGTTCGGCTGCGTGCATTTTTATATATGCTGGCTCTCTCTTCGAGAATGGCCTGGAGACGGGCGGTCTGTTCTAGTTTACTCCGCCGACAGAATTCTCCAGTCGTCTAAGGCGCGTCGACTAGGCGGCGATGGCGCAACAGACAGGCTGACACCGCAATCGTCACACTGCCCCCTTTTTAAAAACGTTTCGTCTGGGAACGTTCCTCGTGATAGCCTTGAAGGAGAATGTCGAAATCGGCATGCCGGTCCCTCTTTACAATATCCGGTCTGGAAAAAATAGCAGTCTACGGTTTTCCTACTGCCAACAGCTGCCTGTGGGTGGTGACTGCAGACTAGAACTTCTATTCCCGTTCCGTTGAAGATGACTTCTATCATGCTGCGAACGACCCTCCAGTCCAGCCCATCTAGTCCGCAGCCTATCTTGGGAATGGCTAATTTCGTCTCCTTGCCTTCCACCAGCTGTCTCTTCAGGCTCCATAAAGCTCTCCAAATACTGCGATAGTCAGGCTTACCGCTTGATGTCTTTTTGGTGACTAAGTAGTACACGTGTCGTCTTCGTTCCGCCTCCGTGTGGATGATCTGCAGGCTCTTGCCCACCATGGGGTGCTGTCTTAGGAGTTCCTCGACCTGACCAAATTTCTTCCGGAAGACTTGGGCTATCCCCTTGGACATCCTTAGGTCTTCTGCCACACAGTGGGCCAGACTGTACTCTGGTGACACTTGAAAAAGGTCTTGCTGTCTCTCTGTGGTCACTCCGAATCGCGCCTTACTTCCTGTGGCGTGATGAAACATGAAGGTTTCGAAGTTTACTTCGGAACCTTGCGTCCGTTGTACTGTCCCCTCATTTTCTTCTCCGTTGTAAGGAGCCATTCGGTTGAAGTGGATAACTTTGGGTTTGCCATGCGGAACCTTCCTGATGCGGTAGATGACATCGTTAATCCGTTTCATCACTCTATAAGGACCTTCCCAAGATGTCTGCAATTTTGGGGACAGACCTCTACGTCTTTGAGGATTGTAAAGCCAAACCAGTGCTCCAGGTTGGTGTCCCCCATTCTGAGCATTGATGTCATAATGCTCCTTCATTCGGTCGCTGGCCGTCTGTATATTATGACGCACTTGATTGTGAATGTCGTCCATTTTCCTGCGTAGGCCGCTAACGTAGTTCTCGTCGGCAGGGACCTCACCGGGCTTCACGCCGAACTTCAAGTCGCAGGGCAGCCTTGGCTCTCGCCCAAATACCACTTTCGCTGGTGTCTCTCCTGTTGTCTCATGCACGGACGAACGGTGTGCCAGTAGAAAAAGGGGAATGTACGTGTCCCAGTCTCTCTGATGATCGGAGACGACTTTGGACAAATGTCGGTTGATGGTTCTGTTGAATCTTTCCACCATTCCGTCTGACTGCGGGTGAAGTGCAGTGGTTCTAGTTTTCCGGACGCCGAGCAGAGTACACACGTTCTTGAATAAAGCCGATTCAAAGTTCCTCCCTTGATCTGAATGCAGCTCCATGGGCGCGCCATACCGACTGATCCATTCTCGGACAAGGACTTCAGCAATAGTTATCGCCTCTTGGTTTGGTAGGGCGTATGCTTCAACCCACTTGCTAAAGTAGTCCATCACCACGACGATGTACTTATTTCCACTATTCGTTTGTGGAAATGGGCCGGCTACATCTATGGCAACTCTCTCAAAAGGACTTCCCACGTTATACTGTTTCATAGGAGCCTTGCCTCGTCTGTGGCTCGTGCGTTACTAGCTGCGCAGACTACGCACTTCCTACACCAGTCCTTTACATCTTCCTTGCAGTTCACCCAGTAAAATCGCTCGCACACCTTTTCCATAGTCTTCTTGATTCCCAGATGCCCTCCCGAAGTTCCATCGTGAAGTTCCCTCAGAACTTCCGGCACCCTATTCTTGGGGATCAGTAACTGTGTCTTCTGTTCCGTGCCTTCCTGGTTCTCGATGGTTCGTTTCAGAAGACCATGATCCAGCACTATGGAGTCCCACTGCGCCCAGTACGATTTCACGGATGGTGCACACGGTGCTATCTCTTCCCAAGTAGGCCTTGCCTCCCTACTTTTCCATTCCAGCACCAATTTCAAATCCTGATCGTTCTCCTGGTCTCATCGCAATTCTTCACCTTGCCATTTGTCGTTTACGATGGCCGTCCTCGCAGTCGTGGCCACTTTCTCCTCCAGCCGACTACAGTGCTTACAGTCTTCGGCACAAGGTCTTCTCGACAAAGCATCGGCATTTCTGTGGCTAGTTCCGGCCCGATGCTGGATTTCAAAATCGTATTCCTGAAGTCGTTCGATCCATCGTGCGACTTGTCCTTCAGGATTCTTGAATCGGAGGAGCCATTTTAAAGCGGCATGGTCCGTCCTCAGGAGAAAGTGTCTGCCATATAAGTACTTGTAGAAATGTTCTATGGACTTTACCACGGCTAGCAATTCCCTTCTAGTGACGCAATAATTTCGTTCCGGCTTTGACAGGACTTTACTGAAGTAACCAATCACCTTCTCTTGCCCTTCTTGGATCTGGGACAGTACGCCACCGATACCAACATTGCTAGCGTCAGTGTCCACGATGAACTTGCCTTCTGGGAGAGGGTAACTTAGAATAGGAGCACTTATCAAGTACTGTTTTAGTTGTTCGAAACTAATTTGGCAATGTTGGTCCCATTCAAACGGACGACCTTCTTCAGTGAGTTTTGTCAACGGTTTAGCGATGTCCGCAAATCCAGGAACATAGCGACGATAGTAAGTGCATAGACCTAGGAAACTCCTTATCTGGTGTTTATTCTTGGGAGTTGGCCAGTCCTTCACGACCTGAATCTTTACTGGGTCCACGGCGATTCCATTCCCGTTAACAATATGGCCTAGATAATTCACTTCCTTCTGGAACAGGTGGCACTTCTTGAGACTAAGCTTTAGTCCCGCTCTGCGAAGCCGCTGGAACACTCCTTCCAGATTCTTCAGGTGGTCGTCGAAAGTTTTCCCACCACAATTATGTCGTCCAGGTATACCATGCACGTTGTCCAGGACAGACCCTTCAGAACCGTCTCCATCAGCCTCTCGAATGTCGCTGGAGCATTACATAAGCCGAACGGCATCACCGTGAATTGCCATAGACCCATACCAAGGGAAAACGCAGTTTTTTCTCGATCTTCGGGCGCCAGTTCCACTTGCCAATAACCACTCTTTAGATCCAAGGTTGAGAAGATCTTTGAACCGGCCAGGGTGTCCAGGGTGTCATCAATTCGTGGCAGAGGATAGCTGTCCTTTTTAGTGACGTTGTTGAGCAATCGATAGTCTACGCAGAATCGTGTGGATCCATCCTTCTTCTTCACAAGCACTACCGGTGATGCCCATGGGCTGCTGGATGGCTCAATCACATTGTCTTTTTCCATCTCGTGAATAATGCGTTCTGCTTCTTCACGCTTCGCCAATGGTAACCTCCTTGGAGCTTGACGGATGAGTCTTTCTTCTCCTGTCTCTATCTTGTGTTTGACGATGTCGGTTCTTCCCTTAGGTCCATTTTCTACCTCGAACACATCTTGATAGCGACATATCAGGTCCTTCGCTTTTGTCTCTTGTTCTGGAGTCAATTCCTGGGCTGTTGACATGACCATTTCCAACAACTTCTTCGGGACCTTCCTCTCTTGCACATTTGCTTCTAGTTGGCGGGAGATCGAGGATACCATGGCACAGCTTCCCAAGACCGTACCTTTCTTGATGTTGACGGGGAAACAGTTCACATTCATTAGGCGGACTGGTATCTCCTTCCTCGCTGTCAACAACATTTTTCCAACGAGAACTCCTTTTCCAATCTTCTGGTCGTCAGTGTTAGGTTCGACCATAATGACTTGCCCATCTTGGAAAGCGCCGTTCAGGTTTGCATCGACTATAACCTCGGTTCTGCTAGGCAATACGACATCTTCTGCGAGAACAACTCGAGCAGCCATGTCCTCTCGTTGACGTAGAACCAACTCCTCGTTGTTAACCGTCATCACGCCACGCTTCAGATCCAATTGGAATCCATGAGCACACATGACGTCCATGCCCAGAATCGCTTCGTCCTCTATTTCTGCTACCAGCGCACGATGTTTGATGGGGGTCGATCCAATGGTAATGGTCACCTCTACTTCACCATGGACAGTGGCTGATGTTCCGGTTGCCGTCCTCAGTCTCCACTTAGTCGGCTCGGTGCGTTTTGATGACTTGATCACATCGGGCCTCAGGATAGTCTTCGTCGCACCCGTATCCAGTAGCATGGTGTGAGGGATGTCATCAATGGTGGCATCCACTTTCGTGGCCTTTGTCTTTGGAGGCCTTTGAATACACGTCGACGTTTGTCCATCTGCAGCGACCAGAGTTAGTTTCCCCTGTGGCTTCCTTCGTGGAGAATCCTGCCTGGCCTTGGGACACCGCCTGCGATCATGTCCCTTTTCCTGGCAATTCCAACACACCAGAGGATTCTTCTGCCTCAAGACTTGTTCCACAATGCGGCGAACATCATCCGTGGTGGTATAGTCCTTGGGCCGCTCCTCAGCAGCAGATCGCACTTGGATGCTGGCGAGTTCTTCTTCTTGGGAGTCCATGGCAGCTCGTACCTTGACGTGTCCTCTTGAAACTTGCTTCGTCGCCTCGTATTCCAAGGCGTAGGCCAATGCGTTCTTGGATGTCTTAGGGTGGGCCATTCTTAATGCCTGCTGATTGTCCGGATCACGGATTCCACCCACGAAGGTTTGCAGCGTCAAACATTGCAGGAAATCATCAGGAGCTGCAGGATATGCCAACCGGGCTAGGCGCGCTACATCAGCCTCGAATTCCTGAAGACTCTCTCCGGATTTCTGGTAACGGTTTCTCAGCTGCGCATGGTACACGTCGGTCAGATGCGCCTGGCCGTAACGCATCTCCAGCCGGTTCACCAGCTTGTTGAAGTCTTCTTGTTCCTCTAGCGGCATCATTTGTAGCACATCGATAGCGTCCCCCCTCAAGGCCACAATTAACGAAGTGGCTTTTTCACTGGCCGTCCATCCATTCGCTTTTGCTGCAGCTTCAAATTGTTTGAAGTAGTTAGGCCAAGAAGACTTCCCATCGAACGTCGGTGGTTTTATTTTCAATTTAGAAATTTCCGCTGGTCCTACCACAGTTTGGATCTCATTATTTTCTGGTATTTCTGCTGGTGACGGATCCCCGAACATTCGCAACCCTGTCATGATTTGTTCGAGATTCTTAATTTTGTTGTCCTGCTGGAATAATATTTCTTCCACATTGTCTTGCAGATTCCTCGTCTCTTCTGATATTTTCACCACTAGTTTATCTTCTAAATTTCTAGATTGTTCGAGCAATTTACTTTCCAGATCTGTCGACTGTTGTATCAATTTATTTTCAAGTTTCTCCTCTAAAATTTTCACGTTTTCTTCCGTGTTTCTAGAATGTTCCATTAATTTCTCTAGATCGTCTTTCAAATTTCCGGATTGTTCTCGAAACTTCTCATCTAAATTTCTGGACTGTTCCAGTAATTTATTTTGTAATTCATCTTTGAAATTTCCAGATTGTTCCATCAATTTATTTTGCAGTTCATCTTTAAAGTTTCCAGATTGTTCCTTTAATTTAGCTTCTAAATTTCCGGATTGTTCTCGAAATTTCCCGTCTAAACTTCTGGATTGTTCCAGCAATTCATCTTTGAATATCTTACTTAAATCGGCAGGACCGCCCGAGATTTCAAATAGAAAGGCTTCTGGATCCTCCCCTGCTTCTAGTAGCGCTTGGTGTAGTCTTTGTTGCAAAATCGATTTCTTTCCGGAGATTTCCAATTCGCGCTCTTCTAATTCGGCTTTTAATTCGGTCACTTTTAACTCTTTTAACAGCACTTTCTTTGAAGCCATTGTTTCTTTTTCGACACTGCACCTTGTTTAATAATTCGTTTAAATTCAATTTAATTTTAATTGTTTATTTATTTTCACGAACCTCGCACCTGACACCAATGTAACGATTTTAAAGGTTCTATTATTTTAATTTTAATCAAAACACGAAATAGTTAATAATCTAATTTATTTAAAAGTAACACTAATTAACACTAACTTAAACAATAATTTATTGTTTATAATCTAATAAGTAATTTATGTTAACAGCCGAGCGAAAATTTATAACGCGACTTCAATTCTGCACTATCCAAATGCAGAATTAGTTTCGAACTATCTTACGTTCGGCTGCGTGCATTTTTATATATGCCGGCTCTCTCTTCGAGAATGGCCTGGAGACGGGCGGTCTGTTCTAGTTTACTCCGCCGACAGAATTCTCCAGTCGTCTAAGGCGCGTCGACTAGGCGGCGATGGCGCAACAGACAGGCTGACACCGCAATCGTCACAATACCAAAGATCATTACTCGACCAGATCTACAAACTACACTACATGACATCAAAAGTATTTTTTCACTGTTACATCGTGTTATTCTTAATCGATGATTAAAGTTAAGTGATGTTTGTGAAATCCAGCGTTAGTGTTTTAAATTTATAAAATGTTAGAATTACAACATAAAATTTTTATTATTGAAAGTTATTTTCAAACTGGTAGATTAAGAAAATGGACTATTTATTTACTCAATTAATCAGTACGTATAGAATTTTCTTCAGAATTTTCCTAATCTTGCAATCACTTATGCACAGCTAGTAAATCATACCAGTATTGTGTTGACATATTTCGTGAAAAGGGCTCATTAGGTCGTAAAACAGGGAGCGGAGCAAGAAAAGGACTGCATTGAAGATGTTCGGCATCTAATGGAGAACTCCCCCAACAAATCTATTGCGAAATATTCACAAGAAGTTATCAGTGGGAACATGCCACACTTTTCTTAAAAAAGACCTCAAGTTATACCCGTACAAGATTCAAGCAATACTCATTAGCCCATTAGATTTTGGTAGGACAACAGAGTATTGCCACTGGTTTACTTTATACACCCACATTTTTTTATTTGATCAGATATGACACTGCTAGATATAGACAACTATCCTCTTACTCTTGTCACAGTATAAGAATCTACACTTGAGTATAACTGTCACATTTGCTATTTTGTTTGATACCTACTGATTTGCAGATCACATTACATTTGCGTAAGGGTATCAAACAGAATGGCGTTTTTTTTAAGTGTCCCTACTGAATATTTACATACACTGTGCTCTTGCATGTCGCCAACTTTATAAAAAATCCACAGCTTACTTTAATCAGAAATTCATTTGAAGGCACGGTATTTGGATTTCATCAACGATCGTTTTTAAATCAAGTTTAATGCTACATGGGAAACATTCAGCAGGTCTAAAGAACGAGCAGTGCGTAATATAATGCCAATGTTTTCAAGAAAAGTTAAATTTTCCAAACTTTTTGTGTTACATTACGCAAGATGCTTGGAAAAAATACAAACACTGTGGAACAAAAGTATGGACACCTCTGAATATCCCAACAACGGCTAAGGCTATCGAAGCGAAATTTGGAACAGTTAATTTAGTTGATAGCACGGATGTCAAGGTGATGTCGGTGATGTTGTCAATAGGTTTGTTCGGGTTCTCGTCAGGACAGACCTAGAACGTCCAGGAGCATGCGCACAACAAAAAAACGTACGGTTTTTTTTATTATGCGCATGCTCCTGACGGTTCTGGATTTGTCCTCACGGGAACTCGAACAAGCCTTATACAGGCTGTTTCAAATTCGCCCCTCACCATTGGGATCTCGCTTATTTGAAGAGATAGACGGTAGGTTCAAATTTGGCTAAGTTGCTAAATGTTATGAGCATTAATAATCCGCAGAGAAATAACTTCTATGTTAACTCTTATTCGAAATAATTGTAAAAAATGAAAAATTGTCATTTTCTTATTTTTCCTCTATCTTCTTTATTTGAAGAGATATCAAAAAAGTAAAAGTACTTTCTTAAGACTCTTTTAAATTCTCTACACACTGATGAATACTATTTTGCTGTAACACGTTTCGTCAAATTGGTATCATCATCAAGTTCATTTTTTCTTATGGGAGCCAAAATGAAATTTGGTCCCAAAAGAATCTATTCTTCCTGCTGATTACGGCAATATAGCACATGTTATCAAAATTATTTAAAATAATGTCAGAATTAAGAATGTTTGATATGATATAAAAAAAGTGTAGTTAACAGAAGGTAACTTTGTGATTTAACTTGAAGGCTTAAGCCGCCGTAGTCCATGTTTGAATTAGTTTCCGGTTGGAACCGCGTCACGTTGACTTCTTCTACTGCCGACGTTTCGTTCTCCATTGCAGAAGAACTTCCTCAGGGCTGCTGCTGCTAGTTGCGTTGTTGCTGCTTCTCGTTAGTCGTTGAGACAGTCTCAACGAAACGAAACGAATGAAACGTCGGCAGTAGAAGAAGTCAACGTGATGCGGTTCCAACCGAAAGCCAATTCAAGCAGGTAACTTTGTGGTTAACAGAAGATAACTTTGGAGTCAAATTAAAAGCAATTTATTTGATGTAGGTAGTAGTTTAATAAATATTACCGGCACAACAATAAGATAAGAGAAACTGAATATGTATGTTACGTGTGTTTTATTTCTATAACAAAAAAGCAAAAACAGCAAGTGAACTGTAGGTAGTTTCGAACCTACTCGGAGAACAAACAGCTTAGAACAATACTTTTACAAGTAGATAAAGATAAAGATGAAGAGCAGGAATCATTTACTAGAATACGTACCTACCTACTCTTTACAGTAACAAAAATTTAGAACGAAATTGAAGAAATAATAAGAACATAAATAAATAAAGGCTCTCAAAATACATTAAATATTCAAACAAATTTCCACTTTAATTTATACATAATTGCGATCGTTTGCTTAAACTTAATGCAGCTCTTCGAAGTTCAAAATACAATTCACTTGCTGTTTTCGTGTGTGGCACGAACACAAGGCCCGTAACATCATGTTTTTCTTCATTTATAAATATTATGCTATTGTTATTATGTTAATATTTAGCAACAAGTATGTATTAATATGACAGATTATACTATTTTTGATTTGAATCCAATGCCAGGCTGCCATTAATTGCCAATTGCCTTGTCTCAAAAAAATAAATTTTAATTTTGACCTTATTTTGAAGAATTTTGATAACAAGTGCTATATTGGCGTAATCAGCAGAAAGAGTAGATTATTTTGCGACCAAATTTCAATATGGCGCCTATAAGAAAAAATGAACTTGATGATGATATCAATTTGACGAAACGTGTTATAGCAAAATGGTTTTCATCAGTATCTAGAAAATTCAAAAGTGTCTCAAGAAAGTACTTTTATTTTTTTGATATCTCTTCAAATAAAGAAGATAGAGGAAAAATAAAAAAATGACAATTTTTCATTTTTACAATTATTTCGAATAAGAGTTAACATAGAAGTTATTTCTCTGCGTATATAAAAAATTTATTGCAGTTTATTGCTTTTTATTGAAAGCGGACTTGCCTCAACAAGTCATAAACTAAACAGAGGTTTCAAAACAAAGGAACTGCACGCGCTTGTGGTAGGTCAGTTTTTCATTTTTGAGCAATACCGTTCATATTTGAGGAATCAATCTCTTTTATAGTGAGGAACTTACAGTTTTAATTAAAGACATAGGTTTTGAGACAAGTACGTACTACCGGAAGTTTGTATATATACATCTCAGGGTTAGAGTAAACACTACGGAGAAGATACTGATACTGTAGTATTAGCTGTAGTTCTTCATTTTTATTCATACCACCCAATGACTTTCTTCGATTGCTTGTCGACCAAAAAACTTATATAGTTTTTTGATCGACTTCGATTGGTAAAAGCAATTCGTGAATTTTTTACAGGAACGTTATTTGAAAAATTATTTGAAACTCATATGTAGCTAATTCCGATTGTAAAGTTATTCAAATTATTAAGCGTTACGGATTGCAATCTACATATTTATGACCATCATAGCATGTTAAATGAGTCAAATGAATAAAACGAAACAAATGCTTTTACTTCTGTTGTCGTTGTATAATTTGTCAAGTTTAGAATTTAACAAAGTTTACGCATTCTCAATGTATTCGTAAAACACGAGCATGTTTGTTTATTTTATCTTATGGTTTGGAATATGATACGGGGTGCGTCTCAGGTAGAGGGATGGGGAAAAGATAGCAGGCAGTCTCCGGGTAGATGGGGAGGGGTGAACGTCTTAGTAAAGTTGCGCTAATTACGCAGACGCGCTCGCTAGTGTTGTAATGAATTGCAATGACGTAATGAAAGAAGTGTGCAAGAATTCAGGCTTGCTGATGATAGATGATACTCTGAGGTAGAGTAAGGTGCCAATCTCGCGGTGCCCGCTGATGGCTTGGACATAGGGCAACAGATTGGGCACTCTATTATAATAGTGATTGCCCTGTATTGGCCTGTAGTCGGAGAGAGTAAGGATCACTTCACCTGCACACGGCATTTGACCATATCCGCCGGCTGCAGAGGCATGAGTAGTAAATGCCGGAGAAACAGCTAGCTGTATACCTGACTAGAGAATTGCATTGTGCTTTTCAAGAACGGTCATGACTTAGTGTCGACTGGGCTGTGGCCAGTGTAGCAAACACTGTGGAAGCAAGTGGCACCAATGATTCTGAGAACATACGCTCAGGAGGACAGGTGTGCTAATATCCTCCTGGGGTTCGTCTTTATGCATGTGAAGTACGAAGATGGACATTCGAGGACACCTTCTCCGTGAGTTCGCATCCCAGCAGGGAGGTTCCACATCTAGATTCACCGCTGGAGTGTGCGGGGCCGAGAGAAGAACACTTCTGTTAGAATTTCTTTTAAAGCTTAAATACGTGGAAATATTTCCATTGCAAATCATTATACAATTCCTTTAATTAAAATTTTTACTATGTTACAGATATAATTATTTGGAATTTAATTTTTCTTCAAATATTTGTAGTTTTCATTGAAAAATTTGAAGTAAAAGCATATGCATCGTTTTATTCATCTAGCTCAATATTTTATTTATGAGTTTCAAATAATTTGAAATATTTTATACCTCATAAACAATTGAAGTCATTTTGATTAACTCCGAATTAGCCATTCTACTTTTGCTCTTTCTTTCGATCCAAATTTAATTAAATTATAAGTATTTTGTTTGTTTTTATTATGGATTTAGCGTTTCTCTTATATTCGAGCACTTTTGATTTATTGGTTGTAATCAGAATTCAGTGTAAACAGTGTAATGCGCTGGCTAAATTAAGCCATGGCTGGTTATCGATTTGGAATAACCGCTCATACGACGTACACTTTCTCTCTGAATGCTTTCGCGTTTGCAAAGCTGAAGCGGGCCACCACCAACACTCGCTATCGCCTTGGATGAGATGTAAGTCTGTGTGTATGAATACTGCAAACATCAACCTTTTCCATTTAGTCTGATTCCAATTTTAGCGTGTGGTTCACGTGTGGTTTTTCATGCGCGTTTTAGTGCATGTGTAGATTTCATAGACTATTTGCGTTATTGTTATTTATTTATTTTTTAAATATACGTTGTGCCTGATTTTACCAACAGTAATTAAGGAACACACTGTGATACTATTTCATTTTTTTAACTGCATTCATCAACGAAATGGATTACGAAGAGAGACCTAAACGGAAACAAAATCCTAGAGAAAAAGCTAACCCGTTGTCGGTGCTAACGTTTTCGTATGTATTAATTTTTTATTTTATTTTATTTTTTTTAAATAATCGAATTTGCTTTCATTTCCTACTGCTGGTAATTACGGTAAAAGTTTCTTCGCTACATTTGCAAATAAATGTTGAGTCACACTTTTACTTGAATATCGGAGTCTTGGAATAGAATGAAAATTATTTTTGTATTTTTCACTCCTTGGCGAGGCTAACAACCGATGCTGAAACAATGGGGATTGTTTAAAATGTCTATTAAAGATTAAATGGATTTGTCATACAAATTTTCATTGGACAAGAGTCTACTTTAGTTATGAAAATTATTGTGTTCAGTTTAACAAAAAATTGTTTGAACATAACTTACTTTCCTTCAAATAAGAAATAAATAAACTAACTGCATTGCTTATATTCAAGGAAACATTTTTCTCATTGTTAGTGTAGATAGTCATCGGCTTGCATTTTATACGTAGTTGTTTTGAATCTTTTAAATCCTATCAAAACTTATTTACCTGAAAAACTAATTTACTAATAGCTGTATTTTAAATAAGTCTGAAATAATACCTACTTTAGACAGAGGGGAACTAAAGCAAATCTAGATATTCCTGTCCAGATCGTTTTCACTGGCGTAAAGTAAATCTTTACACAGGCTGATTTTTATTTTTTATTTACTTTATTTTTGGCAAAATAAAACCAATAAGAGAATTGACAACACAGTTTGGAAGCAAAATGTAAAAACAATTTTACGTCTTTTAGTTTTTCAGATATAATTGAGCGAAAATTGTACCCAAAATTACAACGAAATGTAATGCATATTGCAGATATGTCTAATAAAGTTTCATTCTTTTATGATTGCGATTAAGTCTTTCCAATAATTCCAGTAAAAATTTATCAGCGATAGATTGCCGTGGTTTTTAAAATGAAGCATGTTACGGTTTTGAAAGAAACCGATATGACTGTTGTGTACAGAGAATCGTCGAAAATTAGCTTCGAGTGGAAATAATTCCTTCACTATAAACCCGCAAAGTGATTTTTCTCGGTCAGACGACATTCTGGCAACTAATAACTTCAAACTTGCGTACTTACCCAATCAATAAATAATAGAATGATTCATTTACAAAATCGTTTAATAATTACTTATAAGTTACAAGTACACTTACTGTTACTGCACAACACTAATACAATTTAGGACAAGTTAACAAACACAAACACAAATTAATTAATAGCACTTAAGATTTATAGTGCATACCTACTATTTCAGATGACACATGATACACTAGCATTATAAAAGTTGTGTACTACAAGTCGTTCTTTAGCGTGTTGTTTTATAGGCCTCTTGACCTACATATATTTACCGATTGTGAATATTGATATCACCATTTCTTGTTGATCACTGATACCTGTGATACTCCTGATAAATGTGATATATCTCTAAATTGCAATATGTCAAGGTCAAGGATGGGAAACGTAATGTAAATTCGGTTTCTTGGGCCGCTTCTTTTGCGCTTAAGTGCAGCTAAAAACTGTGAAACGATTATGGTTTCACATCTGTGGTCAAGGTTAGACTGTGATATAGGTCAATGTTGGTGTGTTCGTTAGGTCAATAATTATTAACCTTGCTTCAAAATTAACATTAAAGGCCGCGTGGGGTACAATTGCACCCCACTGGTTCTTTTTTGTTCTGTGTAAATTTTATGTAAAATATATAAAAATTTTGCATGGAAAGTTCGAAAAATTTATGTTATAATCTGTGTATGACAGCTTCTTCAGGAAAATTATAAGAAGAAGCTGTCAAACACACAGCGAAACGTCGACTTTAAACTCCAAATGTCCGTGCAAAAATAATGATATATTTTATAATAGTTGTTATCGGACAAAAAGGTGCTTCAATTGTAAATTTTATAGGCAACATAAATATTCAAAATATTCATAAAAATCGTCTGATTGGATTATTCTCAACAATTCATCATCGGTAAGCTTATTTTCGTTACGAAATTTTGATAACCAAGTCATTCTTAGAAGGAAAGAAGCACAAAATGCTTTACGATTTTACACTTCACTTTGCACACAAATGTTCGTTCAACACTGTTCCACACAGTAGTAAATCAGGAGTGGAATTCCGTTCCTCAATTCGAGTCGAATTCGCTATTCTTGCCAAAGTCTAATTCGACTCGAATTGGGGAACGAAATTCCCAGCACAGACAGCCTCAATGACATACATACATACATACCCTACCCTACGTCTTTCTCATCTCCGACCCGTGGATTCTCTACCACCAATCCACTCTTCCGCCAAGGTGACTTACTCTGGCGTCACCCGTATCTCACCAGGTGACGCCTGTCAACCCGCAACTCACCAGGTGACCAACGCGACGTCCTTTCCATGGAGGCCCCTTTACACCCGGCACGTAGGGGTGGTGATAATTTAATAACCTTAGAGCTCCCAATCCGCTGCATCGGGTCCCTAAGGGGTCACCACTAATCATGCAAGTGACGTCACAATCCCTACGTCACCATGGTCACCCCAATCGACCTACTGGCCAACGGTCAGGTGATGCAGCACCTGCCACGGCAACCGAGCCTGACCCGGGGAAATCGCTTCATTCATACACCATGAAGGAAATACTTTAAGCTAATTCTCTACATATCATGCATTAGCTACAATTAATAACTTATCTCTAGATAACGCCTTCCTGCTTCTTCCAGCGTAGCGCACAATACTTTCCGAATACACCCTGTATACGCACGCCACGAATATAATACACGCGTACTATACAATTAACGCGAGTTGCGCGTTGCAAGCGCAAGTTACAGGTTGCAAGTTGGCCAACTTTAATTAATTACTTTCCGCACCTTTCTATCGTATTAATTAACACCGCAAGCTCTTATTAATGTGCCTATCGTTTTACTATCGTAAACTCGACTGTCCCGATTTCCAAAGCAAACCTTTTCTCCCCGAAACTCTATTGTTTATATAATCTCAAGAGGATCCCAACATCTTAAACCGTTTGGGTGAACGTAGATAAAACTCGCATTGCAGCCAAACGTTTATAATTCTTTAATTCTAAATGCATTATATTTTTGCTCAAAAAAGGATATCTAACATTCGGCAACCTGAGGCTTCCGCGTCCACGTGGTGTTTGCTTATGGACATGGTACACCATCTTCTCCACTTTTTACTTTTTGTTAAATCTGATGTACCTCCTCGGTATCCAAAGTTTCTTGTCGTCCACAGTTACAACGTGGTTGTATGATTTTCTTCTACTGCGTTCTGAGGCAGGCATACCTACTACCTAACATCGGTAGTCTGGTAGAATCACCAGAATCCCTTTTTTTATCAAGAGCTCAGTATACTTGGGCATCGACTTACGGCTTTTACCATCCTTTTGTTTTTGTTGTTCCACATGGAAACGTGATGCTGTCGTATAACTTCAGTTTCTTGCAGAACTTCAGGCAAGTCTTGAATTTCCATTCAAAAAGTTTCATTGCCATTGGGAATTTGAGTTTGTATTTCAACAACAGTTCCTCCGGCGTTCTGTTTGTAGACATATTAGTGACAAGTACTACTTCTTTCATCTTTTTGTTCCACACCTCATCTTCAGATTGTTGCTAGTAAGGTGTTTTGAAGTAAAAATTGTTCCTCTGATGGTTGATGTGCAGAGTATAAAATGGAATTAGAGATATTTTTCCTCTTTTTTTTTCAGATTCTAACTGATTTCGCATATATAGGAATGCTATGTAACATCACACATATTTTTTTTTCACGTAGCTACGCATATGATTCCGTTGGTTTTTGCAAAGTCTTCTACCAGTTCCACGCGGAGTACTTCTGTTGTACCAAATCTACCACTATCATCAGTAGATAGGTTCCTAATGAGTGTATCAACATGATTAATGTTTCTTCCAGGTCGGTATTCCATCTGGGAATCATACTCTTGCAGTACTATTTACCATTTTGCGAACCAAGACTTTCTTACAGCACGCGGTTTTCGAAGCATTACAATAAATTTGTTCCTTTCTTGAATTTTATTCCTAAAAGATTGACCCGAATGCTTTCTTCTATTGCCATGGTCGATCTTTTCGATTCTTTCAGAATTGATATTTGATAATGTCCAGAAACGAAGTCTGGACTTGTAAAGTATCAACATCCATGTCACCTGTCTATTTGGTCATCATTACATGGTAGCAGGTAATGATCTCTCACTAATACGTTAATTTCCTTGTCGTCAATGTCAATTTTATCGTTCTTCTGAGTGAAATGAGTAAAATTTATGATGAGTATGGAGATTTTGATGATTGAATTTTTTTTCTTTTTGTTTAGGCATCTGTTATAGTTCTGACAGTTTGTCTTTGACTCAGTGACATCCTGTAAGGACCGTAAGTGATTGGTTAACTATCTAAAAATTGTTTGCCCATTTCTATTGATTTAGCCACTTTCAACTCGTCCATGGAAAGGGTGAAACATTTTTGAAAATTCTGAAAAATGTTACTAATCGGTCCTGGGTAATATACTTTATTTTTGGATCTGAGATACATATACACTATATTTTTTTTTTAATTGTATATCTTAATAGTATTTTATATAACGAGTGGCTAAAGAGGTGCTTTTTTTCACGAGTGGGCCGTGGGCTCTAAAGCTCACGAGTGAAAAAAGCACCGTTTAGTTACGAGTTATATACATAATTTTTTGTAATACCATATTCTTAAGCTGAACAAATTAAAAATAAACTTCGAATGAAAAACATCATATTGATCACAGTTCACTAGTACTGTTATAATTTCTGGTTTCCAAGGTAAAGCAAGTTGTTATTAATCAAATTTATTCTGAAAACGTCATTTTGAAATTTAGTTTCGCTAAAAACTATAAAAGTAAGCGAAAATCAGTTTATTAGCAGTGATGAAGTGGAAGATATCTTTGGTACTCCGCCAAAAATCAAGGAAAAAGCGAAAGTCGCAAGTTTGGAATTATTGCCGGCTAAATCACGAAAAATTTATGAAGTCGAATACGAACTGTTTATGGTATGGTGTCGGAAAAATCAAGTGACGACCGTGACTGAATCTGCGATGCTAAATACAGGGTTATCCACATAAACCGTTCGTTAAAAGTTTTCAAGATTGCAGTTCACGTAGATATTTGAAATTTAAGGAGCAAGGGTCTTCCGTAGAGATCTCTTTAAATAAAATAAAATTGTCTTTGTATCACTTCCGGTTGTACCGGAAGTCGCTATCAACTCGCTTATTTTAAATGGAATGCTATATTTTTTATCACGTTTTTGAATTCTACATGTAAAAATATGTTAAATTGCAATACATTTCCCTATCTCTAAAATGCATCATTTTTAAGATATTTTGAGTTTTCTTAAAAATTTGAATTCTGCAATCTGATTTTCAAAATATTATAACACAGCTGTGATTGAAGCAATTTTATTTGTAATAGCTGATATTGTAGTTGAAGCTTTAAGGTTCTTAAAAATTCCATAAGCAAAATCTATTAAGCTACAGGGTGTCTAAAACGCACCGCTCCACTCGAAGATATTCAAACACAGAAAAATACTTTTTTTCAAATGGAACGACCAATATTTTAATACACCATCGTATGTGGAATTAAATGCTGCGTCGAACTGTATTAGCATTACCTATACCTAACTTTAACAGTTTTTATGTTATGAAACATTTTCGATTTAATTCATAGAAAATTACAATTTTAATAGGTGAAATATTTTTAATTTTGTTAAGATAGCATGGAAATTATTACAATGATTATTACTGTTACTACAAATTTTGTAGTAAACCAAAGAAAATAGAATTTCGCAAATGGAAATTCACAAATCTTAATTGTTTTTTGGGACGCTTGCGAAAAAGTATGAATTTCTTTACTTTAAAGTGAAGAATAAAATAGCTGCTAGTTTGCAATTCTCTAGATTCGCGCGAAAGTGTTTTAAAACCATTGTCTAGTTATCTTCGTTATTTGTTACTGATCTTCGTACATTTTATTTTTCCAAATTGTATAAAATTAGGTTCAAACTTTCCAAACTGTGTTTTATTCAAACAAAGTGTTGGGAAATGTCATTCTTCGTTGAACAATTTACGTTACAGCATACTTAGGCCCAATTTTATAATCGTGGAATAAGGACGGAATAACTGTTCGCCGAATATCCTTTAACGTTCCTCCATATCTACGTCACACCTACGTCACGTTATTCTAAGAATAATGCTTATCCGGCGATTGTAAAATCGGGCCTTAATGCGTCATATCATTTATGCAATGAAAAGTTCTTAACACAATTCCTCAGAATTGTTTTTGTGCAGACTTACAAGAACAAATCACGTTTCTGTATTTGTATTTAATTGGGTGATGATACTGACGATGTGTTAATATTCATAGTTAATTTTGCTGCGCGTCCGAACATGCCCGCAGGACATTTAAAGAAATCAATGGCTTTATTTTACCAGTTGGGTAAATTTTCCGCTCTAAAGTTTTTTGCTTAGTCACTATGCGTACAGAGTTCAAATATGTATAACTGCCTTGTTGTAAGCCTCTTGCTTGCGCCAATACATTGGCGCATGTGTTCATAAATAATCGCTTCTGAGAAAGTTTTTTTTTTACCTGAACAGCTGCGAGCTACATTGTTACCTGAATATAACAGGTTTAATCCAGTCGAAATCCGCACGAGTTCTGAAAATTCACAGTATACTGGGTATTAGAAATTTTAATTTCTTGGAAATGACGTAGAGTTCTTCCTTGAAAAAGTAAATAAATTTTCCTCGATCCTGGGAAAGCGTCTTGTCTTCTTTCTGCTAATTATTCTTTGGTGATTTATAAAGTCATATTTAGAACTTGTTTCTTCAGGTTCTTTGTTCATACCCAAATTCCACATTTACGAGTATATTATTACCTGAGGAAAGTGTGTCATTAATATTCATTTTCGTATGCTATCCAATTACTCCGTTGTTATTCAGAATTTTATATTAAAAGGTGTCATGTTTGAATTTTTAATTATACGTATTTAAATAACATCTTTGCATTAGTTTTGTGATTAAAATATAGTCGAAATGCCTTATTCCTAAGCTATGAATTTTAGCAAATGTTCCGAGTTTTAAATGGACTGTACGAGTATATTAAAATTGTATGCTTCAAGATAATATTTTTTTATTCTTGTTTATTTACAAACTTCTGTTTTTTTTATACGCACTTAGTTCTGTTGCATAGACAATTGATGCAGTTAGATACAAATCTAAGTAACCGAATGATTACAGGCAGGGCAGGACATAGGAAATCTAACATGGCCCCGCGTTGAAAAGTAAGTTTCAATAAACAAACATTACAAAAATTACACTTTTAACTTGCACCATCTTCTGCGAGGCGAGGGCATCTTCAGAAGGCAAAGGGCATATTTTTGAAATAGCACGTCGTATGTAATAAAAGAAGTGGGAAAAGCATTATCTAAAAACGGAAAGAGATTTGACAAATAAGGAATGTCATTTGCAACATAGCTTTGACGTTTCATAATTTGGAAAATCATTTGCTAAACAGGGCAAAGCAATTGACAAAAGAGGAAAAGCAAAAGAAAAACACTGTAAGTAATATGTTCGTGTTGAAATATTAGTTTAGTAAAAATATGTTGTGATGATGAAATTATTGGAATTATTTTTGAATAGGCGAAATTAGAATTATGTAACCTTCCTTCTACTCTAAGAATACCTTCAGAGTCAAGGAAGGGGTTGAGGTTTAAGATTTTACTTTTAGGATCAAGTGACTGGCTTATTCTTATTTTATGAATAATATCATCAAATGATTGATTTTAGGACAACTTTTAAGTGCAGTCTAACTCGCTTGCTGATAAAATACCAGTTAAGCTTTCGTTTCTATTTAAACAATTGTGTTTAAACCTTAAACAATATGCCATTCTTCTTTTAATTTTATTTAGAAAAGAAAATCTACTATATGCAATGGGGACTTGAAGTTGAGTTGAAAAAAAAAAGAAATACATTTGGGTATACTGTTGGTTACATTTTCTTTGATAATTGGTTCAGATATTGGCCAAGCATCCTCAAGTTGGGACAACCATAATGGACCGGACCACCAAAGATCAGATGTCTGGATTTGAGATGGGTATAAGCCCCTCGTTAAAATGTCAGCAGGATTATGTTTAGTGCAGAGCTGGGCATTAATTTATTTAAAATGCTTGAAAAAGTCATTGAAGCGTTTTCATTAATTGAATTAAAATATTTCAAATACTTTTGATATCTGGTCCTGATAATTATTATTTCAATTACTTTATTGAAATGCTTGGTGTTTGTGTTATATTAGGTACTTAAAAGTATAATTGAATTACTTTTGAGTAATTGAATTACTTTTGAATAATTCAATTGCTTTTAAGTACTTCAATAAAATTTTAATGATTGAATTAGATTTAAGTATTTGAACTGTTTTTGTATATTTCCGTTATTTTGAGTATTTGAATAATCTTTTTATTTTTTAGTAAGTTGCTCCATGATTGATATTAGTAACCAAAGGTTTTAAGAAAGAACTTTAGATTTGTCTTAAGTTACTAAGTTTCTTAGTAACCTTAAGACAAATCTAAAGTTCTTTCTTAAAATCTTTTTATTATACATATAAGGTAAATCATATTTATTGAAATTTTTGACTTTCTCCGAAAAAATGATGCCGATAAATATTTTCGTATGTTATTTTATTGAATGAAACATTTTCCAATATTTATTGATAAATACTTTTTAAGTATAAAATTTAAAAAAATATACAGGCTGTCCACCGAGTGCCGCGATCTTCTTTACCGTCTATAGTATATAAGATAGGAACAAAAATCAAACGAGATAAGATTTAACTCAGTCAGATATTTTGCTTTGCTTTGATTACAAGTCTTGATGCAAAATATTTTCATTCGTATAAACATATCCCTCTACATATAATCACCATCATGTCTAAATCATTTATTTTTTCTTAATTGCTTTTATTTAGGTTTATAATGTCGTTTACCCAAATTAAAATGTTCACATTGCCAAGATAGTTTACTATTTTCAAATTTTAACACAACAAAAATTGGATGTACGCGATTTTCCTGCAAGCCACCGTACATACTACACCTACACAAAATTAAATCTACGAAAACTAATTTGTTGTGAAAAACATTTATTACATTTACAAAAAGGTATTAAAGTACATTATGCTATTTTTAATTCAAAATAAATGCAGTTTTTTAAACTGCAGGCTGCTGCCTCCTCCTCCTCCTCCTTCGTCTCCTTTCCGGCCAATGCCATTGCGGAATTTTCTTCGTCTCCTGCGGCCTACACTTTTTCTGCGACGACTATGCGACCTTATCCATGGCTGCCCCGAGGAAATAGCGACCTCTCAATTTTCTAATGGCGCCAAAAGCGACACCCTTATCGATGGCTTTGGTCAGGTGTTTGCTGAATTCGCTGTTCGGCACGGCGAACTCGTTTTCAATGTAGTCTGTTATGGCTTCTTTTGTCAGCCCTTGCAAATCTTCTAAGTTGTCGATTGCGGCCATGACCAGTTTGGCGGTCTTCAAAGTGTTGGGATTCGGAGGGGCCATAGCAGTTAACTCGAAATTTTGATCTATCTAAATATTACGGAGACCAAAATTTTATACAACTTTCATCGGTATTTACTGGATACAAACAAATTTTGTTTCATTTCACTTGCTTCCTTCGATGAAAGAAATCTAGGCTTGCTTCATACTGATTGCACAATTAATATCATAGCAGATACGAAACTGTTTGTCGGCACCATTGACGTTACGAGTCTGATTTTTTTTACCTTCAGCCGTTTTGAAAAGGGCGTCCTACCTTTTCGTTGAAAATATTTTGCATAAGCTCATATGGTAAAGTTTGCTGATGACCTATTTTCAATAAATTTGTTTTGGGAATGCGTATTAGTCACTTCTCCTTTACCCACTTTGCGCACGCAAATGAGCACAAAAGCGCAAAAATCGCCGTAATAGGACTATTACCTTTCGAAAAACTAAATAATGAAGCGGTTTCTCCATTTCAATTTGTCCCATCGTTTATTACTGCATAGCATGTAAAAAATATCACATGAAAAGTTAACGTCAAACTGACACACCTTCCTACAAAGGTGACTTCTTAAAAATAACTAAATCGGCAAGTTCCGTATCTGCCACGATACACATAAACCGGTATGGCACGTAAAGCTTGTTCGGGTTCCCCACGAGGACAGGTTCAGAACTGTTAATTATTTAAGTCCAACACAAAAGGAATCGGCCCAAGTAAACTCTCCTGAGGAACTCCTATCTCGATTACTTTATATTACCAGTAGTATATCTTATTATTTACTTCAAACGAGCTCTTTGACCTCGGTTGGAAAAGCATTACTCAAGTGTTTTTTATGAAATCATCCCCCTAATATCCTAAAACTTTAATTTATTTTTTATTATACCTGCATCAAAATCTCTGTTTTTAAAACTAAAGAACGTGCGAAAAAGGGCGATTAAAGCACGCCGTGTTTTAAAGTTGCCTAGGAACAACACATACAATCTCCACGTTAACGATTCAAAATGCGATCCACAGGCAACTTTACGAAATGAATTTAAATTTGAATGTCTTTCTAATTTTCACATTTTAGCACAGGTATAATAAAAAATATTGTATAATACATGTGCATAAGAGCCTTTAAAGCAGCTGCGCCCTTAAAAGCGCACCGCTGCGCGTCGCGCTTTAAACCCGTTGCGCGTGCTTTAGAGGCTTTTTTATGCACTTGTATTATAAGATACTAGTTAATTAAAGCAGGTTATTGAACCACAATACCTAAGTAACCTTCGATATCATTGTTCTTTTTACATTAAAAAGCTAATTCATTGCAGGAAATATAATATTATTTGTACTTTTTAATTTGTTTTCCTCGGTTGCGCAAATTAAGTACCTAACGTTTAAATAAGACAAGGGCAATTCTCATAATGTTTTTATTTTTGATCTACGTTATAAAAGTAGATTTCTGTCGACTGAGGCAAAAAGCAATGTAGCCATGCACTTTATTCTTTAATTTTCTATGCAAAATTATTGTAATCTTCATTGCCATCCTTAAAGCAGTGTTGCGCCATATTTTCTCCCTCCCCCTATTAACGTGGTTTGGATTACTTAAATCGATATCGAATTCGTGAGATCTCTGATAGTCAGCTTGCCCTAGAAAATGCTTCATGTACATTTGCAAAATAGATACCACGGCATTCCCTACCCAGAATCGTTTCATTGTTTGCTGATGATTTCATCCAGTTCTTGCTGCTGCAAATTCGCAGTTATTTTTGTGCTGTTATAAGTGTGAACTGAACGTTTATTTCGCGAAAGTAGAGGTACAGTAAATTCAGTTTGGGATACAGGTGTTTCATCAGAATCAAACTCCTGAAATTCATACAATCGATCACAAATTTTCAACTAAAAGTATGTAAATCCAAATTGCCAATTGTCTTCTCCTAAAGGAGAAAAGATCTAGCATTGAGGAGGCACTTACTAAGCATTTGCCGCTGACTTTTTGTTTGGTGTCCCCCTAGAACAATCCATGCCAAAGGGGAACCCAACCCGTCTTCACCGTTAACTAAATAAAAGCGATGAGATATATTTTCATGGCAGGCAATTCTGCATGGTCGGTCTGGATCCTCTAAAATTCGCCATTTTTTTGGCTTAGACCATCATCCAATCACAAAAAAATCGATTGCTTACCAACTGCTGGCGAAATCTGCATGCCAAGACCTGACAAACTCTGCCAACCAGGTCAATTCGTAAGTTCATGTAAACAATTTACTAAATGAAAACGATTTAAAATTTGTACATTTTTAGGGCTGTGGACGTATAAAATCACCTTTTCAACACGCCACCACTGTCTGTACTAAATACAGAGAAAGAGTGCATCGTAATTCAATTATTCTTTATCATGTTTAGTTTTACCAAGCATATGTGACAGGATTCCTAATACTAATCTCGATATTACAAGCTTAACGCTGGATTTCACAAACGTCACTTAACTTTAATCATCGGTTAAGAATAATCATTCCTATACCTTCAACACATGTAACCATGGCATCGTTTACTTTTAACGGATGATTAAATTTAAGTAACGTTTGTGAAATCCGCCATAAATCTCCCTTCATATATCAGATTGGCAGATCCTTACTTCTTTAACAAATCAGAAATCGACATGCTAACGGGTGCTGAAATCTTCATTACCTTATTACGTGATGGAAATATTCGATTGGGTCCTCATCTTCCCACATTGCTAAATTCTGTACTAGGTTGGATTATATCTGGTCCTCTTCCCTCACCTAATTCAAAACCAAAACTCAATTGTTTTCTTAGTACAACTTCAAAATTACAAAATCAACTTGCAAGGTTTTGGGAACTCGAAGAGCCCTTTCATGACTCAAAATCTTTAAATAATGATGAAACTTATTGTGAATCACACTTTACAGAAACAACTACTCGTACTCCAGAGGGTAAATTTGTTGTGAATATACCATTCAGAATTGATCCTTCCTCTGCCCTTGGCGATTCTAAAAATTCTACTCTAAAACGGTTCTATTCTCGGGAAAGAAAACCATGTAAATCCAAAACTATGAACAATGTACCAGGATATTATGCGTGAGTACGAAGTTCTGGGGCACATGATTTTCTGTTGGAGATAGTACATTACACAATAAATATACCCATTCAGTAAAATAATATGAACCGAAAATTTTTGTATATGATACGAAAATAAATTGCAAATACACTTTCCCCTTCTTCCACGACTTCCCGTTTCTACACGACTTATTGCTGTTGCTGTAGCTACGAGCCCTGTATCAAAAGTATTTACCTACCTCTCCTTGGTAAAGAAAGAGACAATTAATAAGTTACTCACAATCGGTGGTAGATTATTTTTTTTAGAATAATAATAAATAAATAGAAATTACACATTTTTAAATAAAAGTGTTTATATTAAAATTCGATTTAATAACGATTTTATTTTCAAAAACAGCTAGGCGAATACATTGACGCAGAGCTTGTTTTATTAGTAGCTAGTTTTATTTGTGGACGATGTGTTTGATGAGTATAACGACTCAAAAACACAAATTTTATGGCTTTTAAATTAATCCCGAATACTTATTTATATTCATAGTAGAGAGTAATATGCTTTTATTGCACCCTTGACCTATCAACATTCAGTAGTAAAGGGTAATATGCCTTTATTGCTTGCATTCTTAGAAAGTTAAGGGGACCATGCACAGAGATGCCAGAATGCTGGGGGCTCCTCTCTGCATTGTGATTAGATTGGCAGAGAGGGGCCAGAATGCTGGCGTCTGTACATATGTAGGATCCTCTTTAAGATTATATACGGCATACGGCACATTAATTTCAAGATAAATGCATTTCGCACTTGAGCAAATCAAACTATGCTAAAATTATTTTCGTTCAATCTTCATGGATATTATATTAACCAATTTGATGATTACTCTGAATAATGAGTTAAAAATAAACCAGTCATATATTTTTTTTAAACAAAAATCGGCTATTATAATAAATTTTATTTTAAACATAGCAATGAGTAAAACAAAACATAGGTTTAAAAGCGTCATAAAAGAAAAATGCGAAAGAAAACACGCAAGAATAAAATTATAAATTATAATTAGGTACAATTTGCAATGTAATTAAAAAAATTGGGAAAATCGCCCGTTAATTTTCTTTGTTTGTTAGGTTGTTTTAAAAATGTTTTGTTTTATACAGATTTTCTAAAAACCTGAACTTGTTTTTCTTAATGGCAACCCACATTTTTTTCACAATTTCGAAAAAAAAACTCATGTCTTAACTTAGAACAGACGCATTTGGATTACAGCATTATTTCGCTAAAAAGCGAAAGCGAGATTCCACGATGTAAGCCTTCTGTTCATTTTGTAAAAGTATAAAGTAAAAATTAGTTTCATTAAACTAGTGGTTTAATATTTAAGTTAAGAAAGTTAAGTGCTGAATTGATAAATAAAATTTAAATGTCAAGCTGACAGCAAAATCTCTATTTAGCTAAGACTTAAGATTTTATTCCACAGCCACCTGCGACCTGAAATTTATTGAATCACATGTTACGTTGCATTATTTACTAGTTACTACGCCTACAATAAACAATACTAGGGAATTTTGTATCACTGTTAAAACTGGAAAGGAACATATGCCGCCTTTTGTAAAGATCTCAATCTCGACAAACTCAGTCTTATTATTTTTATCTTAACTAAATGAACGATTATATAAAAACAAAATGAAATAATCTTCTATAAAAGTAATCAATGATAGAACCATTTTTTAAACTCTATTTATCTTTTTCTGTCCTTATCATATCATGCCAGGCTCGACAAACTACACGCCAAGATTTCATTCCCGCCAAGTCGGGAATTCCCGACCATTATTTCCCGGGATTGGGAATGGCAAGAAACGGCAAATTTCCCGGGAAATTGTTCCCGGTAATTCCCGGGACGGAAACCCTACTCTTAAACCATATTCGCATGCATCGCAAGCCAACAGTAATGGTAATTTTTCATTATAATGTGCTAACGTTGTTCCGCAAAAAACGAAGTCTTGATTTGATTTGCTCGAAAATCTTCTGGTCACTTATAGTCCATATCCATTTCGTTGCCTTCTGTAATAAGCGATGTAAAGGAGCACAAAGTTGTTGTAGTTTTGGAATAAACCATGCATAGTAATTTGCCATACCCAAAAAAGATCGCAGTTGGCTTACATTCTTTGGTGCCGGTTGTTTTCGTAGAGCGATCAATGTTTCTTCTGTTGGATGAATACCAGCTGCATCAATTCGGTGACCCAAAAACATCACTGGCGGTTCCAAAAATCTACATTTTTCCATGCTGGTTACCATATCCGCTTGACGTAATCGCTCTAAAACTAATCGCAAATTTTGTAAATGTTCTTCCTCAGTTCGGCCCGTAATAATAATGTCATCCAAAAATACGCCTACGCCCTCCAGACCTTGTAGTATTTTATCCATGACCCCTTGGAAAATTCCTAGCGCTGAAGCTATTCCAAACGGACAACGTCTGTACTGATAGTAACCTTTGTGCGTTGCTATGATCAAATATTTTTTTGATTCCTCTTGAACTGGTAATTGCAAATATACATCCTTTAATCTATAACAGATTCAGGCATCGGGTGTTTATCAACTATCATATAAGGATTGATCGTCACCTTAAAATCGCCGCAAATCCTTATTGCTCCGTTTTTCTTTTCTACGTTCACTGTCGGTGAAGCCCATTCCACTGGCGTTTTTGACGGATACACTTCCTCGATTGTTTGGTTATGAATGAGTCTATCTAATTCTTTCCCCACACGTTGACGCATTGAAAATGGTATTGGTCTCGCTTTGAAACGAATTGGCTTTGCATCCTCTCGCAAATGAACCACCGCTTTATATCCTTGAAATTCTCCGCCTTGTCGTGCAAATAAAGTTTCAAATTCTTCCAGAAGTGTACTTAACTTTTTCTTCATCATGCTGTCGGACTCTTTGTCGTTTCTCGCTGACACATCCTGTTTGACTTGTTTCACCTTTACCCCGTTGATTTCTATCTTGAATGCACGTGTCCAATCAAATCTAAATAGCGGAGTTTGTTGGACGTTGACTACCACCAGCCGCAATTTTCTCTTTTGTCCAAACGCTTTAACATATACAGTCGCCTCTCCTAATGTCTCGATTGGTGAGCCACCATATAATCTTAATGTTTTCGTCGGCTGCAAAGTTGGTGCTCCTATTTTCTTCCAATCGTCCATCACAACTACTGTTTGACTTACGCCGGTATCAAAATCCATTGTCAATGGTTGTCCGTTCACATCTATCTGAATCACGGCCTTCTTCGCGCATACTCCGATATTTTTTTAGCGACTTGATACATGTCGTTATTTCTGAATCATCGTTCTAACTATCGGAATCTTCAGAAGTATTGTCTGACAACTTCTCTTCCTCTAATCGATTAATTTTCTTTTTGTTCTTCGCTAAATTCATACGGCACGTTCGGTTCGTGCAAAATGACCCTTTCGATGACACTTATTTCATTCTTTATTCTTCGCTGGACAATGGCTCGGATCATTGTGATGTAATCCACACTTTTGACATTATACTGGAGTCACTTAAATCCTGCAAATTTTCATTTTTCTTGTTTCGTTTTGAAAGTTTTCCTTTCGAAATCTGGTATGTTTTTTTTATCGTGATTTCAGTTTTGTTTGCCTTGCATTCTATTTCGGCTCTTTCCAATCTTTCAGATAATTCCAATACTTGTGCAAACGTCACTGTCGCTCCATTTAGTTCCCCTGTGGGCCAACGTTGACGAACTTCCAACTCAAATTTTTCATAACACGCACCTCCAGCAAATCGATCTCGGAGATGTGTATCTGAAGCACCCTTATCGAATTTTGCCAATTCCGCTAATTTTCGTAATTCGTTTGCATATTGACTAAACGTTTCGCCCTCCATCAATTTCTCTTTGTAAAATCGATTCTAGCCGAAAATATAGTTGGCCGTGGTTGTAAGACAGCCTTTAAACCGTTGTACTTTATTTGTCCGACAGGATTCGGAAAGAAATGATTCCTGATCATCTGCAATGGTTCTGGACCCAATGAAGCCAGTAATAATATCCGTCTTGCTTTCACATAACTTGCCTTATTTCCACCCAAACCTTTAGCTTGGCATTGAATCGACACATATAATTGTCCCAAGACTCAGTTAGTTTATGAAACTTCTCAAACTGAAATCGCTGCAGAGCCACTTCAGTACGTATTGTTTCATCTTCTGCCATTTTCTTTATCCCCAAATTAACTTAATCCTGGCAGGATCGCCAAAAATGTAGCGTATTTTGGTTATTAATAACCTATTAATAACCACAAAATAAACTTCAGAATAGTTTTTGAATTTAATCCTGAATTTCACATATTTCATAATCAACAACTCACTAAAACTGTTTTGTAACTATGTAAATTATTTTATAAGTGTCTAAATGCCTCAATGTCTAAAATCAGTTGTTTTCAATTTATACTAAAATTAAATAGAGAAGAATCTAGGACCCATTAAAATCTGCGTGGAGGGACTTTCTTAACAGCGCAGTACATTGTTATTCCAGCGGGGTTTTAATTATATAAGAACTTATTAGTGTTGTTACTATTATTTTTATCAGAAATAACGTAAAGCATCTTACAAAATATTAAACAGTGAATCAACTTAATTAATTATAATTCGCATACCACTGAATACAAAAAGTATCCCGCAATAAATTCCTCTGAACGTATTTTGGTTTATGCGTCGATCACGTGTCAGGTTCTTCTCTTTCTGAGTTACTTCTCTTTATAATAATATTGACGTAAATGAAAACATTTCACCGATTAATAAAAATTTTAAAGTACAAAATAAGATGATGAAAGACGGAGCAATAAATGACACATTACTCAAAATTTGTAAATCAGTGATTAGCTAATAAAAAAATAAGTAGGTCGATTGTTGTGCTTATCAAAAATAATCGCGTGTCATATTGATTATAATCTTATCGATTTATTAACTGTTAACGTTCCAATTCTGACTGAGCCTTTATTCACGCAATGCAGGGATGGGTAAAATTATAGTGAAAACGAAATTGTTTTGATACAAGTAAAAATGAGACAAAAATACGAGAAGAGTAAATAGAATGAACGGAGTTGAATAAACGAACGCAGCTATAGTTATTCATTCTTACTAGAAACCGTGTAATAGCGGTGAACAAACAGGGAATATTCCAGTATATTATACTATCGTCCGGTGCGAGTCTGGAAAACACTAGAATCTTGTCTTGATCATAGGCGAAGCGAACGGTTTAAAATTAAAATTTGCATCACGGAATATTAGTATTTTAAATGGATGATTACAAATAATAATTGATGAATACAATGAATACGAAAAACATGAAAAATGGACGCACTAACGTTCACATGTTTACGCGGCACTACAGCTTCAACTACTAGTGTTTCGTGTCGATCTTATGTCCTTTCTTCGGTGCCTCTTGTTCCAGGAAAAAACAGCCCTTTTAGGGTACGTCCGCAAAAACACAGAACTTGACGGACACGAGTCGCAATGCACTATCGCACGCGTAAATTCCAACACTTCCCCTCGATGAGTGTCCAAAAACACAAAAAAAAAAAAAAAACTAGGGATTAAGGGTCACCAAGACAATCCATTCCAGACATCATGACGCACTTCACATGTTTTGCCCTTGCTAGCCCCTTGGTCAAGAAATCGGCTATCATCTCGACGGTGGACACATGTCCAATCTTCATCTTCCCGGACTTCAAAGCATCGCGTATGAAATGATGACGTATGTCAATATGTTTGCTACGGCCATGGAAAACAGGATTATCGGCCAACTTTAAAGCACCCATGTTGTCGTTGAGAATCGTAAAGTTTTGCAATTCTTCATACCCCATCTCTTCCCCGAAGTTTCGTAGATATATGGCTTCCTTGGCCGCCTCAGTCATTGCCATATACTCGGCCTCGGTTGAAGACAACGCCACCGTACGTTGCTTTCTCGAGTCCCAGGAAATGGGACTACCGTTCAGTATAAAAATGAAACCCGATTGCGATTTTCTGTGGATGGGACAGTTGCCCCAGTCGGCATCGACGTATCCCTTTATCAGAGTTGAATCCTTTTTATATGCGAGCCCTAAGTCGGCGGAGCCTTTTAGATAACGTAATACTCGCTTCGCTGCTTTCCAATGCGTGTCCTTATAACAGCTGTTGAATTGACCAAGTGAGCTGACTGCGAAGCTGATGTCGGGCCTTGTGGTCACGGCGAGGTAAGTCAAGCATCCTACCAGCTCGCGATACGGTAGACGCTTTTCCTCGTCCGTAGGCTCTTCCAGTTCCCTCGAAAATTTCACGTTTGGGTCCAAAGGGGTACTTAAAGGATTGCAGGCTTCCATCCCAAATCGTTTCAAGATGTCCTTGATGTAACCTTTCTGGTGAAGTGTAACCACCCCGGGATTCTGACTGAACTCGATTCCTAGACAATGACTTATTTTTCCGAGATCCTTTATCTCGAACTGACTCGCCAGGAAACGCCCAAGCTTGTCAATCATGTTGTTATTTTTGGATGACGCTATGATATCGTCAACGTATGTTGCGATGATCATAAGATCCTTCCCCTCTTTTACGTAATATAAGCACGGGTCAGCTCTTGATTGGGTCGCACCATGCTTCTTTAAAGCCTGATCGAGCGTTAGGTGCCAACTTCTTCCGGCTTGTTTCAGGCCGTACAAGGCTTTCCTCAAGCGACAGACCTTGTCACCGTCTTGGATATCCTTTAGTGAATTTGATGCCATCTTTCTGATCCCTTCGTCGCCTTCGGAATCCAGTATTTTCTGCAAGGCCAACGATAATTCCTTGGGGTAGTCCATAAACACTTCCTCTTGTAGGTTGCCATTTAGGTAGGCAGTGGTCACGTCAAAGTGTCTGATGGTCATATCTCTGCGAGCAGCCAGAGAAGCCATGAGTCTTATGGAGCTCATCCGCGCAACGGGTGCGAATGTGTCTACGAAATGCAGCCCCGGTTGCTGTGCGAATCCTTGGGCGACGAGCCGTGCTTTTCTTCTCTCAAGGGTTCCATCGGCATTGTACTTATTTCTCAGTACGATGCGGCTCCCAATCACCTTCTTGTCCTTCGGTCTGTTCACCAGCGTCCAGGTGTCGTTGCGCAGAACGGACTTGACTTCGGCACAAATGGCGCTTAGCCATTCGTCTGCCTCTGGACTTGACATTGCCATCTTCATCGGCATTTCAGAAAGGAGTGCGAACTCGCGCTCGTTCATCAAGTTCGCCTCTTCTTTCACCATCTGGTAGCGTTTGCGAGGTCTCCCCCTTGATCCATCCCTCACGATTGATGGTCTTCCGCGTGTTCTTCGGGGGTAGTTCCTCTCTTCCGGTGGATTGCCGTTCTCTACCGCCACAGGTAAGGGTTCTTCTGGAATCAGGTCATCTGTCGTTGGTCCTTCACTTTCCGTCTCCGCAGACCTCCACTCTAGGTCCAGTTCGCCGGGGTTCGACGAAGGGCTTGAGATCCTCGTGTGGGTATCACTTGTCCCAGTGTCATCAAGGAAATGTTCATCAGCATGCGTTTCAGCGGGAGATGCTTTGAAGAACTTCACATCCCTCGCTATCACGGTTTTCTTCTTCTCCGGGATCCAGATGCGATATCCCTTCGCTTCTTCACCGTATCCTATGAATATACCATTCTCACCTCGGGCGTCCAGCTTGCTTTTTCCAGGTTCATTGCATCGGACATACACGGGGCAACCGAATTCTTGAAGATGGGTCACGTCCGGAACCTGTCCTGTCCACAACTCGAACGGTGTCTTACCGTTCAGCGACCTTGATGGGCATCGATTTCGGAGATAATTCGCGACGTTTACAGCTTCTGCCCAAAAACTGCTTGGGAGTCCTGACTGAATTAACAGGCATCTGGCCATCTCGACAATTGTTCTATTTCGTCTTTCGGCGACGCCATTTTGCTCCGGACAGTAGGGCACGGTGAGTCGTCTCGCTATGCCGTGACTCTTAAGAAAATCGTCGAAAGCTTTATTAGCATACTCCTTCCCATTATCCGACTGTAAGATTTTCACTCTTCTGTCTTGCTGGTTCTCGACCCTGGCAATAAACTCCCTCGTGACCTTGAGCACCTGGTCCTTCGTTCTGAGGAATCGTATTTCACTCCATCTCGAATGATCGTCGATGAACTGTACGAAATACTTTGAACCACCGTGAGACTCTACGCGCATGGGACCACAGATGTCCGTGTGTACCAGACCCAAGATTGTCGTTTCTCTGGTAGATTCCTTTGGGAAAGGGGTTCGAGTCATCTTGCCCGCGGGGCATACCTTGCACTCAAAATTCGTGTCGAATCGGATACCTTCCATGCCTCGAATACAACCGCTTCGTTGAGCTTTCATCATGTCTTGCACATTTAAATGCCCTAGTTTACGGTGCAGGGACATGCCGATTTCTGTTTTTGACTCGATATTCATGGCCGACTGACGATGAATGTTTACTTCGCGTTCGTATACGTAATACAACCCGTTGTTTCGAACGGCTCTCAGTTTTTCATTTCCGTCGCGGTCGAGCACAATTGCGTGATCCTTTTTGAAAATGACTTCAAACCCGTGATCAGTGATTTTTCCTACGGATAACAGGTCGGTGTGCAAATTCGGAACGTGCAAAGTTTCATTCAATAGGACCGCGTGCCCTCCTCCAGACGTATCAGTTTCTAAAACGACCGTTCCTTCCGCGTTCGTCACTATCGAAGAACCGTCCGCGAGATTGATCTTACCGATTTTGGATTCAGTCACTTCGGAGAATTTTTCGATATTTCGACAAAAATGTGCCGTCGCGCCGCTGTCCAAACACCATTTGCGCGTTCCGTCAGTTATAAATGCGTGCGACGCGTCTGTTACGCACATGCTGACCGCGTTTTTAATCGAATGCGCACTTCTATTTCTCGTCGGACACTCCGCGGCTTTATGTCCAATTTCTTTGCATTTGTGGCACTTAAACGGAAACGATTGTTTCTTTTCTGATCGCGTTGCATCACTTTTGTCTACCTTCTTATTATTTTTGCAATATTTTTGATAAAAATTTCGCTTACCCGTAAACAGAGCACTCGATGATGCTTCACACGCGCCCTTCTTTCTCGCTTCACTTTCTTCGATTATTTTTATTTTTAATACGTCCGGGGCCGGCAATTCATCCCGCGATTCGATCGCGCACCGAAAATTTTCGTAACTTGATGGCAGGCTGTAAAGCAACATGATCGACAACATGTCTTGATCCATAATTACCTCCATCTCGCTAAGCTTGTCGACGGCGTCGAAGAAGCTTCGAATGTGTTCGCGCACATCGTTGTCCTCCGGCATCCGTTGCAGCATCAAGCATTTCAAGAGCGTTGCTTTTCGAGCTGGCCCTTTCGACTGATAGATGCTCTCCAACTTCATCCATACTTCGCGAGAAGTTGTGCAACCCTTCACTTGCTTGAGTTCTGAAGCACTTATCGAAAGAATTATGTCCGAACGCGCCTTGTTGTCACTTTTGACCCAATCCCGCACTTTTTTCTCGGAATCCGCGTCGTTCGGTACTAATTCTGGTTTCACAGATTCACCGCACACATACGTCCACTCGTCGTTTTTTATCAACAACGCTTCCATGTGCATTTTCCACGTGTCATAGTTCTCTTTGTTCAGAGTTTCAATTCTCGACAACGTGGTGACGCTCATTTTTCGAAAATATTCGTGCAGTCGAATTATTTGTAATATTTGGCGTTAACTGGGCACATAACCTATTAGTATTTTAAATGGATGATTACAAATAATAATTGATGAATACAATGAATACGAAAAACATGAAAAATGGACGCACTAACGTTCACATGTTTACGCGGCACTACAGCTTCAACTACTAGTGTTTCGTGTCGATCTTATGTCCTTTCTTCGGTGCCTCTTGTTCCAGGAAAAAACAGCCCTTTTAGGGTACGTCCGCAAAAACACAGAACTTGACGGACACGAGTCGCAATGCACTATCGCACGCGTAAATTCCAACACGGAATGTAAAACTACATAGGATTAACAAAAATCTTAATCGGCCCATGAGATAAGAACGTGATAATTTCCAGCCGCAGTGCATTTTATAATTATTTTATAATTATTGTTTAATGTTTCGTTTCAGTCTACTTGTAAATTATTTAATTAAGGCCCAGCTCTTCAGTCGCAATTTAATCTTAATCTTCAGTTTATTCCCATAGTAACAATTATAAAAATAATTTTTTCTTTGAGAATAAACTGAAGATTAAAGTGAAACTGTGTGTGAAATAACGGGCCTAAGGGCCAGTTTCATAATGGAATTTAAAGGAGACTTTAAATTTAAAGTCACTTTCAGATGACAAAAACACATTTGTTTACACATCTGAATGTGACTTTAATTTTAAAGTCTCTTTTAAGTTCCATTATGAAACTGACCCTAAGTATACTTGATTTTAAGTGAATTTTTGTCGTTCATTGGTGTCCAAATATAGATTATCTGTGTAATTAGAGAAGACACGAAGCATATTTAGTGAAAATGTAAAGCCATGATTGATAACCAGTTCTCGTGGTATTTGCAAAACTCAGAAGTTATGTAAATATTTTTTAATTTATGTACATTAGTAAATGAGGAGAAGCCTTTAAAGAAAAAATATCTAAAAGAATTCATTCTTAATAACATTCATTAATACATATTAACGATAGGCTTTTTGGATTACGAATGCAAAAGTAGAAAAAAATTCCTGGAAAGCAAAAGTTTCACAATTTTTGTGAATTTAAAATATGTACTATCGCGGCCTTATAATTTCGCACGATTTAATTTCCCGCTGTAAACATGGCTTTCTTTGACGACTTGTCAAAAATAATCATTTTAAACATCAGATTTCAAATGTAATGCTAAGTTGTAGCAACACCATGCAAATCACGTGCTTTCTGAAGGAGAGAAGGGTTTTGCAATCGCAAAATTAGGTCATTGGTCGCTACTTTTATTCTGTTATTTCAGTTCTAATACTTTATTATCTTACTGTTCTTAAAATATAACCAAACAATCTGACTTTTGATTAAATGTCTTTAGTGTCAAAATTGAAGAAAGAACCTGTTCTACAAAACTATAATTTACAGAAATTCTGGCTACTTGATAAAAAAATCGTGCGAAATTTTAAGGCCCCGATAGTACATAATTCATTTAAAGTTGAAGCAATGTGCCATTTAAGAAAATTAATTAAAGTATTATCTTCAATTAGTTAAGTGTAATAATTGCCTCTATTACAAGCTAATATAATTTACATAAAGTTGATATGTATGCTGTACACATTTATTTTTCCTATTTTATGTCTACAAAATCTCCTGTCATTAACAAAATAATACACAGCTTGAACTTCAAAGCTTATTAGTAAATTACCTCAAGATAATGTATGTATGACTGTGAGAACATGTACAGACAAAACGCGAAGTATTAATGGTGAAAGTGATAACAAACATAGATATCTATGGCAATGGCAATGTATTCAAATATCAATATCCATTAACCAGGCAATAATAAAAATTGAAGGTGGCAAAAACATGTCCAGAGGATGTAAGAAGAAAGAGTATATTACATTTAACACCTGAAGAGTAAAAAAGAACATTCATACCATCTATGTCGTCTATGTTTTATTCAATGCAGGAGTAACGAAACTAAGAAAAATGGAAAATTTATAATGTTCTCTTGAAAACTGATAACTATTTTAGGATAAACCGGAAACGAAAATTGGCAGGACAGTTTCCAGAGATTATAAGAAAGCAGGAACAAATGAGACAAAATAAAGAAGTTGAAAGTATAAAGCTAACGTGTACACAGGACGTAAAATGGCACCAAAATTATAATACTCGGCACTACTGAAAAGAGTAGAAGATAAGACAACCATAGGAAAACTAAATTGTATCACAAACTCTTTTAAACGGACACTAAATGGCGCATAAACACTTAACGTTTCGCAGTCGTTCGACAGCTTCGTCAGAAGTGAAAAATATAAACATGTTGTCAAAATAAACAAGGTTGTGAACGGAAACTGAAATCTAAAAATAATTTGAACATTATAAATGTTAAAAAATTGACAGATCTATATTCTATTTAAGGAATCGAGAAAACTACAAAATGTATCGTTTAAATTTGCAAAATCAGTACGTTTATTAATAGAATTCCACGACATTTTTATTTTACACATTTCTATAAAACGTCTTTTGAAAATATTAGACTCGTAATATAAAATATTAGTATTTTCAAAATCAAAATTATGGTCATTTTCTAATGAATGTTCTACAAGCATTGAATGATTTTGATTATTTTTCTGGATATGATATTTACGTTGGTCTAGACGTTTTTTTTTTTTAATTTTGGCTTGTTTCTCCAATATAACATGAATTACAATTTAAACATTTAATTTCATAAACTACGTTAGGTTGTTTTAGTTTTGGTGTTTTGGTTTTTAAATTTGAGAAAATACTATTTAAATTATTTACAGATTTGCTAGCTAAAATTAAATTGTGTTTTTTGAATATGTGTTTAAATGTGTCATATAGTGGTTCAATGTAAGGTAATGATATGTATTTTTTGTTTGAAGTTTGTTTATTGTTATTGTGGATTTTTGAATTTTGTAAATATTTAACACGATATTTTATTACTGATTCTATAAGATCTATTGGATAAGAATTTTGAACAAGAGTCTTTTTTATTAAATTTAAATTATCATAAATGAAAAGTTTATCTGAAAGTAAAACAGCTCGATCTGTTAAAGAAATAATTGTTGCAATTTTATAGTTTTTAGATGTATACGAATGAAAATTAATATATCTACCTGACCACGTAGGTTTATGAAACCAATTCGTTGTTAATTTGTTATTACGTCTGATGATATTTACATCTAGAAAACTTAGTGAATTGTTAATTTCTTTTTCTACTGTAAATTGTAATCTATTATGAAAAGAGTTAAATCTACTTAAAACAAAGTCTACTTTATCTGAAGGCAAAATCAGTAAAATATCATCGACGTAATTATGAAAACTAAATAGTTAGAAGGTATCTAAAAAACAGTGTGCTTAAGAAGCACTATAACTGGTATATCTTTTATTTTGTTCGTAGAAGTAATAAATCGGGGAAACCGAAATTAATGATGTATGACACTTTTAAAACAAGTGATACTATTGTAGAAAGAAAGAAATTGTTAAAGCAGTGCAAACTTGAAGTGTCCTGGATATCATCGGGATTTGTAAAAAAAGAGTTCCAAAAATATTACACTCCCAGTGAAGAGAATCATAGAAAAAACGAGATGGAAAGTACAAACAAGATAAAGAACTTAAGGGAAGTAGTTCATGGAGACTGAAAGTAAATATCAAAGTTAATACATCAACAATATCAACATATCTCTTAATTGTTTTGTTGAAAAACACTTTATTAAAAAAAGTGATTAAAACATTGTCTTGCACAATTCTACCTTCAACCAATAATTTTTTTTGTATATTTGCAACTATAAAAGAGCAAAAATAAAAAAAAAACATATAATTTCTGAACCTTGAGAGTGATTAGTGATAAACACAGTGACGCAGCTTAATACCTTTGATTATGCCTCACAATTTTTAACAAAAATCGAAATGAGGAGTCATTTAAAAAAGTGTCGAGGTTCAAGTTTTACGAGATTCATTAAAACAGGAACCTATCGATAGTTATTCCTACTATATCAGACGTAAACAACGTAATTAAGATGTACTTGCTAACAAATTAGCAGAAGTCCTCTAATAAATTTGCTATTTTTTATATCGGATATCGCCTTTAAAATTATCATTATATCTAAATGAAATGAGTAATAAGATGTGCCAAAAATGACACACCCAATTCTATTCTCTATAAAATAGAAACTGTATTAAATTTGTTTATTCATAAATCATAAGACATGTTTCTTTCTTATTTTTTCAGATATATGTTTCCAATATTTCTCAAGGCCGTCAAAAGAGGCCTTACGGAAGATGACCTGTACGAACCATTGGAGGAACACAGGTCCTGCAAACTCGGAGATAGACTGGATGTTGTGTGGCGACAGGAACACAGAAAGCACAAGAAATTTGCCTTACATAAGGCCCTCTTTCGAATGTTTGGATTAGAATTCATGATGATAGGATTAATTAAGTTAATACACGAATTAATTTTAGTGTAAGTATTTCTTCTCACATTTAATTTCACCCTATTGTGTAATTTTCATCCAAACCAAAATAAAATTACACGGTCATTAGTGACATAATTCCGTAAAGCACGTGGCATTTGAGTACAATAATTCATATAATTTCGGGGTAAACGCGATTATGTTGCGGTCGTTTCCTGTGTTTCACAGATTGAGTAGATAACTCGTTATTTTCTGTTAAGTCACGATTTCAGTAACCGCAATGCTGTACACGGAAAAAGGACGTTAAATTGTTGTTAACGTAATGTCATTGAAAGTTAAATGGATAATAAATTACAGCAGAAGAAACTGCAGCAGAAATTGCTCCGTTCAAGGTTTTGGAATTATTGAGCAAAACATGAAAAGTTCAATGAAATTCGCACAATTTCATCCTTTCTAGCGTCGAGGTAAAATAGCTGACAAAGTACGATAAATAATTGCAATGTTTTCTTTAAAGTTTTGAAATGAATGAGTAGGTAAATATAATTTGTTAAAATTAAATTGACTTGATTGATATGAAGAGAAAATACATCAGGCTGACTATAAAAAAAAAAACGCCTACGCGAATAACGTCGGTATTTATTATCGGATTTGACCGATCAAAAAATCAAACGAAATGGCAGAAAAAACTATACAGTATACCATATTTTGCGTTTTTAATACATTTAAGATAGATGCATGACAGCTGTCAACTTTTGTTTTTTAAATGCAATGATATAATTATTGTAATAAATTTCGAAAGAACTTTTTTACTGCGTTCAATGATGTCTCGCACTAAACACTTCTTTATCCAAATAATAGAAAAAAATTTAAAGAAATAAATTAATTATTTACATGAAATGACGTAATAAGCAGTTGCTGAACAATCAATGATGCCTGTGTACATGGAACACCAGAACCAAATTCATCAACTATCATAATTGTATATAATTGAAATCCATAATTATTTAAACCATGTGTTCCATCAATGCAAATTTTTGATTTACCTAGCACTGACAAAAGTTTAGTTTGAAATTCATTCATTATTATCAATATGAAATCATCTTTTGTAAATGATAATAATAATAAATGATGTCTGCCTCAGAGCTGTTCTAAGTCTACTTATAAGTACCGGGTGTCCCAACGGTTCTATCAGAAATAGATAGTACTTAAGCTTAGCTTTTTACTGATATCAGGTTATATAACTTTATTTCTAATATTTGTTTTACTAGAAATATTGTTTTTACTACTACTAGAATTTTTTGGTATTTAACCTTTTATTTTTGGAAATAAATTATAACCATAAATTTGAAAGTTCCTAGATCTTCCCAAACTCAAAATGCAGATATCAAAATTCGAATACCACTGGTCACATACCGAGGAAATAAAAATATTTGAAGTGGACATAAGAGTAAAGTACCTTTATTTTCCAAGATACCCGGAAATATTTGAAAAAGTTATTCAGAATTGTTATAAGATCTCAAATATGAAATAATGGCTGACTAGGATGAAATTTTTTTTTCACATATTTACCTGTTTTTCTCGTATCAATGTGAGTATTGTAAAACGTTAAACATGTAGACCTGGGCGTTTCTTCAGGTGTGATATAAATACACTCTGGGATTTACTTTTTGCTCATTTACTATACAAAAATTATAAATGGAAGGCTAAATTGTTTAAATAGTAGTAAAAACAAGGTTTCTAATGAAAGAAATGCTAGAAATATAGGAATATAACCTGGTAACAGTAGAAAGCTCTGTTTAAAAACTACCCATTTCTGAAATAAAAAATAGGTCGTTCCATTAAAAAAAAAAATGAGATACTGAGTGCTTCGCAAGTACTGTTTGCCCTGTATAATGCATACGATATTTCAACTTTTTTCATATTTTCAAAAAGCCCAAAGTCCTAAAAATATTTTGTTATATTTTCGTAAGTCTGTGTCATCTCCACAGTCAGCAACATAAGTTCAAAATTTGTAAATTTTTAAGGAATTTTCGAAGAAAAGCTTTTTTCTTACGAAAATAGCTCAGCGAAATTAATATATCTTTATATTATTGTAATCATCTGCCTGTTTTACAGTAAATAATGTAGCTTCTATAAATATTTCCACATAGGCAAACAAATGACGACAACTGACAAAACAATTTCTGTTATCAGATAATTAAGTTTCTTTTAGTTTATAAAATTGAAAATATGAACAACAACTAAATAACTAAAAAGACTTAGAAGTAATTTAGATAATTTCTGTAAGTATAATTAATTTTCCTATCATTCAAAATAAATTGAAAACATATCAGTTAATTCCTTGTTGTTCATATTTTCTACTACAAGAGACTCAACTATCTGACAACAAAAAAATATTGTCAGTTATCGTCATTTGTTTGCTTATAAGGAAGTAAATCAGATATCATTTATTGTTCAGCAACTGTTTACTACGTCATTTCATGTTAATAATTTACTTATTTCTTTATATTTAAATTTGGAACATTTATGGACATTAATGTTCCAAATTGTAGTTATACATATACGATTTTTCTATGATTTTCTATGAGACTTTAAACTTTAACAATGCTCTCCTGTAAAATTAACAGTGACTTAACACGTTCCTTCCGTGGCCCCTTCATTTAAACATCGTTTCTACTTGTTCTAGTTTGATGTTTAATTTCAGAGGGGTCTTAGATGTGCTCGTAGCTTTTGTCTTGCTTTTGTTAATTTTTTTCAGTATATTGTTCCAAATTTTAGATTGCACTGAACATCTATCTTCGTCTGTATTCGCCAGTAGTACCAAATAAACTAAAGTAAAAAGTTGTAAAGGTCCCATGTTATTTCTTTTTTTTCTGCATTCCTTTATCGCCTCATTCATTACAAGCTTGAACTGACATGAGTTCTTCTTCTTATCTTACACCAATACTTGTTTCAAATGTTACTAATACTTTACTTCTTGTTCTAACATAATTGATAGTGTGTTTTAGTAGGCTTTGTATATTTGCTATTAGATCAGGGTTGTGCACAAGCGGAGAAGTGTACCTGCACCTAGGTAAGGGGGGCGATAGCGGTCAGTTGCACATCACATGTTTGCAATATGTTGACACCTGTCTGTCTGGACCTCGAGGCCACTATGCATTTGGATTCTCTCAAACAATCGAGAGGGCTTTGCCCATGTCGGTATTAGGTGACCACCATTTGTCATTTCTGCTTATACAAAGTGGTCAAGAATAACTGTTTGAGTTTGTAATAGAATTAAGAGCATTTTTTTATTCGGGTATTTGCAACACTGCAGCCGGATTACGTTTCGTTTGTTTATTCGACGTAACCTGAATAGCGACAAGATTGCAGGTTATGTGAATAAAAATTAGCGTTTTAATTTGAATTTCAAATGTGAATGACGCTTGTTAAGTGACGGCTGTCAGTGTCAAGCGGTCAACAACTGGAACTTTTTCCATTTAAAAATAAAATTCAGCATTGCCAACTCAAACAGTGATTCTTGACCACTTTGTAGAATCAAAGGCTTTTAATATATCAACAAAGCAGCTATAGATTTTCTCTTTTGTTTCTATGCTTTCTATTATCTGTATTATTATGAATATGGCATTCGTTGTCTCTTTTCCTGTTCTGAACCCTGTTTTGTGCATCATCCAGTTGACAGCCCACTTCTGCTTTCAGTCTTCTGGCAGTATAGATTCATAAACTTTTTCTTAGTAATTACCCATAAAATTGCTACATATTTTCTTGATTCCTTTTTTGTAAAGTGGCTTGATGATCGCTGTTTCCTAATCTGAAAGTATTTCATTTTTTTTTAGCTATTTTGTTCAGTATATACAACAAATCTTTTCCTATACCTCCCAATATTTTACAATCTCGGCTGTAATTTCGTCTGTGAAGAGAAAATATGAGGGAATATTATGGGCACAAATCCAAAATAAATAATTACAAAAGAAAAAAAACTTTTAGACTTTGTAACGCGCCCTTGAACTTTTGCCAGTAAAACTTTGTCGTAATGAGACACGTTCAAAAAGAATGCGGTTTATTTTTAAGTAGAATTTAGCCTCTCTTAATCCTTAACAAACAGATGCACTTAATTTACAACTTGACTGATGTGATTTTTTGGGAGAATTGTTACTAGGCGGTCTGCAATAATTGCAACAGTATGTCCATACATACTCGGGTTGGCACTTTTTTCACATTTGTTGACTTTTTCATTACTTGCCGTTCATAACCAGTACGAATTGTATGGGGCCATTCTGATTATATACTGATCCGCTCAATTCTCCAAAAAAATTCCAGAGATCAGATTTTTTACATAAATTTAGGTGAGACTTCTACTACTCACTACTTCGCTTCAAGTCGTTTGCATTGCGTTTCAAAAAAAGAGCTTCGTAATTAAAAATTATTTTCTTTTTTTTTTCAGAATACTAATGCCTTTATCTATTGGACAGTTAGTCTCATATTTTGCAGTAGGACAAACTAGGGTATCGGAACGAGAAGCGTATATATACGCTGGTCTTGTGATATTTTCCCTTCTAACGGAGGGTTTGCTAGGCCATCCAAGCATGATGGCTTTAATGCACATCTCGATGAAGCTGAGAGTTTCATGCAGCTCGTTGATATATCGCAAAACTCTGAGGTTGAGCAGGACCGCCCTGGGCAAAACGACAGTCGGGCAATTAGTAAATTTGTTATCGAATGATGTGAGCAAGTTCGACCAGGGTTTTGTTTTGGCGCATTTCGTTTGGATTGGGCCCATTCAGGCAGCCGTTGGAACTTATCTAATATACAGGCAGATTGGTTTGGCTGCGTTTGGAGGGATTGCCTTCCTATTAATGTTCATACCATTGCAAAGTGAGTTCAACTGTTTTTTTTTTACTTATTGTTAGTAGATATCCACTGCAAGCTTTCTCTGGTTAAGGAAACGTAATAAAGGAATTTAAGGTCAAGGCGATAATAGATTCGTCACGGTCAGCAAAAGTGCAGTGGTACTTACCGTGTGTGATATTAGTCACCAAGCCAGTATTGATTTCGTGTGATGAACTCATAATGTTCGAGGTCATTTGATTACAACAAGAAATCGTAAAAGTGAAAGTAATTATCATATCGCCGCTTTAAAATATGTATGCCTAAGGCGGTCGGGGGTTTCTATACCTTACACCAATTCAAATACAAGTTTTAATAAAAATGCAGCTTATTTTATAATGAAATATAATGAACTTTCCTAAGTGGTCAATAACTCATTGCAAAGCAAATATGCTGTACCTATCGTCTTTTTGTAGAGATGACTACTGACTAATATATTTTTAAAATGCCCTTTACAGTTTACCTTGGTAAAAGGACTTCAGTTTTGAGATTGAAAACTGCCCTTAGAACCGATGAAAGGGTACGCCTGATGAACGAAATCATATCAGGCATACAAGTGATTAAAATGTACACTTGGGAAAAGCCCTTCTCCCAGTTAATTTCATATGCAAGAAGGTAACTCGAAACGTCAAAGCCAGAAAGAAATCTCTAAGATATTTTTGTTACAGAAAAGAAATAGACGCCATCCGCGCGCACTCATACTTAATAGGTCTGATGTTTTCTTTCGAAGCGTTCATTACAAGAACGTCGATTTTCATTAGTTTAATTCAATTCATCTTCATGGGAAACGACTTAACAGCGGAGAAAGTGTTCGAAGTAACCGCCATCTACAACGTTATACGCCCTCTCATAACCATGATCTTTACCATAGCCGTCTCATCCATAGCCGAGGTAAATATCTCACTGAGGAGAATTCAGAAATTTCTAAGCTACGAGGAACTGGCTGCTCCAGCTATAGCTGAAGCAAATGGGTTTACACACAGCAAACTCGATTTGAATGGTTCTCTAAAGATAAGCGCGAAGGAAGTTGGTTTAAACCTGGAAAACGCCAACGCAAAATGGCTGGAAGAATCTAAAGAAAATACTCTCAAAGATCTGAACATAAATATAACCAAAGGCAAACTAATAGCAGTTATAGGTCCAGTCGGAAGCGGTAAAACTAGTTTACTAAATGTGATCTTGAAAGAACTCCCCCTTTTAAGTGGTAAATTAGAGGTAAACGGAAGAATCTCGTTTTCCTCCCAGGAGCCGTGGCTATTCGCGGGAAGCGTGCGCCAAAATATTTTATTCGGTGATAAATACGACGAAATGCATTACCAGAAAGTGATCAAAGCATGTTCACTCGAATCAGATATAGCAATCTTGCCTTATGGAGATCGAACTTTAGTAGGCGAAAGAGGAAAATCGTTGAGTGGCGGTCAAAAAGCTAGAGTTAATTTAGCTAGATGCATCTATAAACAAGCGGATATTTACTTGTTGGACGACCCCTTATCGGCCGTCGATGCAAATGTGGGCAAGCAGTTGTTCGAGGAGTGTATTACCAAGTTTTTGGACGGCAAAATCCGAATACTGATTACACATCAGCTGCAGTACTTAAAGAACGCCAATAGTATAATTATATTGAAAGATGGGGCTGTGGAAAAGCAAGGTACTTATTCGGAATTGCAGACTAGTGGGTTAGATTTCGCCAAATTACTGGAGCAATTTCACTCGCCTGATGAGGATGAAACTGCCAAGAAGATGGCGCCTCGACAATTTTCTGAATCGAGCATGGCAGAAGATGACGGAGAAGACCCCGAAAACGAGAAGGAAAAAATGGAGTCGGGCCGTGTGAAATTTGGTGTTTACAAATCATATTTTCTAGCTGGTGGAAATTATTTCTTGATAGCCCTATTGGTAGCCACCTTCATTCTTTGTCAGAGTGCAGGGAATGGGTCTGATTATTTCGTCAGTTTTTGGGTTAACCTCGAGCAAGATTTGAGCCTTAACAATGCAACTCAAGTTGGCATTACTAGAGAGCAAATCATCTACATCTACGCTGGATTAACACTCGCACTGATAATTTTGGCTGTAGTACATTGCCTGTTCTTTTTCTTGTTTTTGATGAGGGCATCAATTCGTTTGCACGATCTCATTTTTGCGAAAGTATCTCAGGCTGTCATGAGGTTTTTCAACACGAATTCATCTGGACGAATCCTGAACAGGTTTTCTAAAGACCTGGGCATCGTTGATGAGTATATTCCACTTGTACTGTTTGATGTGGTTGAGGTAAGGAAAACTTAGTAGACTAGATTTAAGAAAAATTAATTTGAATTGTTTTCAGGTAGGACTACTGTTATTCGGAGCAATTGTCTTATCTGTAGTCGTGGATGCTTGGTTAGCTTTACCCTCCGTTGTACTTATGTTATTCTTCTACTACATGAGGATGATGTATCTTAAAACAAGTAGAAGTGTGAAACGCATTGAAGGAATCTGTAAGTTTAAGAGATGATTTTTTTGCATTTTGGACTCACTGTTAATTTTGATTTAGATCGAAGTCCTATATTCGGCCAAGTCACAGCAACGATGCATGGCCTCAGCACAATCCGAGCGTTTGCCGCACAGACTATTCTCATCAAAGAGTTCGATACTTATCAAGATCTCCATAGTTCAGCTTGGTATATGTTTCTAGCATCCAACCGAGCTTTTGGATTTTGGTTAGAAATGACATGTGTTGCTTTTATAGCAGGGGTTATAATTAGTTTATTGGCTTTGAATAAAAGTAAGTAAAAATAGAAACTAATTTTTGAAAAAAGCGTTAATGCTGTAGTCTTCTTTCAGTAACATATGGTGGAGACATGGGGTTGATAATAACGCAGTACATGGGGTTGATGGGTTCGTTGCAGTGGGGAATGAGACAGTGGAGTGAACTTGAAAACCAAATGACTTCAGTCGAACGCATTCTTGAATATAATGAACTTAAAGGAGAGCCGATTCGAGAAGAATCTCAGATACCCACCAGCAAGAACTGGCCTCAGCATGGTCGTATAGTCTTCAAAAACCTTTCCCTTCGATACAATCCTAACGAATCGGCTGTATTGAAAAATCTAAGTTTCACCGTTAACGCTGGTGAAAAAGTAGGCATCGTAGGTCGAACTGGTGCTGGAAAATCATCGATCATCACAGCCCTCTTCCAGTTATACGAAGTTGAAGGTAGCATTGTCATTGATGAGGTTGATACGACGAAGATCCCTCTCGATTTTTTGCGTCCGAGGATCTCCATAATTCCGCAAGAGCCTTTCTTATTCTCAGGGACGATGAGGAAAAATTTAGATCCCTTTGATGAATACGGAGATGATATTATATGGAATGCACTGGAGCAAGTTGAATTAAAAGAAGTGGTAGCTGAAATGCCTGCTGGTTTGAACACAAATGTCGCAGAAGGCGGGATGAATTTCAGCAGTGGGCAAAGACAGCTTGTTTGCCTTGCGAGAGCGATCATAAGGAAGAATAAAATTTTGATTTTAGACGAGGCGACTGCAAACGTAGATCCGCACACGGACGGTTTAATCCAGAAAACCATACGCAAGAAATTCGCAGATTGCACCGTACTCACAATAGCGCATAGATTACACACGGTGATGGATTCTGATAAAATATTGGTAATGAGGTCTGGGAATTTAGTTGAATTCGATCATCCGCATGTTTTGTTGGAAAACGAGCGTGGGTATTTGACACACTTGTTGGAAACGACAGGTGCGACGACGGCCAAAAATTTGAGGACCGTGGCGGAAAAGGTATGTTCCGATACTTGTAGAACAAAAATTTTAACTGATGTATATTTTCAGAGTTACAACAATATTAAGGATGAATAAGAAAACATTAGGGGAAAATGAGGAAACTTTTCCTTCCTTGAAGCCTAAGCAATTTCATATGTGTTGCCTTGAATCTAAATATCAGTATTTTGTTTAAATTTTTAATGTGATACTAGTATTACCGTTTAGATTTTTCTATATCTGGCATTTAAAATAAATGTTATAAATTGACGAGCACTTTTATTTTATCCCTAGAAGAAAGTGATATTAATATTATTGACTTTAGACTACTTATATCTATTTAATTCTTAGTGTTCTCACTCAAAGAAGTAACTACACTCACAAATGAAATGTACAGAACCAATTCTCCAGTGGCGGAGACGATTTATTACTAAAACGGATTAAGTGGTAACTTAAAGAAAACACTATACCATATTGTATTACGACATATTTCATATAATTTTCATATAGTTTTGGTTTTCACCATTTTTAAGAGACTCGGCAAAAAAAGAAGGGAACTTATTGTAAACTAATGAGTTGCTTTTTATTTGGATTTAATTAACTTATTCATCTACGCCTTGAAAATGATTATTATTACATTACATAAAGATCAGCAAATGTTTACCTATACTTACGTCAATAAAACAATAAGTAACTTGTTTGTATTATTTTAAGGGCCCACACAGTAAAAAAAATGAGAGTACATGTAATCTGAGGTAATCTAATTGCATGGTTTTGATACGAGTATGAATATCAAGTTGTTTTTACATAAGTGTTAGTATCGAATTAATAATTAAATTAATTTAATTAAGTTGTTTCTCTAATTTTGATGTTAAAAAGTTTGGCCAATTCTGCACTGTGAAATTTAAAAAAAAATATGTTAGACGAAAGTCTCACTTTTGATAAAATTGAGTATCGGTTGGTGATAAAGTATTTTTTTCTGAAAGGGTTGTCCGGCAAGCAGATTTATGCGGATATAGTAGATACACCAAAGGATAATTATTGTCCTTTGCATGCCACCATAAAAAATTGGGTTGCAAATTTTAAGAGAGGAAGAACAGACTCACTGTGCTGAAAGACCCGTTTCAGTGTCACTCCAGAAAATGTAGAAGGATCGAAGAATTGAGCTCAAATGTATAGCAGAAACATAGAAACGAACGTGTGTTTTACATAGTATTATCAAAATGACTGTATTGAGCCCTGCGTCATCAATCACCGAAGTTACGTATAACCGACAAATATTTCAGTCTCGTTTTGTAATTTGCGACTGCGAGGTGGTGGTATTTGTGCAAGTCCCCTTTTGTTACTTAAGTTGCCTACCTCATCGGATTGCGCGGTGTTTTTGGACCGGCTCCCCTATCTTGTGTGTCTTTATCGCTTATTTACTTTAACTATCTTAATGGCCACTTATTATAAGGAGAGTCAGTATTTTGGCTAAAGTTTGGCCCCGTATCGCCCGAGAATATTTATATTAACAATTAAATTAACAAATTAAATTTAAAAATTTTGCATTTCAGTTTTCGGCTGTTTAGAAAAGCGTTGCGGCCCTTAGTTTAGCTGGACATGTCCGGTGTCTTCAAAATGTTGTGGCAAGGAAATATGTATTTCCACACAGAGAAAAAATAATAATAAGTATTCATTATACAGTAATTATCGCTTTTATGCATAAATAGGCAACAAAAAAATCTGTAGGGTCTTAAGCTATAAAACTAGGCAAATACTTAAAATAGTGTAAAAATAGGCACTTAGGCACGAAATATATACATCTCATTCTAATTAAAATTGTAATCTAAGGCCCAGTTTTACAATCGTCGAATAAGAGAAAGAATAACTATTCCCGGATATCTTATCCCCCGGTTAATCCGTCGGATAACAGGCCGAGCGTTTTACAAGTGGTCATTTAGGCCTTATTAGGGGCATATTTCATAATAAAATACAAGCTAATAATATTAGTATTGAATAAAACGTTTGATAATCGGACGAAGTAAAAAGCTATAGCTGATATTTTCGGTTTATAAACCGACGGTTTCAGTTTACAAACCGAAACTGTCAGCTGAATGAACGAATAGTTTTTTACTTCGTCCTTAATCCAATCATCAAACGTGTTATTCAATACTAATATTATTAGCTTGTATTTTATTATGAATTATTACATTCCGTTAGGATAGACAAATTGAAGCCAATTTGCTACATAATAAGTCATACAAGGCGGCCAAGCGTGCTAGCAAAGCATAATGAATGTTTTAAAAATTTTGTTGCAAGTCGGTTTTGTTTGCAGTGGATTCCTCGAACGTCCTCTGTACAGCTGTTTCGGCCCTATTTGGGGCCTCGACAGCAGAAGCGTAGGTCAATAATTCCACTGCAAACCAAACCAACTAGTGATGGGAAGAATCGAATTAAATAATTCGATGATCGGATTAATCGAATTATTTGGATTAATTTCAAAATATTCTGATAAAATGTAGTAGTATTATTTGTAAGTACTCGGCTCACTATATTTCCAGATTATTTAGTAGTATTTAATATTATTTGTAAGTACTCGGATCACTACATTTCGAGATAATTTAGTAGTATTATTTGTAAGTACTCGGATCATTGTTCGAGCATAGTTTAAACGCTCTACGAGCGTTCTTTTTGCTGCTGTGCCGTGTTGTTTTGACAAAGTACAATCGGCGGCATAATTTTTTCTGTAACTTCTATCCTAAAGTACTACACAATTTCTTAATGCGGTTCTGGCAAAATTACGGTTCACGTGCGTTTGGTTTTGATTTAGATACACATAATTAGTACTCTTCAACAGGGCTGCAGTCAATACAATTCCTTAACTGATCAGTCGTGATCATACTGCGCATAATTAGGACTGTACTAATTTGAAATTTGAATTTATAGGTATTCAACAATTTGTTTATTTCATTTTTATAGGTAATCCGATTAAATATCTCGAATTATTATTTAGATTATGAAATAGGTAATGTTACTAATATCTCGATTATGAAAATGTTTCGATTAATTCCATCACTAAAACCAACCTGTCCGGGATTATTCGCTATAGCGATGTAATAGTAATGAAAAGTTTTAATTGTGGCATCCTGCGATCGCTTTTTGAGGAATTCACTGCAATCAAAACCGACTTGCAACAAAATTTCTAAAACTTTTAATCGACGTTCAATGGAATTGAAGAAGATTAACTTAAGGCTGCGCTCACACTGATGATGCAAAAACGTTTTCGGACAAAACGTTTTACTGTATTGTAAAACGTTTCTGCTGGGCACACATTGATGAATCGAAAACGTTTTCGGGCAAAATGTTTTACTATATTATAAAACAGTGTGACGTATATTAAAGAGACAAAAAAACATCCTTCTATTGATTTTATCTTCTCGGCATCTACCTGCATTACCGCGAGTCTTTTAAATCCATATTGGGGTTTGTAAAATCCTGCTTTTTACCTGCTTAATTAAATAATTGCTATTAGCAAAAATAAATAATTAAAAATGCCTTCGAACGTTGTTTTGGGAGCCTACCCAATTAATTCAAATTTTTTGTAGCGACTCATTTGCCATTTTGGCGAAAAACTCTTTTTTACCTTTTTTTAAAGAGAAAAAATTATAGGCAATTGACATTAAAGACTTTTTAATTTTATTTGATGCACTTGGATATACAAACTTTTATATACAGTTATAATGAAAAAGGGTTTTGTACATACGGTGTATTTTTTTTAAAAATGCCATAAAGGTTGACCATGAAAATTAAAACTCATGTCGTAGCTTGGCATGTAACACATGCCAAAACTGAGAATTTAAAGTAAATGAATGGAGCTAAGACATGAATTCTCTTTTCCACAGCCACCCCTTATCGCATTAAAAAAAAACACATAGTATAATAAACATCAAACATAAATCAAAAATAAAATGATTTAGGTATTGTTTTAGTAACAAACAAAAAAAAAACGAAGGAATCAATTCTCAGGTCAAGAATAAGAACTAAGAAAAGAAAAACAAAAATCGCAGTGTTTACTATTTATTGTCAGTAAAATATTAACATTTAATATTTTATTCAAATGCAATATTGTTGCAAACCAACGATTTAAACTTTATCCAAGTACAGGGTGACTACGCGAGAATTCCTACCCCCTATAATTCTTTTATTTTTGATGTTAGGAAAAAATGTTTAATACAAAACTTATAGGGACTAATTCAATGTTTCTCTGTGTGCTCACAGAAAAACAATTGATGGTCGGATAAACGAGATATAAACTACACTTAGGTTTTTTTTAAATGGAACACCCTGTATATTATTACGTTTTTCGATTCTAAATTAAATTCTAATGGAACTACATATATAATAAAATTAATAATGTAGAAGGTGTCTATAAATAATTCATGTTTAATTTTTTTATTTGTGAATTTAGAAAAAACAGTTGATCGACGAATGCCCAAAAAATAAACGAAATTTTATTTAAAGTTTATTTAAAACCAAAACTTTCGTTTATTTTTTGGGTATCCGTCGCTCAATTGTTTTTTGTGAATATCTGTAGCAAATTCTACAACTTCTTTTAACTTTTTTTCTTTCTAAATTCACAAATAAAAAAATTAAACAGGAATTATTTTATAGATACCTTCTACATTATTAGTTTTATTATATATGTAGTCCCATTAGAATTTAATTTAGAATCGAAAAACGTAATAATATAAAGGGTTAATATGTGATAAGAAAAGTCTTGTACTGCAATAAATATGTTTTAATCTTTTCTAGACCGGTTTCGCATAAAGCATCATCAGTAGAATTACAACAACCTTCAAGATAAAGAATTATAAGAAAATTAAATACTTAAAAGTAATAAAGAACTTACAGTATCCTCTAATCTAATGTTTAATAAGCATGTGTAGAGTATTCGAAAATTTTTTGTAAATGACAGATGGTTTTTTGTAAATAAATAAATAAAATTTGAAAAGTTGAGGAATGTTTTTTAACTGGTACGGTACTGTACGTGCAGTAAAATATTTGATACATGTTGAAGAATCAAATGCAATTCCAATTAATGGATTTGAAAAAATTATCAGTAGGAAAAGATGTTTGTTCATTGAGAACTGTTTTGGAAAGTAAATGATAATTCAAAAATATTTCTAAATTTTCGGCTATATCTAATTTGTTTCCTTTTTGAAGATTATGTAATAATTTCGTATTTGAGGAAGAACCAAACGTATGTGAACTGTCAATAAGATGATTAGCAAAGCTTGAATCTGATTGATTTAATCGTAATGATCTTAAATGTTCTTTAATACGTGTTTGAATACTTCTTCCTGTTTGTCCAATGTATATCGCTTTACAAGAATCGCATGTTAAAGAATAAACTTCACTTTTTAACAAATTATCAAAAGTATCTTTGTTATTACAAAATAAATTTAATAAATTTAATTGATTGCTGAACGAAATATTTAAACCTAAAGATTTTAATAACTTTTTAATTTTAATAGACAGACTTCTAACATATGGAATAGAGAAAACGTTATTATTAGATAAATTTGAATTTACTATTGATTGTGGGTAAATAATATTATTTAATAGTTTGTTTTTAACTCTATTAAAAATATTGAAAATGATATTAACTGGAAAATTATTAAGATAACCAACTTGTAAAATAATATTAATTTCACTTCTAAAATTTGTTTCATTCATAGGAATAGAAAAAGAACGGTGAAAGAACGGTGAAAGAACGATCGAAAAGCAGCAACTTTGTGTTCAAATGGGTGAAAAGAATTAATATTTATACAATTATATGTTTGAGTAGGTTTACGATAAATTTTATAGTGAAGAGAATTATTACATTTAGTAATAGTTATGTCTAAATAATTGATTGAGCTATTAATTTCTTTTTTTAATGTAAATTTGATATTTTGATGTAAAGAATTAAATTCTTCTAAAAGATTTGTGAGAGTTGAAGGGGAGCCAGTATAAATAATTAGGATGTCGTCAACATACCTAGCATAAAATTTAATATATTTTTTACAAAGATTCATAGAAGAAAAATATTCATTTTCTAAATTATCCATAAAAAGATCCGCTAAAAGAGGAGATAATCCGCATCCCATTGCTAAACCATCTTTTTGTGAATAAAATTTATTGTTAAATACAAAAAATTTTTGTTCAAGACTAATTTTTAATAGTGACTGAATAAATCACGAAATAAGTTTTCTGTTGACAAATCAGAAGAAAGTAAGTGATCATTAATAATTTCCATACATTCAGAGGCAGGAATAGAAGTAAAAAGGTTACAAACATCTAAGGAATTTAAAAAGGAATTATTAGTTATATGAGTTAAGTTAAGTTTTTCAATAAGTTCAATAGTATTTTTGATACTAAATTTAGGTTTATATTGTAAATGAATTTTATAAAAAGAGACTAAAAATTTTGATAAAACATGTGCTGGAGAGTTAATAAAAGAGACAACAGGTCGTATTGGACAATTTTCTTTGTGTTTTTGGAAGTCCATATAATCTAGGGATTTGTGGATTGTCGGCCATTCTCGGTTATTGTCCAAACTGAGACCAGTCTAGAACGGTTTTAATTTTGAAGTTGACATAAATATTTCACATAATTGACATAAATACTTCACTAATTTTTGATGTTATTTTGTCCACTTATATAAGCAGTACTTAATTCCCCCACTCATTCAAAGTTAGATTAGTTGCTAGTATGCACTTGAGATTTCCTGTTAGGACAGGATACATTTAGATAAAGTGAAACCGAATTTTATATCGAAATTAATTTATTTACGTAACGAAAAATAATACTCATATTTTATTATTTACTTTTCTAGAAATGTTTTGAGTATCTTATTTTAGAATTTTCTCGTCCGATTCGAAAACTCTGGGATACTAGTAGCTTTCTGCTTAATTCAGGAGCTCGCGTGCAAAACCGGATATATCCATTTTTTACACAAAATCTTGTTTTGGTGGTTTCAGGGTGTAGGTCATGAGATCTATCGGTACGTGTAATCATTTGTGACCACAACGAGATACCCCATTAAAATCGTCAAGTACCTATTGTTTAAAATTTGGAGCAAAATCGATTTTATCCAAATTTCGCAAACAAAAGCGGATATATCCATATTACAAGTCTGTGGAAATTGGTTGCGTTCTTTAGTCCGTTAGAGGTATTTGTGTCTGTGGCACGTGCAAGACTATTTTTTGGAAGAATTTGTCACATTTGTGACCAAAACCGGATATATCCAAAGTTTTTCTGCCAATAACACCGAATTGTTTACTTTTTTTACAAAGAAATATATATCAATTAGTTGGTTGAACCCATTAGGCTAAAAATGTTTTTTCAAAAGGGCATTTTTTTTCAAAGTGAATATGTGGGGCGTTTTTTTATCTCCTGAAAATTTGTCAAAGTGGATATATCCGGTTTTGCATGCGAGCTCCTCAATTTAACTTGAAGGCTTCCGCGGCCGTCGTCCAAATTTGAATCGGCTTCCGGTTGGAACCGCGTCACATTGATTTCTTCTACTGCCGATATTTCGTTCTCCATTGCAGAAGAACTTCCTCAGGGCTGCTGCTGCTGTTGGTGTTGCTGCTGCTTCTCAACGACTAATGAGAAGCAGCAGCAGCAACACCACTATACTAGCACGCCATTGCCACCAAACATAACTCTTCAGACATAGTCTTGCTTGATAAATGGACCATGTCTTAAGACATGTTCGATCGTGTGTAGTATATATCTATACTGGTGCTTAAAAGTATCCGAATGAAACGCAATAAGATAGTTCGAATTTGACCCTTGTGGTAAACTTCCACAGTGCCAGGCGGTCACGCCGGTCGTCCGAATACTTTTAAGCACCAGTATACTATTTGACGTTGATGTTCGGCGAACATGTACACGCATACATGTGTTAAGACATGTTGGATCGTGTATTCCCTACTTTGTTAGTCATAATTTAATAGCGTTAATTTGCTGATTGCATAACATTAGGTTTTTCCACTTCAACCAATAACTGGTGTCGTTGGCACTGAATTATGTCAGCAAGCAGTCAGTCAAGGACATGTGAAATACAATACAATTTCCATAACGAAATATTGTGCAATTCTTTTAAAACCAACCAAACCTGATTATATCGGGCACGTGAAATTAATGAAACAGATTATTGCTCCACTTACAGGTTCTCAATCAAAAAACATCGCAGTGAACTTTTAACGCGACCTCTCATCGATTGATTTCGGATACTACAATTATCTCTACAATAAATAATCTATCGTTTGTTGAAATCGCTAGCCTCAGTACTTCACCGTGCTGCAGCAATGTAACAGCTACCAATCCCTAGTTGCAATTTTTAATAATAATAATTTTAACGAGGTTTGTGAAACATAGCGACGGAGTTATATAAATATTGAATTATCGGTACTACGTTTATTTATTCAACATGTAAGTATCAAATATTTTATGTGCATTTTTTTTATAAAGTATAGATGTTAACAGAACCGCAGCTTGTGGTTACAATGTTAAATGAAATCAGTTAGGAAATAATATTGAACTAAAATGCACAAGTACGTTTTATGTGGGTCGCCGGGTGGCTTAGCTGTAGCCTACCCGACTTTGTAAGTCGTGTCGCTCAGGCGGCGCAGGTTCGAATCCTGCCTATAGCCATGGATGTTTGTGGTGTTCAATGACTTTGACCCAGCTTTAATATATCTTCGTGATTGTCTGGAATGGCTTATATGGCCGAAAGACATTAATTGCAGCATTGCTGCGCAAAGCAAACAAACGTTTTATGTAATCAACTCACTTTCTCTACGATGGAAAAGGTCAGTAACAGATTGTGCTACTGAATAAAATTTGAGAGTCGCAAGGTAACTGACGATTGTTCCTCCAAAAAGAAAAAGAAAACGCGTAAGAGAATGAACAATATTGATTAAGAGAAAATTCTATGGAATAGTTTATAATTAAAGCTGGTTCTTGTCCCATGAAAATTGTATCACAAAATCTTTTAAACGGACACTAAATAGCGCACAAACACTTATCGTTTCGCCATCGTTCAGATTTGCTAGCTGAAATTAAGTTGTGTTTTTTGAAAATGTGTAAACAATTTAAATATTGTTTTCTCAAATTTAAAAACAAAAACACCGATATTAAAACAACCTAACGTGGTTTATGAAATGAAATGTTTAAATTCATGTTACATAGGAGAAACAAGTCAAAATTAAAAAAAAAGTCTAGACCAACATAAATATCATATCCAAAAACATAATCAAAATCATTCAATGCTTGTTGAACATTCGTTAGAAAGTAACCATAATTTTGATTTCGAAAACACTAATATTTTATATTATGAATCTAATATTTTCAAAAGACGTTTTATAGAAATGTGTAAAATAAAAATGTCGTCGAATTCTATTAACAAACGTACAGATTTTGCAAATTTAAACGATACATTTTCTAGTTTTCTCGATTCTTTAAATAGAATATAGATCTGTCAATTTTTAACATTTATTAAAATAAAATATTTCTTGTGTTTAAAAAGGAAAAAAAAAATTACCTTTTCAGTTTCCGTTGACAACCTTGTTTATTTTGACAACTTGTTTATATTTTTCACATCTGACGAAGCTGTCGAACGACGGCGAAACATTACTGGCGGATTTCACAAACGCTACTCAAATTTAATCATCCGTTAAAAGTAAACGTTGCCATGGTTACATGTGTTGAAGGTATAGGAATGATTATTCTTAATCGATGATTAAAGTTAAGTGACGTTTGTGAAATCCAGTGTAAGTGTTTGTGCGCTATTTAGTGTCCGTTTAAAAGATTTTGGGATAGTTTATAATTTATTAAAAATGTACATTGTATAAGCATGCTGAGGCATTACTTATGAAATAATAATAATAATTTATTAGTAATATATAATCGCATTGTGTAAGATAAACATTACTTTCACTTACTTAAACTTACTCATGTTAAATACACAACTAGAGTAGAGAACAATCAGTGATAAAATTGATAAACTGAATTGAAATTATTGAGTAGAAAAATATTTAGTACAACTCAACTAAAGGAGTTGTATAAGGAGCTGTATAAGGAGTGTATTAGTAGTTTTCTTATTGCAATTTTATTGGCAATTAGCCTAAAGTTGAAATATTTATGGAGATTATTAAAGATTTTGTAGAACAATACCAAATGTTTTCAATTTTTATTGTTATGTTTTACTTACAGTAGACAGCATTTGGCAATTTTTAAAGGAACGAATTCAAACGATAACATTCTGAAACCGGATATCCTTATTTTCAGCCTCCAACAGGAAAATTCTTTAAGGCTGTTTTACATTATACTTTTTTCGTCTAGAAACTTTGACAAGTTCAATACTAGAAGTAACTTGAATAATGTAAATCAGAAAAAGTTATCCAAGTTTTCAAACTAGAAACGTCTAGAAATTTATTTCCAAACTAGTTCTCAACCTATTTTTCGTCAAAGTTTACAAACTAGACTTCCGCATAAAGTACACGTCGCAGTATTACCAACATCCTAAAAGATAAACATAACTGTGATTGAAAATATAACCTCGAAGTACTTCCGCAATAACCAGTCCTGACGCCAAATTCTAGGTTTCGTATTTTGTTATTGCAAATAATAAATATGCAGAATTTTTGAAATTTTCTGAAATCTGGTTTGGTTTCTTTTATAAAAATTCATTTTTGAGTATTGAACTTCTCTTTAATTTTGTACGTTGGCAGTTTTGTTCCACGTTTAAATTTTCTCCACTGCGACGCCAGCGATCGGTTTATGAACTAATATTTAAAACAACCTTGAATTTAGATACTAGATTCTAGTATTCAAACTTGTTCAAGTTTCTAGACGAAAAAAGTATAATGTAAAACAGCCTTTAGACTTAGGTACTATCAGAGTATACTTATTTATAATGTTCTAACTCCTGATTTTGAAAGTTTGTACCTCATAAACAGAGAGGTCGAATTTGTGAAAATTTTGCAGTGTAACGATCAGCTATTTATGTCTAAAGCGTAGAAATTTCAATTTTTTTTCCAAACCGTTTTGGGGATGTTGTAAAAGACTCCACCTCACCCCGTTGCCCATCGCATTTATCTCTTTCCCAAAATATATTAATTTATAAAGACTCTAAAATCTATTTTTTTTTTATATATAATATATTTGGTCTGTTATGTTACATTTTAACTTTTCGCAAAATTGAGTAAGGTGTTTTTAAATATAACTCTTCATACAAGGGAATTTATTGTAACAATAGTATGAATTTCTATGTATCACATATACTGGCTGTCTCATAACGTATGAAAGATACTGAAAGGATAACTAGCCCTTTCCAACCCAATGATGTCATATGGCGTCGTTGTGGTTCCCGTGGATGTAGTCTACTTATAGAAATAATATTGCCCAATATTTGACTTCATAAGACGTTTTATGAAAATTTACTTACGTTAAATGTTAAAACTAGATTTCTGATTGGCTAAATCGATGAGGTTACTAAGCAAAATAGTCTTTCACGTATGACATTTTCGTCGTAACGTCTTGTTAAAACTCGATAATTCTAACATTGCCCGACGTGTTTGGTTTGTTGTGTGACTTCATTTCTAAAATTAAGTTCCCCTTTCAGTAAGATTATTATAAATTAGCTACTTTCAGAGCTACACATATCATCTTTTTGTTGTTTAACGATGGCTTTCGCTGTGGAACGTAAGACTTTTTGAATCGAAAGTTATCGAATTCCAGACCTGCTTCACAATGTTACGAAAAATTCAAAGGATACTTAATGAACTTTTCAATTGAACACTTGATACATACAAATGTGATGTTTCAAATTCTCATTTTGGGGTTTAATAGATGGAACTCCATGTTTGAATTGACTTCCGGTTGGAACCGCGTCACGTTGACTTCTGCCGATGTTTCGTTCTCCATTGCAGAAGATGGAACTAATTAGCTAATTAGCGCAAAAATGTTTTTTTTTAAGACAAATTTACACAAATACCCGCGCGTGAAGATAGCCCCCTTGCTCAATCAACAATTATAAAATATAAAAGCATTCCCGAAGGAAGGAACGGCAGTCGTAATTTCGCCGCTCCAATCGCAACGTAATTTCGATCACACCCTATTGGCCCTAATTATTGATTGTACTTAAATTCATCGTCCTAATTTTGTATTTATAAAAGCCAATTGATTTTGAAAGTGTTAATTTTGTAATTAGTGTTAAGTTGGTAACTGTTATTCCCCGGCCACATTTGCCTTTAATCTAACGCCTAACGTGATTTTCAAAGTCTAATTCGACTCGTTTGGTGTAATTTTTACTCGTGATATGAAAATATAGAAAAGAAAACAAATTTATAACGAGTAATTTGATATTAGCTTAAGTGTAACCGCAAATTAATGTCAAATTAAATATTAAAAATCGTATGAGGCCTTACATTAACCGCAAATGTGGCCACGGAATTAGAATTTATTCATCAGTTGTAGATCTCGGCTAAAATTAAATAAAACTTTTTAAAAATTGTTACCACCGCTCCCGGATTTTAACTCGCGTTTAGAAATATTTAGGATTATTTTTAATTTCTCGATAAAAATGAGCAATATTGTCAGTTAATTTTGATGTACGCCAGTGATCTCAAACTAAAATTGCATGTGGGCCGAGTGCACAAGTTGGAAGTAGGTGACGGGCCGGAAACTTATATTCTTCTGAAATTATAAGACTCTTTCTTGCGGTTAAATTTTGCCCAATCACTAAATATTTATAATTCAGATGTATTCGCGGGTGACATAAAATTGCTTCGAGGGACCGCGGGCCGCCACTTTGAGACCACTGATATAGCATCACGCACGTAGCTAAGGCGTGCATGGACTATTTTCAACATTTAGTTGACTACAAATGTTTTTCTTTCAGTTTTTATAAGTCAATAAGTCAATCCACACATTTACCTTTAGTTTGTGTAATTTTTGGAAAAGAGCGGAATTATTTCACTTTATCTCACATGTTCACGCTTACTCTACCTTACGAAGTATCGTATTTATTTTTTTTTCTTTTTAATGGGTGAGGTATCGGATTGAGCAATACTTCTCGTACCTCTAGGCGTCAACTGCTAAGGTCTTTTTGTCAACCTTACTAGAATTTAGTAGAACCCCGAGGAATTCCTCCTCCGGTAGGGACTTTTATCGTGCCAAACATCATATCGATACGGATTCGAGAGCAAGCCAAGTTTTTGGCCTTTCATACTCAATTGGATTGGGGTTTGAACCCATGCCGTACGGGTCCGAAAGTAAACACGCAAACCCGTGGATCACCCAAGCTACCAAAAGTATCATATTTATTTCGAGAAAAGTTTACGGAAATCTCATCTCATTAATAAATTTGCCTTCTGTTTTCAAAATTAAAGCTGTTAAGGGCCGATATTTTAGTCCCTGGTTAATTTTAATCTTTGGTTTATTCCCGTGGAAACTATTGTCTTTATAATTGTAGGCATAGTAATAAACCAAAGATTAAAAGTTAATCAATGACTGAAATTCTGCACTAAAGGTACAGTAGCGGACAATAAAATCCGGGCAAGAATTTGACAAGTCGTTCGTATTTAGACAAATTTGGTAAATCAGGCTTTTATTGAGGTTATATTTCTATCAAAATTTATATTAAACGTCAGAATTACTAGTGAAATTTTGTATAATATGTATTAAACGTCAAAAATGTTAGAGTGAGGTTTACATTGTACAAATGGTGTGCCCGGATTTTATTGTCCGCCACTGTATATGTATAATTGAAATAGAACTGGAATGTTCTGCCCGGTTGCACCAACTTTTTAAGCAGATCTTAAATTTAAGTGGTGTTTAGACTATGACATTATTTGTAGATTTAACAAAATATTAGTCACAATCTAACTGATACTTAAGTTGAACTTTAATGTCAATCAGAATTTATTTGACTTTATAGGTACTGACCATACGTAAATGTCACATTCTAAATATAACTTACATTTAAGCTCTGCTTAAAAAGTTCAAACCAAATATTCTTGATATGCATTATGCAATTTTCTTTTGTTTATGTTTTTTTATTTATGTTTTATGCCTGTTTTACACGGTCATATTTTTGTATCAAATTTGTTACGAAGTGAGTGAGAAGTGCCAATTCAACCAATCAACATTCACTGTGGTAGCTTATCTCTCTCATTTTGTCACAAATTTGTACAAAAAATATGACCGTCTAAACAGGCATTAGAAGGAAATATTTTCTTTTTTCGTTACGTAATTTTGTTTTTAGAGCATTCTTTGTTTTCTTGGTTTTCTAAATTATTTCTTCAATCCTGCTCTGTATTTGTTATTCTGCGATTATTTTTCCTATAATTATCGGTTATTATTACTTTTGAAAGACTGGGGAAGTATGCCGTACTTGTTGAAAAACAAAATTTTGTAAATTTTATTTTAGGGTTATTCGGCAAGGTTGGGCTGAATTCTTAAAGACACTCTTTTGTTGTATGCCTTATATTTCGAAACAAGATTTGTTCCATCATCAGAGGCTCTGTGATTGTACAAGATATGCAGTTAGTAAAAAAGTTTTTTTTCAAAACATTAAAATGACTTACAACAGCATGAGGGTTCCAAGTAAAGTAACACATTACAGTAATTACAATTTTCAAACAGTTAAAACATTATAAAACACGTTAAAATTAAGTGAAGAACAAACACAAATTTTGTAGGTTAATCATCAATGGCTGACACAACGCGCGGGAACCACATGGATCAAAGAGCAAACCACGTTCACAAAATTTGGCGGCAATTTTGAAAATTAAACAGTTTACAAAAAGTTCTATTTTTGTTTTCTTTTTTTCCTTTTCCATTAAATTACAATAAATATTACTTAAGTTTTGTATGTCGGATTGTGCATTCATTGTATCAGAGTGAGTGTAGATGTGAAACATTTCAATAAAAAAGTCTTTTGTGCAAGTTGTTCTCAGTCGTGATCACCTCTACATTGTCCAGTTTAATGTTATGATTAAATTCATTAATGTGGTTAACTAGAGAATTGGCATTATTGTTATGTTTGATGTCACTTTTATGTTTCATTACACGTTGTTTTAAGTGTTGAGATGTCTGTCCAATGTAGACGTGGTCACACTGACAACAACCCACACGATAAATCACATTTCTTTTTAATTCGTTAGAGATAGGTTCCTTTACATTAGAAAAAGATTATTAACGACTTTGACATTTTTAAAAGCTATCGTGATATTTTCCTGGGAAAACAAGAAATAATTCTAACATCATTGAACTTGATTGGTATCAAAAACCTACTAATTCAAACAGATACATCAATTATCAGTCACATCACAATTACAAAACCAAAATCAATTTCGTGTTAGGCATGAAAAATAGAATACTAAAAATCTCACATAACAAATTTAGGGAAAAAAATCTGAATAAATTATCCAATATTCTACAACAAAACAGTTATCCCAAAACTCCTGTCAACAAACTCATTCATAGTCATGACTCCAACTTAGCGAAAAAAACAAAAAACTACAATCTGACTCCTTATGAACTCAACACTATAAATTTTTTTAAATCTTTTCCTTTTATAGACGAAATTCAAACGAAGATCAACAAATTGTTTTCCCAGGAAAATATCACGATAGCTTTTAAAAATGTCAAAGTCGTTAATAATCTTTTTTCTAATGTAAAGGAACCTATCTCTAACGAATTAAAAAGAAATGTGATTTATCGTGTGGGTTGTTGTCAGTGTGACCACGTCTACATTGGACAGACATCTCAACACTTAAAACAACGTGTAATGAAACATAAAAGTGACATCAAACATAACAATAATAATAATAATAATAATAATAATAAATGTCTTTATTACCCACACAACATAAGCAAGATTATAAAAAATAAATTTATACAGAGAATATTCAAAGATATGCTTTCATTGTTATAGGTAAATCACAAGGCGTAAATCAAATCAGCAGCTTTTACATGCTGCCCTTGCTCTTCCTTTAAACCTTGAATAAGAGTAAATAAATAAGTAAATTCAAATGCTTGAAACTATCAACTGAGTTACATTATTCTAAACTATATCTAAGTCAGTGATGATTTCTACATCTTAATAAATAAATATTCAGAACGGAAAATTAAATTGATATAATTACAACATTCCATAAGGCAAATGGTAAATGGTAAATGGCACACGTGAACTAAAAAATTTAATAATTGAACAAAAGTTTTTTATATTGTGATTTAAAACAACCAAAAGAGAGCTTTTTAAAATCCAAAGGGAGACTATTGATAATTTTTGTAATTTGGAAAGAGTAAGATCTTTGGTACAAAGCTGTTCGATGAATCGGAGGTGTGAGCGTACCTTTATATCTTAGATTAAGTGTATGTACATCTGTTCTAAATGTGATTTTGTCATGTAAATATGCAGGTTGCTTATAAGTAAGTATTTTATAAAACAAGCAAGCTTTTTTAACGATCTGTAGTCTCTCATGTTTAACCAACCGATATGTTTTAGTTTATGCGAAATATGATCGAATTTCCTTATTCCAAATATTAACCGCAAACAGGAATTTTGAACTCTTTGTATACGAGCACTAGTATCAACAGTTAAGCAAGAATCATAAACTGACGAACAATAAGAAAAATGAGATAATACAAGCGTTTCACAAAGCGTTTTCTTAGCTTGAATTGAGAGATAATGTCTGTGAGGATAAATTAGCTTAAGATTTAAGTAAGCTTTTTTGATATACTCAGTAATTTGGGAATGATAACGAAATGTATTATCAATTATCAATCCCAGGTTTTTAGCTTTCTCCTTTACAGGAATACTGATACCATTTATAGATAAGGAAATATGCTCCCGAATGAAGTTAACATTTTTCTTACTGCCAAACAATAATAGGACAGATTTCGATGGATTTAAAATCAGTCAATGCTGAGCTGATGTTGTTGCGAGGGCATTTAAGTCATCATTCACACGTGAAAGTTCAGTTTTGTAATTATTTAAGTAAAATGAATGATATATTTGGGTGTCATCAGCATATACTTGAAGATTGCAAGTTTTGATATATTTATAAAAAGAGGATGTATATACAGAGAACAAAAGAGGTCCTAATATTGAACCTTGAGGGACACCTCGCGACACTAACCGCTTTGCCGATACAGAATTATTTAATCGTACGTATTGTACCCTGTTAACTAGATAATTCCTTATTAATGTAACTCCAGAGCGTGACAGGAATTTTGAACTCTTTGTATACGAGCACTAGTATCAACAGTTAAGCAAGAATCATAAACTGACGAACAATAAGAAAAATGAGATAATACAAGCGTTTCACAAAGCGTTTTCTTAGCTTGAATTGAGAGATAATGTCTGTGAGGATAAATTAGCTTAAGATTTAAGTAAGCTTTTTTGATATACTCAGTAATTTGGGAATGATAACGAAATGTATTATCAATTATCAATCCCAGGTTTTTAGCTTTCTCCTTTACAGGAATACTGATACCATTTATAGATAAGGAAATATGCTCCCGAATGAAGTTAACATTTTTCTTACTGCCAAACAATAATAGGACAGATTTCGATGGATTTAAAATCAGTCAATGCTGAGCTGATGTTGTTGCGAGGGCATTTAAGTCATCATTCACACGTGAAAGTTCAGTTTTGTAATTATTTAAGTAAAATGAATGATATATTTGGGTGTCATCAGCATATACTTGAAGATTGCAAGTTTTGATATATTTATAAAAAGAGGATGTATATACAGAGAACAAAAGAGGTCCTAATATTGAACCTTGAGGGACACCTCGCGACACTAACCGCTTTGCCGATACAGAATTATTTAATCGTACGTATTGTACCCTGTTAACTAGATAATTCCTTATTAATGTAACTCCAGAGCGTGACAGGAATTTTGAACTCTTTGTATACGAGCACTAGTATCAACAGTTAAGCAAGAATCATAAACTGACGAACAATAAGAAAAATGAGATAATACAAGCGTTTCACAAAGCGTTTTCTTAGCTTGAATTGAGAGATAATGTCTGTGAGGATAAATTAGCTTAAGATTTAAGTAAGCTTTTTTGATATACTCAGTAATTTGGGAATGATAACGAAATGTATTATCAATTATCAATCCCAGGTTTTTAGCTTTCTCCTTTACAGGAATACTGATACCATTTATAGATAAGGAAATATGCTCCCGAATGAAGTTAACATTTTTCTTACTGCCAAACAATAATAGGACAGATTTCGATGGATTTAAAATCAGTCAATGCTGAGCTGATGTTGTTGCGAGGGCATTTAAGTCATCATTCACACGTGAAAGTTCAGTTTTGTAATTATTTAAGTAAAATGAATGATATATTTGGGTGTCATCAGCATATACTTGAAGATTGCAAGTTTTGATATATTTATAAAAAGAGGATGTATATACAGAGAACAAAAGAGGTCCTAATATTGAACCTTGAGGGACACCTCGCGACACTAACCGCTTTGCCGATACAGAATTATTTAATCGTACGTATTGTACCCTGTTAACTAGATAATTTCTTATTAATGTAACTCCAGAGCGTGACAAGCCGTAGAACGATAGAATAGCTAGCAGCATTTCGTGATCAATTGTGTCAAAGGCCTTGCTAAAATCCAGCAAGGCCAAGACAGAGACCTTTCCTTTATCTGCGCCAGACAACAAAGAATCTGTTACATTTAACAGGGCAGTTTCACAACTGTGGCCTCTTCTAAATCCAGATTGGCAGTCTGGTATAATATAATTTTTATCTAAGTACTTTTGAAGTTGAACGCTAATAACTTTTTCAAACAACTTGGATATAACTGGAAGTACGCTAATAGGACGAAGATCTTTAAAACATGAGGGATTAGAAATTTTTGGCACAGGGGTCACAGCTGCGATTTTCCATGGAGTAGGAAAAGTATCTTTCACAATACATGTATTGATGATATGTGTAATATACGGCAAAATAATTGGACAACAGAGTTTGATCATATCAATAGTTATAAAATCATGGCCATTAGCATTGCTTTTTATCTGGGTTATGAACTTTAATATTTCCGTTTCATCAACTGTTTTAAAGGATAACTTGTCATAATTAAGGTTAAAACTGGAAGTGGCATATAAGTGCTTCACATTTAAATCTGCAGTAATATTAGGTGTACCATCTAAAAAGAAATTGTTAATATCAGTAGCATTACATAGTTGATGAGGTAAATTTACATTTTTAGTTTGAGTTATTTCTAAACTTTTCAGTTTTTTCCACATAGTTTTTGGTGAAAGTTGACGTATGGTAAAATCAAAATAAGCCGTTTTTTCGGCTTTAATCATACTAGTAGTATAATTGCGTAATTGTTTATAATAATTCCATGCTTGCTCAGATTTTATTTTCTTATACTTTGCCAAAGCTTTATCTCTCAATTGCATGATGAGACGCACATTGTCCGTTAACCACGGAGCAGGTTTTTTCGTAATCTTTACTGTCCTTAAAGGTGCTTGCTTATTAAAGAGATTAAGTATATTTTTAGTCAAAAATTCAACTTTTCCATCAATATTTTCAATAAAAAATACATGCTGCCATGGAATAATTTGCATATCGTTGATAAATTGGTCATAATGAAAGTGTTTGTAACTACGAATAGTTTTGAATATGGGATACTGATTATCTGCAACAATTTTTAAAGTACAGTGTATAATCTCATGATCAGCAAATGCATCACCACCAACACCCGACTCTAGAACAAAATCAGCATTTGATGTCATAATTAAATCTAAGAGAGATTCACTGTTTTCTGTTTTTCTGGTTGGATCAGTAATTATTTGAGCTATATTGAGCGATTGAATCATATTGTTAAAATAAAATACATCGGGATTATTATATTTAAGTAAATTTATATTAAGATCACCCACAGCAATCACAAAATCATACGCAGCATGTAATTGAGTATAACATTTTTCAAATTCATCACAGAAAAATTTGTAGTTCACAGTTGGCGATTTGTAAACCGCCCCAACTGCAATTGATATTTGCCGTATTTTCACATTAATCCACATTTGTTCAGTGGCAGTAGGTAGATTTAATTTCTGACAATTAAGTGAATTACGTATGTATACACACACTCCTCCTCCAAAAGTGTCCCGATCTTTACGAAATATGGTATAATTATTGATTCGAATTGCATAATCAGGTATATTAGGATTCAACCAAGTCTCACTAATTGTAAAAATATCACAATCGTGTTTTTTAATATAATCTCTTACCAAAGATATTTTAGGCATTAATGAATATTGAACGAATATTCACGTGTGCCATTTTTAAATTACCAAAGTTCATAATATTATAAATTAAATTAACAATACAAATGTTTCAATAAAATAACATAATTCTGAAGAAAAAGAAATAATTATTCTCAATATACATGAAGAAACCGTTAAAGAGAAAAGAAAGGAATTCACTGTGCAAAATATTTACTTAAATTCTTTTTGTACACAATAAACCAAGCAGACAATGTAAATGTGGGACCATTCAATGACTTCGCAGTAACAAATTTAATTTAAGCAGATTTTACATCAAATTAAATCACTCATATTTTTTATTTGTTTAATATTACCTTCCACTCTAACGTACACTTTACCATCACTAGACCAAACAGATTTACCCCCATACTTTTTGGCTACCTCCATCAACAATTGATGTCTGATTTTCGTTAGGTCTTCCTTCATGACGATTTTCGAACCTTTTAGATGATTCTTCTTACTCCAAATCAGCTTTTTTACGTTACGACTTATGAATTTAATTATTATGGGCCGACACTGTCCTTCTTTACAAGGTAATCTATGACAACAATCAATTAATTCAGGCTTAAAATCGATGCCCAATTTATTTTTAAATAACTTCGTTACAACAATATCTGTATTTTCATTTTTTTCCTCTGGGACACCAAATATACGAAGATTATTTCTACGTGAATATTGCTCGAGAGCGTCCAAAGAATTTCCAGTCTGTCTTCTAACATCAGTGAGTTCGTTTTCAAGTCGCCTCACCTTCTCAGAGTACGCTTTAATTTCTTCTTTCAGAGGGTCAACTATCTCCGTACGAATTTTATTAATCAGATCGTTTTTTAATGTATCTGAGTTAAAGACTTTTTCAACTGCCAATTGACTGACTTTTTCAAATGCCAATTCTCTAGTTAACCACATTAATGAATTTAATCATAACATTAAACTGGACAATGTAGAGGTGATCACGACTGAGAACAACTTGCACAAAAGACTTTTTATTGAAATGTTTCACATCTACACTCACTCTGATACAATGAATGCACAATCCGACATACAAAACTTAAGTAATATTTATTGTAATTTAATGGAAAAGGAAAAAAGAAAACAAAAATAGAACTTTTTGTAAACTGTTTAATTTTCAAAATTGCCGCCAAATTTTGTGAACGTGGTTTGCTCTTTGATCCATGTGGTTCCCGCGCGTTGTGTCAGCCATTGATGATTAACCTACAAAATTTGTGTTTGTTCTTCACTTAATTTTAACGTGTTTTATAATGTTTTAACTGTTTGAAAATTGTAATTACTGTAATGTGTTACTTTACTTGGAACCCTCATGCTGTTGTAAGTCATTTTAATGTTTTGAAAAAAACTTTTTTACTAACTGCATATCTTGTACAATCACAGAGCCTCTGATGATGGAACAAATCTTGTTTCGAAATATAAGGCATACAACAAAAGAGTGTCTTTAAGAATTCAGCCCAACCTGGCCGAATAACCCTAGAATAAAATTTACAAAATTTTATTATTATTTTTGCGCTTTTTTTCTGCGTACTTACAATATTTCTTATGTAGTTTGTTTTGGTTCATACATATTGCAGTGTTATGGCCCCTAGTTGGGTGAAGCCAATTTTATGCGGTGAAATGGGAAAGTTTCTGATAATTGTTGCAAATTTTGCATTCGTTGTTTTTCTCAGAGTAATTTTCGTCAATATTCTAAATCTTATTTTTGTTTATTTCTTATTAGTTTATTGCTGTTGTTAAACTTGTTGATATGGGTGACGGCTCCTGCTCCTCTCCCGATGCAGTGTATCTCGTAGGCTGGCTTTTTTCTCGTGGAGTGTATTCGTTATGTGATAAGTTTTGAATGCAAATGGCACTCACGAGCCCTTACATTCAAAATTACCGCGTCAGTGTATGTGTCGTGTGTGCGTGTGTAAATAAAGAAAAATGCTCGTTAAAGTGATAGAAACAATGGTTTATTAAATCGATTATTCCTGAAGTCGTACAAACAAATACTGATCGTATAAAGAATTCAAAGAGTCGAAGTAGTTTTATTTGATCGGTCGGTTTTTCACAAAACCGCTGATATTACTTACAATAGATCCGATCAACGCTCCTAACGAAGCCTGTTTTATATGCGCACTGGTGCATTAGTAAAAATAGCTCAGACGCGGCGCCCTCACTGATCCAATTTCCGAACTCCGCGCTGCCGCTTACAGTTTTCAACCAACGTCCGGCCGTCAATTGCATTGATAAATCGATTCTTCTAATTATTACAATTCTGGCTTTAAATCCTACCTATTTACATTTCAAAAATTCTAAATAATTTACTTATACTATACATGTAATTTAAAATTGCTTATTTCTATAAATATTTACACAAACTTAATATATTTGATAAACACTTGAATTTAATAATTGTAAACAAACAAATCCTGTAAAACATAAATAATACATTACTCTAAATTTTTCCGGAATTCTCCAGGCTGTCTGCAGAAGCTTCTGGCCTAAGGCGCGTCGACTGTGACGCAAGAGACAGGCTGGCGCCGACTGGTGTCGACGAATCATTACACTATGTAATTTTCAATGCTGAAAGTTTATTTCATTACGTTACATTAATGAAATTTGGCGGCAAATAATGCAGAGACCTCTCTCAACGAAGTTCCATTTGAGAATAATGTGTACATTTCTACTTTTTCGGCAGTTGTATACACTATTTTACAATAAATCAAAAATAGTAGTTTATGTATCAAGTACGCAAAATAAGGTTTTAAGGGACGAATCGTAATTAAGGACGAGGAGCCGAGTCCTTAATGAGATGACCCCTAAAACCATTTTGCGTACGCGGTACATACAATATTTCTTGGTACACGCTTGCCAAATCACCAACATTAATGTTAAATTGCTCGAATTTCGAATTAGCAAGTCTGAATTGTCCCTCTCATTAGACATGGCAATGATTGGTAATCATAGCAACGAGTTGAATTTTATACTTAGTTACTTGATTTATTTCACTGAAACTTGCTCAAAAAAAATCCGCTAAAATGTTGCCATGGCAGCTTTAAGTACTAGGTCTTTAAAAATTTTTAGCGGATTCTAAGTGTTGCTATGATGATTGAGGTTGCTAAAGATACGTTTTTCGTTCTGAAAATAGTCCCCTAAGCGACCATTTTGAGGAGCGTGTACCAAAAAACAATTTAATTCAATCTGACAATTCAAAATCAGTAGTGTCATTACTAACAACGTACGGTAACCATGGCGAATGAAATAAATTTGGAAATAATAATGTAATAAAGCTTCCATTGATAAATAATTACTATGTGCAGTCTTATAAGGTTCTCAGAGTATATTTTTTGCCATATAAATTTTTATCTCTATTGGTTGTCGAATTATTCACAGAAAACAAAAAGTCGCAAAAATTTTAAAGGATGTTTTTGTCCTCTCACGTTTTTGGACAGATAAAAAACTTGGTCCGTGTTCAACCTAGGGTGAACGGGTTAGGAATGTTCCCTTGTAAGTTAAGAACGTACGTCAAAATGACATAACATGACAGAAAACGCAAGACAGTTTCACTCGTGATTCCTAAAGATATGGAGGTTATAAGATTGAAATTTGAAATTTTTGTTATTTACCATTTCTGGATATTTCAGTAATTTTTGTAGTGAAAGGCTATTTTAGAATATTTTATTTAAAATGATGTTCAACAATAATTTTTATTTAAAATCAATAAATAAATATGTAGTAGTTTTACATGTTTTTTTTTTGTTTTCATATTTTGTACAAAAATCATTATATAAATGATCTGGCAACTAAACTATTAATTTTATAAGTAATTGCATTTAGTTACCTATGAATTTACTTTGACTGAATATGTATTGTTTAATATCAGTTAACAGAAACATAAACAAACATAAGGTAGAATTTTTTTACCATTCTGCGCAGAGGTGTCTCAATAGTGTAGAATTGCGCTGTTTCTCCATTTTTTAAGCATCCTGTGTAGTAAAGAAATGATCTCTACATATTCGGTGTTTTTGTTAGAATTTTAGTAATATTTTAGTAATTGTTATCAAATACGTCATTTGATGCAAAATAGAGATAATTTATGCAAAATGTTTCGAAAAGCTATGATTTTTGAATTTTCTAGTTGTTTTCGAAATTTAAATTTGTAAATTTCGTTTTCAACATTTAACTATCACCAATAATTAGCTTATTTATTTATAACTATAAAAATTATTTATAAGAAAGAAAGTGAGGCGTTTTCACGTTTTCAGACGCAAGCCTGATATGAAATATTTTTTGTCATAGTTTCGACACACATAAATTTGCAAAGAGGCCTAAAATTATTGTTTTAATCACATTTGAAATCGATACTATTGAAAGTTCCTTAACAAACAAACATTGTCGTTTTTCATTTCAAACAAAATTTACGAAGACAAATTTCAAAAATAAAGAACTAGCGAAATTAACAATCATGGCCTTTTTGGAATATTATGCAACAATTAATTTTGTTTTGGTATCAAACGGCATAGGCCCAGTATTTGATTCAAGTTTAACTTTATGCTTCGTTTTATTCCCATAGTAATGATTGTAAAAACAATTGTTTCCATAGAAATAAAACGAAGCTTAAAGTTACTCTGAATGAAATACGGGGCTATATTAGATACAAACCTAACAGATCCCACTAAAATTCTAACAAAACGCCGAGGTAACTCTTTGTATGTTAACGATGGATGTTTTGAACGTTTCTTATGCAACTTCACGATTCTGTAAAGATATATATCGCTGATCAATTGTTTATAATAAATTTTATCTAAAATTTGAGCTGACATTCGAAATGAATTCTTTTTTCGTCCGAATTGATTTTACTTATTGATAATTTTGGAAATAATAAAGTAAACGTGTTACAACATGTTACATACCAACGATGTTGGAACCTGAAATGGAGGAAATAATACTCTATCCTACTCTTTAGTTAGTTAGTGATGTGATATGACTCGAGTTGGTTGTGTCTTGTACGTATTTACCAGCGTAAAATTCTGTGAGGATATTCATTCAAAATAAATGAACCTAATGACAATAACTTCACAATCGATAACCGAATTGTGTTGTGCTTTTTTTATTCAAATTGATTTCGTTTTTCTTCATTTCGTATTTCTGTAATTTTCGTTAATCTTATCGACCTTCTCTTTGCGTTTTCAAACAATTAATACAGTGTCGTAAATCAACACTTAAAAGGTACCCTGCTCACCTGTTTCACGTATTTACAAGCGTGAGTAAGCAAGACTTTTATAATTTTTTTTCGAAAGTCAGTGGAAATACCACGGTGTTCTCGTATATTTTTTGAACGGGACTAACTAAAACAAATAGCGTTTCTGAACAGATAACGCAATTACAAATCTGCAGTCTCGCACGTGGTCTATACGGGGTATTTCCGTCCAGTGTACGCTTGGCACTAGTTACTGAACTGTTCTGGTTAGTGTGTGTGCGTTCTGCGATAATTAAAATCAAGCTGAACATGCTTGGAAGCATGTGATGGGACTTTGAACTCCCACGAGTGTTAATGTTTCTTCGCGAAATCTTTTAACGGAGTGAGTGCCCTTTCGGTGATCACTATAATTATCTAGAAATTTTGCGAATACCTAGTGAGTACTGTACATTTTTATCTTTTGTTGATAACCTATTAAAATTTAACAAAAACTGTTTAATCAAAAATCTTCATGTTCTGAGAAGATTGTTTTTTAAACAGCAATCTAAGTAATACTCTTGTGAATTTAAATTATTTTATTGTAAAACTGCATTCACGGAAGTTCGAAATAAAAAAAATTTAATTAAAATATGGGCTGCGCTTTAGAAACAAAATCACTATATATTTTTTACAATAAAATTGATTTCTGGCAAAAAAGAAAATATGAGGGCAAGAAATTGAAAAATCAATATTTTCATTACTTTTTAGCAAGGCCGGTAAGTATTTATTTCTCAGCTTCATTGATTTTTTACAAACCCCCATATAGAAGTAGTAGAATTCCATTGCTTTTTAACAAAGCTTATTTTTTCAAAAGTCTTTTTTAAAAAGTAATTTTACAGATCTATCCAAAATATAAGTACCTACTTCCTCTTGAACCTAGATTAATCATGAAAATAAATGTTTTCTTTAGTTAATTAATCAATCAGAAAATTATATTTTAATCAACTCATAATCATTTCCTTTTTGTAATAATAAAAAAAAACATTAAACATGAGCAGAAGGTACATTCTTGTATTTGATCGATAACTCTCTCTAGTATTTATCAATGTTATTGTAGGCACCTGAAGCCCGAACTTTTAGACATTTAGGAAGACTGAATTAGGCAGGCAAATAGGCATACTTCTAGGCAGCCTAATTTTGGCGTTTAATAATTTCTCCTTTTCCTTTATTTTATAATAAAAATAGTATATTGTAGATCTCGGCGGTAAAGTGCTTGTTTTCCAGGTCGAGAGAAGATATGGACAGGCGAGGCGCAGCCGAGCATGGCCACTTCTTGAGGCCTGGAAAACCACTTTACCGCCATGATTTACACATTATTGTATTTCCTACACAACATTATAATTAATTTTATTAATATTACTCAAACGTTCTTCTTCTTGAAGTAAAAATATCAAAATTGATTTGCTATTAAAATTATTACTAATCTAGATGATTTAAAAAGCACTGTTGTATGTGCTAGCGTAGTGTCGCGAGCGACACGGTTTCGACCAATCGCGTGCCTGCGTAAATGTACGTCATTGTATTCCCCTTTGTCGCCTCGTGTCTTGTTTACAGTCGCCGTGAAGTTGGATTTTTCCAACTATAGCGTGGTGTCGCGTGAATTAAGTGAGGTTATGTATATTATTTATGTGTGTTTAGTGTTATATTAATGAAAATATTTTTATAGAATGAAGTATTATTTATTTAAAAAATTAAGCAAATCTTTTTTTCCGTGATTTACTTGCGACCTGTTTCTTTCTCCACTACCAATATGATGCTAAATATAGAATAATCTCCACCACTTTCATTTCAATACAATAATTTTAAAAATACAAGACAACATATTGTTAATACGCTCGCACCTTCATCATATTATGTTTTTAAAAAATACTGCTGCGCATATCAAGAATACTGCCGCGGCGTTCCAGCGACAGTTTTTCAGGATAAAATTTATTTGGTGGGAGGACTGTCGCTCGCGTGTCTACGAAGTAGAGTTGTGTCGTTCACAAATCATTGAGTCAATTTGAACGAATCTTTTAAGTAAATATTCGTTCATTTCGTTCGTTGTAATGTCGCTCGTGAACGAACGAATCTTTTCGAACGAGATGATTCAGAATGATTCAGATTCATTTGATTGATTTGATTCATTTGAACTAAATGAACGAATCGTCAAGCCGTGCTATAACATTCCAGTTTAATTTATTTATCTGTGTCTGAGCGAAAAATAAGTGTAAATATGAACGTCTATTCTAATTCAAGATTTCGACTCGAAAACTGTTTCGATGTCGAAATATTTCATTGAAAAGCAATGCAAGATTTCGACATCGAAACAGTTTGCGAGTCGAAATCTTGAATTAGAATAGGTACCCTGAAACACATTAACGAAAACCATATTTAAAATACGTCAACGCAAGACAATCATCGATTAGATCTGAGCCCACTCGATAAATGTACTCGTCCGATCCGTTCATTTCGTTCATCTCGTTCGTTGACTCAAAAGATTCGTTCGTTCGGGAATGACTCATTTAAAGAACGAATCTTTTGAATCGTTCGTATACCAATCGTTCAAAATGAACGATTCGTTTGTGAACGACACAACTCCACTACAAAGTGCTGTGAATGTGGCTTTAGGCGCTGGTTTAAGGCACCAGTCTCTTTGGAGGCATGGGTTCGAATCCCACCTCTGTCAAGTTGACTTTTTTGCTTGTTAATCTTAATAATAATAATGGCTTTATTGCGTATGAGGAGTAACAATTAACAAAATAATAAAGTAGAACAAAAAAAAAAAACGCAACCACAGGGCGAAGTTCAGACGTAGTAACTAAGTTACTTGCCTGCTTTCCAACTTAACCCTGATTAAGAAAGAAAAAAGTACAATTTAAATAAATGCCTATCCTAAGATACTAAATTAATAATACTAGCTTATTATTATTATTATTAGCGATTGACTAAATACTGTGCACTCACAAAGAAACAAAAGATGAATAATTGATACTCATTATAATTCTTTTTAAAACCAAATACCAGTGGAATTAAATAAAAACTTACGTTTGTTAATTTTTTGATGTCGATGAGAATGCATTCCAGAAATTATTGTTGCGCCACCTAGTGGTAAAGCTTCGTGAATTATTTTCTCGGCTAGGCATTTATGTTTATTTTGCCGGGCTAGCCGTGGAAACTTTTGTTTTCTCCTCTCTGATGAGGCGGTAAAATTGAATTTTCTAATAGTGTGGGAAAAAAATATTAATGCTTATTTTAGTTACTCGTTTATTAAGAAATCGGAGGGAGGTTCTTTCGGGTTTATGGAACTGTACAAGTGAACGGCGTGGCGTTTAAATAAAAAATGCAGACAGTACAGAAGATGGTTTCGAACCTGATAGGATAGTTCAAGGGCTCAGCAACAGATGATCTCTTTACAGCTTTCCCTTTTAAGGCTTTCCTGTTTCTCTATGGGGCTCTAGACTCTTCATACACATTACCCACACCATGACTATTTAGATTGTAATACCCACTCGCAAAAAAGATCGACGATAAAGTTAGAGAAGAAGTAAAAACGACAATTTTTAAATTTGAACAAAGATATAAAAATAAAATAGTAAGGGGGACACTTCAGTTCACGAAAAGCGTTCGGCGAACATTTTATAAAAATTACATGAATGTGAAAATGACTCGGTGAACATTAATTAATTTTTTTAATCTTCTCTTCCTGCGGAACCGTATTGTTTATGTTTTCGAAACTCGACCCCCTTTTGTAATTTGCTGCGAGGTGACGGCATCTATACAAGTCCCCCCTTTTGATCCCGCACATTTAGGTCATTGGAATGACTTAAGTTGCCTACCCTTACGGAATTGCGAGGTAAGGAGAGTCAGTATTTGGCTAAAGTTTGTCGCTTGGGTCTCTTATCGCCTGAGATTGTTTATATTAAAAACTAAAGCCTGAAATTTTTTTTCGTTTTTCCCTGAAACAATTTTATTGTTAAATTAAATTTAAAAATTTTGAATTTCAATTTTCGGCTGTTTACAAAAGCGTTGCAGCACTGAGTTTAGCTGAACATGTCCACGTCCAGTGTCTTTAAAATGTTTTGGCAAGCAAATACGTATTTCCACACATAGGAAAAAAATCATAAAAATTAATTTTTTTTTGTGGAAAACATTTATTACAATTTAAAGTACACGATGAATTTTTTTAATAATTAATATATATAAATAATAAATTAATAGCAAATAAATAATAAAATAATGCAGTTTTTTAAACTGCAGGCCTCCTCCTCCTCCTCCTCCTTCGTTTCTTTCTGCCGTAGTTTTCTATTTGAGGCATAAAATAGGCCTGTATGATTGTATGATTTGTAACAGTCCACATGGATAAAATACTCGTATTACTTATCTATAATTCTAATTTTTGTAATAATGATTTTGAGAGCGATTGTGTGTATAAAGGGTTTCAGGTCTGTTTCAAAATCAAAAAACCACCAACCTCGCAATTTACCCCGTGGATACAACCGGCAACGCTGCTGCATGTTCCTGCTAGTGACAAATTTAGGGGGAAGAAAATTTCAGCTCCAAAATTTAAAAGATATCTGTGTTTTCGCGACATCATAATATTTAGGGCAAATTAAGTGTTACATGACATTTCAAATTATTGACGCGCATAAACTACAACGACAATGTGAAGTACCAACTAAAATATATCTGGGAATTTTGTTTTTTTGCAGCATAATTCAACAGGTTGTGGTTTTTTAATTTTGAAACAGACAATATGTACCTACCACAATTTCATCCTTTGCTTACCACAAAGAGTGCAATGGATGAAATTATGATTCGTGGGGTACAATTAATAGCCCTTCTGAAAACAAAGGTTGAATTGCGCAATTATTAAACAAAATGTTCAGTCAAAAGACAATTAATTTTCATTCACATAAAAATAAGATGTCTATAGTAATTTGATTACAGAACAATGCAATAATTAAAAAAAGAGTTTCCCAAAATTAAAAGAAAGTCACGTCTAATTTAATGAAGTCAAAGAATTACAATTTTAGAATTCGATTGCTCCGATAATGAAAAGAAGTTGAAGCTATTTTAGAAAATCCTTTCACTAACAAGAGGACAAAGACATATTTGAGAAAAAGTTAAAAATATAAATTCTGATTCAAAACAGAATCAGACTAGTCATTTCCTGTAATAACATTGACCTCATTTCCGCCAAATACAACAAAGAAATTTATGTACGAGTACCTAGTTCAAAATAACTTTTCTGCTGCCTTCCAGAAATTCCAAAACGAAATGTACGAAACGAAAACACTAATTAACTTTACATAAAGCGATGATAATCGAGTATTACCAAAGAAATAAATTTCCGGCCTTGGTTTTTAATGCAAAGGCAATTTTTATAAAATTTATTTCCCATTACTTAGATTTACGCTTCGTGGAAGTTGTTATGTCAATTATTATCTGTTCTGAGTCTCTTAATGCTGAATAAATAACACAGCATAAAGCAATGACCTTGATTATAGTTTATTTATGTGCATGTGCATTTATTTTATTTTATATCGAAAGCCAGCCACATTGAAGATAAGGATGAGTGTTACTATCGACAGGAGAGGTTTTAGTTTTCATTCCAATAAAAAAATATGTAAACATACATTAAGCGCACGATGATCAAGATCCATTATTGTCGAAGAAGTAATCTCATATAGACAAAATGTTGGCAAAATGTATGATTTTTCTTGAAACATCGTGTTGCTAGGAAAATGCTTTTACTTATGTCAAACTGAATGTGCCAAAACTAACACAAATAAATTTATGAAAGCATTGCATTACATAATATATCATGTTTTTGTATAGGTCTGCAAAGTACAAGAAGCAAAAGGTCATCTTCGAATCCAAGCCGAACATGAACGAGATTGCTCAGCAGAGAGAGAGAAATCCTCGGGAAAATGCTAACTTATGCTCAATTATAACCTTTGCGTAAGTGAATAGTTCTTCAAGTTTATTAAAACTAAATGTCTGAATTTTTTTGCAGTTGGTTCTTTCCAATTTTCATCAAAGGCTACAGAAAGGAGTTGGACGAGAGTGACTTGTACGAGCCTTTGGCAGAACACAAATCGAGTTATTTAGGCGATAGGTTGGAGGAAGCATGGAGGAAAGAGAAAACGAAAAGTAAACCGTCGTTGAGGAGGGCTTTGTTACGAGTATTCGGGTTGAAATTATTATTATTAGGAATAGTAACGATTTTAATAGAATTAGTTTTCAAGTAAGTAGTTCTAGGTCTCTTTGGTGAGAATCGTATAAGAATTTTGATTTCAGAATATGCCAAACGTTAGCTCTGCGTAAATTAATCTACTATTACACTCCACATCAAACTGAAATTAGTAAGCACGAAGCTTACTTCTACGCTGGGATTATTGTGTTGTGTTCAGCATTGGTGGTGTTTTTTTCGCACAACTACGTGTTGAGTCTCCTTCATGTTGGAATGAAAGCCAGAGTGGCGTGCTGTTCTTTGGTCTACAGAAAATCATTGAAATTAAGCGTAAGTGCTTTGGGAACTACCCCGACAGGACGTCTAATAAATTTGCTATCGAATGACGTTCAACGACTCGACATCGCCCTCATCAACATCCACAATTTATGGGTTGCCCCCACTCAGCTATTTTTGATCTTATTCCTCGTTTACATGGAAGTCGGATGGACTGGTATAATCGGCATAATCTTCATCCTCCTATTCATTCCTCTTCAAAGTAAGTAATTTCCACTATAATTTCCCTCCTAGATATTTTCACACATTTCACTTGTAGTATATTTGGGAAAACGAGCGTCATTTTACAGGATGAGGATTGCAACAAGAACTGACGAGAGGGTTAGATTGATGAACGAAATCATTTCCGGTATCCAGGTCATCAAAATGTACACGTGGGAGAAGTCGTTTGCTAAACTTGTAGCTAAAGCTCGGCGGTAAGTTTTTTTATTTCCAAAAAGACTTGTACAGTTGCGGACAGAAATTTCGGATGTCACTGTCATTCCACTGACATAAAAGTTAAGAAATTTCTATATGTATACGTCAGATGAGTGACAGTGACATCCGAAATTTTCTGTCCGCAACTGTACTTATATTATTGATGTTCTTTTCAGGCTAGAAATCAAAGAAATCAAGTATGCCTTATATATAAAGGGGATAATTTTGTCCATAACAAATTTCCTCTCATCCATGGCATTGTTTCTGAGCATCCTCACATACGTACTCTTAGGAAACGTAGTACGAGCTGAATACGTCTTCGTAATTTCCTCTTTCTACAACGTACTGAGGCAGTCAATGACTGTGTACTTCCCCAATGGAATCTCCCAAGTTGCTGAAGCCCTCGTTTCCATCCACAGACTGGAAGATTTCCTGATGCGAGAAGAAGTTGCCCAAGAAGTAGAAGCAATTCAGCAAAATGGTGTAATTTCGAAACCTCAAAAGCCGCAAGCAGGCATCACCCTTTCAAATGTCACTGCGAAATGGACTGAGACGTTTCCTGAAAACACCCTGAATGACGTCAGTTTAAGTTGCAACCAAGACGAATTAGTTGCTGCCATTGGTTTCGTTGGAAGCGGAAAATCTAGTTTGTTGAACGTTATTCTGAAAGAGCTACCGCTAATCAGTGGAAGCGTTAAAGTTACCGGAACAATTTCCTACGTTTCCCAAGACTCGTGGTTGTTTCAAGGTAACATTAGGGAAAACATACAGTTCGGGCAAGAGCATAACGAAGAAAGATACAAGGCCGTTGTTAGAGTGTGCGCTCTTGAGCGTGATTTCTCCCTGTTTCCATACGGAGATCGCAGTATCGTAGGTGAGAAAGGGTTGGCATTGAGTGGTGGACAAAGAGCGAGGATAAATCTTGCAAGAGCCGTCTATAGAGACGCAGACATTTATCTTCTTGATGATCCTTTAGCAGCTGTTGATACTTACGTGGCGAAGCACTTGTTCGAGCAGTGCATTTTAGACTTTTTGAGAAATAAGTGCGTGATCCTCGTGACGAATCAGTTACATTTCCTGCGATCAGTCAATCGCATTGTCTTGCTGAAAAAGGGTCGGGTAGTTGCGCAAGGCAATTATCAACAATTGCAAGAGAGCGGTGAGGATTTCGCCCGATTATTGGAAGAGGAATTGGAAGAAACCGAGAGTTTTGATAAAATATCGAGGAAGACCTCGTGGTACGAAAAAGAAGAACAAGAAGGTTCACCTTTGCAAAACAAAGAATCCATCAGCAGTGGACACATTGGAAAGAAGATATATTTCGCCTACCTCAAAGCAGGGGGCAGTTTTGTCATTAGTGGATTGCTTTTTCTTACATTTATTTTGGCACAATTTTCTGCGAGTGGATCAGATTTCTTCCTAAGTCGTTGGTAGGATATATTTCTTTGCTTTTTGTAATACGTAATAAAGTTTAGTTCTCTTGTAGGACGAATTGGGAGCAACGTAGATGCGAATCAAATAACACCGAGACATCTGAGAATTCCTTCATGAACAGAGAAAGCTTGATATTTCTCTATGCAAGCATAATAGCGTTTTGCATTATTATTTTTCTTACGCGATCGTTCGCGTTTTTTTCATTTTGTATGAATTCGTCTACAAATCTGCACAACATGATGTTTTCGAAGATCGTGGCTGCCCCAATGAGATTTTTCACTTTGAATCCTTCCGGCAGGATACTTAATAGATTTTCCAAAGATATGGGTTCCGTCGATGAAACCTTGCCTTACGTAGTGATGGACACAATTCAGGTACCTGAATTTTTTTATCATTCACTAGGATTTAATTTTGAATCAACTTTGAAAGTTCTAATTTAATACCATCCTAAACAGATTCATTTTTTATTATACAGAGTCAAGTGGTAGTTTACTATTAGCATCTTAGACACGGTGTAGTTTAGGGTAGGTGTAGGTAAAGCGTCATGGATAATTAATTTGTAACCATCCGATGGGTTTTCATCTCTATTTTAGATTGGTCTCAAAGTGGTTGGAATAACTGTGGTAGTAGCTACTGTAACCCCGTGGTTATTGCTTGTTTCAGCTGTGATACTGTCAATATTTTACTTACTGCGAATCTTCTACTTGGCCACCAGTAGAACCGTAAAGCGATTAGAAGGCGTAAGTGAGTATTTAGTAATCATACAAAACAAGGGCTAAGGAGCAACAGAAACAAAGTTAAAACCAAATCATCTCCAACAAATGACTTTAAAGTGTAATTAGGTTGTTCTGTACTGTACAAGTTGACGATTAGTTTTTTTTTATTTTGTTTCTTTTGTTTTACTTTTGTTTTGTCTGTACGAAAGACTTCAAAATTTTAGTTTCCTTGTTAATCAAACAATAATGATTTTAGCTAGAAGTCCCGTTTTCACCCACATGAACGCATCGCTTCACGGCTTAACGACCATCAGGGCCTTTGGTGCTCAGAATATGCTACAGCATCAGTTTGACGTTCATCAGGATTTGCACAGTTCAGCGTGGTTCCTGTTCCTGGGCAGCTCTCGCACATTTGGCTTTTGGTTGGATTTGATCTGCGTGGTCTACATCGCTTGCGTGACCTTAAATTTTCTCGTGCTGAATCAAGGTAATTAATATTTTTTTTTATTTTTGACAAGAATTTGATTTGTTGAATATAGAACTGAATGAAAAACATATACTTTCTTCTTTTTTTATGCACAAGTACTGTGCTTTTATGCACATCTTTGCAAGTTTACTTTTTAACGATGATCATCTTTAAAGCAATTGTTTTCATTATTTATTTTTATTTTGCATCACTTCGTTAGCTAATTACTTATAATTGGTCAGTAAAACTGTCAGAAAGGTATTTGCGATTTTAGGTTGCGATAAGTTCTGAAATTTTGTAGTGTTTATAACACATCAAATAGTCAAAAGTCTGTAAAATAAAGTAATGAAAAGAATAATTTCAGAAACATATGGAGGCAATGTGGGATTAGCGATTACACAATCTCTTATGCTAACTGGAATGTTTCAATGGGGAATGAGACAATGGAGTGAGCTCGAAAATCAAATGACTTCAGTAGAACGCATCGTAGAATACACTGAATTAGATTCTGAACACCTAGAACTAAAAGAAGGTGAAAAGTTGCCCCCACTACAATGGCCGAAAGAAGGTAGCATACAATTCAGGAACGTCTTCCTTAGATATTCCCCGTTGGACCCATACGTCTTGAAGAATCTCAACTTCATAGTGAAACCCCAAGAAAAAATCGGGATCGTGGGCAGAACTGGAGCAGGAAAATCTTCCTTGATAGCGGCGCTCTTTCAACTGACGAACACCGAAGGTCATATCATAATTGATGGGCTCGATATTACGAAATTCCCTCTGCAATACGTGCGCTCAAAAATATCGATAATACCTCAGGAACCGGTCCTGTTCTCTGGAAGCCTGCGGAAAAACCTAGATCCATTCGAGGAACACACGGATGTAGAACTGTGGAATGCTTTGGAAGAGGTCGAACTCAAAAGCCTGATAAGTAACACACCGTCGATGCTTGAAACAAGTGTATCCGAAGGAGGTTCGAATTTCAGCGTAGGACAAAGACAGTTGCTCTGTCTGGCGAGGGCTATTATAAGAAAAAATAAAATTCTGATGCTGGACGAAGCAACGGCCAACGTTGATCCTCAAACTGACGCACTGATTCAGATGACTATAAGAAGAAAATTTGAATTATGTACGGTCCTGACGATTGCGCACAGATTGCATACGGTTATTGACTCCGATAAAGTTCTGGTCATGGATAATGGACGTATGGTGGAATTTGATCATCCCTATTTACTACTGAATCAAGAGGGAGTTTTTTACGGAATGGTTCAGCAAACGGGAAAGCACGTGTACGACAGTTTTATGCAAATCACGAAAGAGGTAAATTTAATTAATTATGTACCGTCACTTTATTGAAGTCATTTCCTTTTTCAGAATTACGAAAATCAACAGAACGGAAAAAAGAATGAATAAGAAGACATATTTTATCGTATTGTAAGAATAAATATGTAGCGAAATATTTATTATCGATAAATAACAGAATTTTTATCTACCTTGGTTTAGTTAATTAACAATGCTATCGTGAACTTGACCTTCAACGAATTCTGTAGTTATATATTCGCCTTAAGTTGTTAACCTGCTAAAAGTACCTATGTTTTGATAAACTTTACAGCAGCATGAGAAAACAATATTTCTTTAGATATTTCTGAATTTGGGATTTGTAAAATCCCATTGGTGTAAATATGTCTATTTTATATTTTGAGGCTGCAAATATGGTAAAATTCATTTCATATTCGGGTATTACACACAAATTAATGGATTTGTCTGTTTTACTTGTTACAGTCTACAATTAGTTTGCTACATGGCAGAATTTCGAATTAATTTTGGTAGCCAAATCTTATACAAATACAGGGTATAAAAACTGTTCTTAATTTTCAGAAGTAGTAGACGACATATAATTAAGCATGTTACTAATAAAATTGTGATTGGAAATGTTCCCGCGTCAACTTAAAACGGAATTAAGAAAATTAAGACTAGAAATAATCTCCATGTAAAAAGTAACTTTTCTATTTATTTCTTATTAGAAATATATAGGGACATCGACGGTGAATGGCTTATTAGAATATATTGGAAACTATGCCTTCCAGATCGTTGAAAATTTGCACATATGTATGTAGTTATAATCGATAACGAACTTTCTAAATATTACAAAATCAGTCATGGCGTACTTCCGGTTCTACCGGAAGCCGATACTAACTTTCTTATTTCAAATGAAACATCCCCTATATTATTACATTTTTGGATATCCCATTATCTTCTGCATCTTTTGTATTAACACGCATCCGGACTAAACTGTATTATTTTGATGATATTAAATTTTTTGTAAACATTTTGGCGATTGCAGAGATTAAAATAAATTGGAATTAAAAATTAAATTAAATTAATTAAACATTAAAAAAGATAGAGAATTGTACTTTTCACTGTTTGATCACAAAGATGAAGTAATATTTTTCTGATAAAAGATAAATCGTATATTTTACGTAGAGCTTACAGGGAATCTACAGAAGTTGAAAGTTTTCCACAATGAATAACTAGATTTTTTAAATGCAACTATTGACTTTTTTCTGCACCTGGCACAAATAGAATTTTCCTTGGATTTCGTATAAACAATGTTTTGTTTATCTCTAATGGTTTTTAAGATATTTATGCAAAATGTATTTCATATTAAATGCTGATTTATAAAGACTTGTATTTCGAATTTCTTCGTTACACATCCTCCCTACTATTTACAAGGGTCTGGTATACTTTATCTTTTATTTTACTCCATAGATAAAAATCAACTGGAGTTAGATCGAATGATCTAGCAGGCCAAACCCAACGATCACATTCAAGGATCATCAAACACTTCATCCAGCATTATAAAAGTTCTTATTAATAAGTGGATAACAAAGGTGAACGAAACTATGAAAAATCAACTAAACCAGTTCCGTTTATAATAAAAAATTACATTTGTACAATGTCAATATTTAACAAGAAATAAATTGTACCTAAATATCTTGCAAACCATTAAAGATAAACAATATTATTTATATAAAATCGTAAGAAAATTACATTTCGCGTCAGATGATACAGAACAAAGTTAGTGGTTGTATTAAAAAAAATCAAGTTATTAATTGTTGAAAACTATTAACTTCTCTAGAGCCTACGTAAAGTATACGATTTATCTTTTATCAGAAAAATATTACTTCATCTTTGTGAACAAACAGTGAAAAGTGTCTATCCTTTATAGTTTTTGAATTATTCCAATTTATTGTAATCACTGCATTCGTCCAAATTTTTACAAACAATTTAATATGGTCAAAACAATACATTTCAGCCCGGAACCGGATGTATGTTAATACAAAATGTAGAATTGAACGAGGAATCCAAAAATGTAACAAAGTTTTTTTTTTTAATCTGTGATGATTGTACTAACAATAAAGGGGCATTCCATTTAAAATAAGAAAGTTAGTATCGACTTCCGGTAGAACCGGAAGTACGCCATGACTGATTTTGTAATATTTAAATAGTTCCTTATCAAAACAAAATGTGGTACATAATATATGTACTCGCAGTCTCGAAAGGGTTAAGGTATATTTTCGCCTTGAAATAGAACAATTTGAACCGTATTAGTTTCTGACATCATCATTTTTTGAACATTCAATCTGTCAGTGTCAGCTGTTTTGCATTTTATAAAACATGGTATAAAACAATTAACTTTTCTTCAAACATTGCATTTTTAATAGGATTGTTTTCCGTGCACTGAAAAAAGTGGATGTTGACATGATGATAAAAAAAATATTAGAGATTTCAAGCCCCCACCACAAATACGTTTTAAAAGTATTACAAAACGCTTCAAAACAGAATGAATGCGATTCAAAATATTCGTCATTTGACGTCACTGTTTCAACGCGAAAATTTAAATGTTTTAAACAGTCGAAACTGCTTCGAACCGCTGCATCATAAAAATATGGCTTAGCTGTATGAGCAATTTTCCTAGTGGAGAGGTACCAAGGATGGTTAACTGTATAAGGATGGCTCAATCTCTTAAATCCGTCTGCCGTGACGCGTGACGTAGCCAACAGGCCTACCCCTACCGTCGCGTCGAGGAATGCGAGGGGAATCCGAGGACAGATTAGAGAGCGCGGTCTTGTACGCCGCGATTAGGCCGCGAAGAGGAGGACTAGTACAAAGTTTTTGTATTAAGATTTTTTTCTTAGAATCATGACCACCGAGTCCCCTAATTTCTCTACAGGGTGTATATCTTGTGATTTGATTTTAAGCCAAAAGTTTACTATTTTTGGACGAGAAACACACCGCAATATGTTACGTAAAGCAAGCTTCGGTTACTGTATACCAGAGTCGTTATCTTCATATGTTTTACCCAAGGGGGGAACATATGGCATGGGTGCATGCAGCAATTACATTTGACGGAAATTACTACTTTGCGGTATGTCACTTTGTGCAATGTGGCGGTTTATTGACATCCGTTGTGACAAAGTAATTGCTGGATTTTATGTTTGTATCTGAATGTAGTATGAATTTGTGATTATTTAACAATTGTGGTTAGTAGTTTATGCGGACGGTATCTTATTGTTATGTTATTGTTAAGCAGCGGATTCTCGTAGGAAATAGAGTGGGAGTAGGAAGTTAGGTTCAAATTTTCCAAGCTGTGTTTTATTCAAGGAGACAAGAGGGGTACATTTCATTGAACATTTTATTGCTCTGAACAATTTTAGATCATTCTTCATGAATTTAAAAAACAGATTTAAAATATCAGCGTTTGAATAATTTTGATTCTCAATTTTTTTGGCTTTTGCTTAAAATTTGTAATAACAGGAAACGTTAAATGCAATTGTTTGTTGTTTTCATGGCTATATCAACAAATATTTAACCTAATAAATGATAAATTTTTATGTATTATATCAAAAATCTCTTATAACAGAGAAACTGTTATTATGTCGTTCCATTTGAAAAGAAATATTTTTCTGTGTTTGCGGTGCGTTCTAGACACCCTGTAGCTTAATAGATTATGCGTATGGAATTTTTAAGAACCTTAAAGCTTCAACTATAATATCACCGATTACAAATAAAGTTGCTTCAATCATAGCTGTGATATAATTTTTTGAAAATCAGATTGCAGAATCCAAATTCTTAAGAAAATTCAAAATATCTCAAAAATGATGGATTTTAGAGATAGGGAAATATATTACAATTTAACATATTTTTACATGTAGAATTCAAAAACGTGATAAAAAATATAGCATTTCATTTAAGATAAGCGAGTTGATAGCGACATCCGATACAACCGGAAGTGATACAAAGACAATTTTATTTTATTTAAAGAGATCTCTACGGAAAACCCTTGCTCCTTAAATTTCAAATATCTACGTGAACTGCAACCTTGAAAACTTTTAACAAACGGTTTATGTGGATAACCCTGTATTAAGGACAGATCGCGGGAGGGCAAGCCCGTCCTACAGTTCGTCTGGGTTCGGTTGTTCACGAACACCATCCGAGTTAAAAACGTTAATGTCAATGCTTTATTATTAATTTAACTAAGGTGAGAGATTTCGATATTAATGTTTTAAAATGGCAGATTTATTATTTAAATATTTATGTTAGTTCTTATTTTCAGAATTTATTTTAGTTACTGTTTTGCATTTTATTATTTAATTATTTCGAGAATTTATTTAAGTTATTGTTTTAAATTTTATTTAGTTATTATTTTGAGAATTTTGTTCAGTTACTGTTTAGCTACAGTTTTAAATTTTATCATTTCAGAATTTGTTTTAGTAATTCTTAGAATACATAGTTTTGTTTTCTTTTTTAATGTGTGGAAAATTGGAGACATACGGAGATAATGACATATAATATCATAACGATAATACTTGTTCATCAACTTGTTAAAATAACTTCTGACAAAGAACATTTAAAAAATATCAATCAGAGGAATGTCTGAATCTTGAAGAGCCGCCACTGCTTTCAATAGAATTGCTAATAATGTACTGCTTGTTCCACTGTCACTGAATGTAATCGCAATTTATTGCTTGTTTGCACTGTTTAATGATTCCACGAATCATGAAGACGAGAACATGGTCTGGTATCGTAATTTACCATCATCTACAAAACCATCTATTTGGTCCTCTTCTTCATTGAAATGTAGTTGTGGCGAAAGACTTACTTCATCGAAAAGCAATGCACAGTGCCTATCCAAACTCATAATTTTGTAACGTTTCTCTTTAAACTTTTGCATAATTTCATATTTATTGTAGTCGTTATATTCATTCTTCCCAAGAACTTATTTAAAGTCTTTCTGCTTAGGACTGTAAACATTTTCTCTAGTAAACGGTATCCTTTTGGACTTTGTTTTAAAAGTGACAAGGATAAAAATTTTTCCTCATGTGTAAATCTTCGTCCTTTTTTCTTCTTTTGTGTTTCTCGCATTTGCAAGCGCATGAAAGTCTCAGCAGTTGGTGTCATTACAGACATTTTCTTAAACAGATTAGATTCTGCTATTTTTTTTATAATTTGAAAAACGTTTCTTTAGGGAAGAAGTTCTTCTCTGACTTCTAATAGCCGCCTTTTTCTATTGCTGGCTGAGCTGCTTTATAAAGTTTTTGGGCTGTTGGGGATAATTTTTTTGCTCGACTTACAGATACACCCTTTAATAGATGCTTCTGAGGTGTTGTCACTGAAAATGGAAAAAAATACAGTGAACGCCAAAAATTCGCAACATATGGGAAAATTTTTTATTATTGATTTTTTTTAAAACTTTTTGTGCCAATAGTTTTGTGTTTGGGAAAATGAAAAATCCTTTTTTCGAAATAGTATACTGCTGAAAATTTTGTCTGAGTACCAATCGACACATTTTGCAGTAACTTATTGGATCCTACTAAAATGTTTTCTGATATGTATCCAACAATTCCAAATTATAAGACTTTTAATTTTCATATTTTAAATATGTATCAATTTTAATTTTAGCTACACTAATGGTGAGTTTATGCAGAATCATTTAATTTAACATTTAATGTAACGTAATGTAACCTCAAAATTTAAGATTATAAATGTTCATGTTTAAATGCGTACGTACATGCAGTCCTTTAATTTAACGTAAGCATTTAATGTAGTGTAAGAGATGGTTAACTTTTATGTTTTTACATTAAATTAGAATAAAAATCCTTTGCGCCTGCGCCAAATTATAATTTAGGAATTATTTTGACAGGAATCGTGCAGTTCGTCTGGCAAGTTTAAAAAGGGAAGACGACAATATATTAATAATGTTTTTTTTTTATAATTCTGGCAGCAGCCTTCAAATATAAAAATCAACGTCGCCAACGTCGTTTTGCTTAACGTCCCATAAACAGAAGATGTAACAAACTGGGATTTTATAATAATTTATTAAAAAGCATGTTTACAAGCGATCATGAATCTTTTGCTAAATACAGGGTCTTCCAAATAGAGTGGCCTATTAAAAGTTTTCGGGGAAGGGAATATACAAAAATTCTGAAAATTAGTACACTGTCCTAAAGGAGAGCGATCTTTCAGATTAAAATATTTTCATCTTTATATCACTTCCGGTTATACCGGAAGTCGCCATTAACTTTCTTATTTTAAATGGAATGCTATACTATTTATTACAAATTCTAATTCTACATATTATTTTAAATAAAAAATGTTAAGGCTTCCCTATACCTAAATGTAACCGATTTTGAAATATCTTCAAATTTATTAAAAACAATTTCTTGGAGACTTCATTTAAGACAATGTATTTACGCCAATTTTAAATTTAAAAATTGAAGTGACATGTTTAAAAGTATAATGTTCAGACTTTCAAATCATATCGTAATTATCTCTGAAAAATTCATAAGGTGGTCACAATATGGTGTCGAAAGTCATTATGTGTAACTGCCCAAAACTCAATTTTCGTAAATGGAACACCCTGTATATATTTATATCATGATACAGAATCAAATTCTACATCGATTGACATTAGCATTCCCTATATCTATTTCTTTTAGTTTTCTTGTTATCAATGATTGTTTATTTTATTCTGTTAATTAATGAAATGAATGCACTCATTCGTAGCAAGCTTTGAAAAAAGAAGCAGATATTGAACTGTTACTTTTTAAGAAATAGGTAATTGCTAACCATAACATTATTTTGACGTACATCATAGAATAAAGCTATTAGGTAAGTACCTACCGTAAGTTTACCATTTTCATAAACGAGCGTCTTTAAAAATTAAGCTTGTTTTGAAAAACATTTCTTTTTCAATTTAACGCTTTTATTAAACAACAAAAGCAATACGTACAATTGGCAAAGTGGTAAAAATAATGAATAATTTTACATATTTATTCTAATAAACAGTTTATTTTACATTCAAGGAGAGTGCAATAAAATGGTTACGAGAACGAGCAGAAAATTTAATGAAAAGTATCCGCAGTTACCGCCAAGAAAAAAAAAATTAAAAATTTGAACGTAGTTTCAACCAAACCGTAGTCTGACCAAAGAAAACTTCATCTGCTCCTGTAATTGGCAATGAAGCAAATGAAATTTCTGTATTAGCATTCGTCGAAATTTATTTATTTCTACTTATCTGTCAATAAATATTTTTATTTTGTTGCCACTTACTGCGAAAAATTTCGATAATTCTAGCAAAATATGCTGTTATAATAAATAATTATTGATAACAAGGAAACCAGAAGAAATAGGTATATGCTAATGTCAATCGATGTAGAATTTGATTCTGTACCTCATGATATAAAAATATACAGGATGTTCTATTTACAAAAATTGAGTTTTGGGCAGTTAAACATAATGATTTTCGACACCATATTGTAACCACCCTATGAATTTTTCAGAGATAATTAGGATAAGATTTGAAAGTCTGAACATTATACTTTTAAACGACATGTCACTTCAATCTTTAAATTTGAAATTGGCGTAAGTACATTGTCTTAAATGAAAGGTCACCAAAACAATTTTTTAAATAAATTTGAAGATATCCCAAAATAAGTTACATTTAGGTACAGGGAAGCCTTAACATTTTTTATTTAGAATTATATTTAGAATCAGAATTTGTAATAAAAAGTATAACATTCCATTTAAAATAAGAAAATTAACGGCGACTTCCGGTGTAATATTTTAATCTGAAAGATCGCTTTCCCTTAGGGCAGTGTACTAATTTTCAGACTTTTTGTATATACCCTTCCCCGAAAACTATTAATAGGCCATTGCATTTGGGAGACCCTGTATACAAGAATGTCGCCACAATTATTTAATAAGTTATTGCGTTTAGTTACACCACTATTACAAAAAGACCAGTCTAAAAGGCCAATTCCAGCAGCTCATCGTTTAATTGTAACATTGCAGTAAGTATTCACTTTATTGAAAAATGATAAATTAATTAAATTGTTAATTTACAGCTACCTAGCAGAAGGTTGTTCAATGCAAGAGCTTGCTTGGGGACATATGTTAGGGAAAGCAACAGTTTCTGCAATAATAAAAGAAACAACTGCTGTTTTGTGGAATATTTTGTTACCTATATACAGGGTTAGTTTTTTTCGATGTTTAGCATTGGGATCTCGGAAACTAGCAGAGCTAGAGAGACGGTTAAATGGGGAAAGATTTGTAGTTTTAGGAGCCCAGTTTAATGCAGCTTTTGTTTTTTTCTTAAAGTTCATGGCTGGCTAGATATTTTGAAAAAACTGATTTTTTATAAATTCGTTAAATGTATATAGCTCGGTTATTCTTGATTTTAGAGAAAAGTTGCAAGAAAAAAGTTGTACAGAATTATGTTCTTAATTAAACAGTCGAACTAAGTTTTCCATATAAGCTCTTAGTTATGACATAAACATCAGTTTTTTTAAATGGAAACCATAGTAGGCCATGAGTGAAAAAGAAAGGCCTTTTTTACTTTTTCAACGATGTAACATTCGATATGGTTATTTAAAAAAACCACGGAGATACGACAGTTTTTCTCTTTTAAAATTGTTAATATGGTTGGCCATGGAAACAAAAGTTTATTGACAAATGCAAATTATAAACGATGAGCAAATAAAAATCAGATTAGAGTAGCCGGTGCAAAGAAAATGTATATCTGTGATCAAATAAAAAGTACAGTTATCGTAGTAACAGCGAATCACAAGACTCTATTTTGAATTTTAACGTACCCTTAAATTTTAATAGCCTGTTAATAAGTTACAGAATAGCCCCTAATGACGGACGTTCTTCTAGGAAAGCAGTAAATTCGATTTTAAAGAGGTGTAATTTACGTATTGCAAATAATGGTGGTCTTTTCGAACATCTTTAGAAATATTTTTAGTTTATTTTTTTTCTCGATAGTTTAGATTTGTTAAAAAGGCTTCGGATTAGCAATATGAAGGTCAAGTCAAACTAAGCGATGGAACAAATGTATTGTGTCTCTTTATCGACTTTTCTAAGGCATTTGACTCGATAGACCATGAGAAACTTTTGCAAATTCTTTCGTCTACTGGAATTCCAGGACATGCGTTAAAATGGTTTAGCAGCTACCTTGAAAACAGAAGATTCATGGTTAAAATAAACAGCGAATATAGTAATGAAGGACTGTTAGCTAATGGTGTTCCTCAGGGTAGCATCCTTGGACCTATTTTATACTTACTTTATGTCAATGACCTGAGACAGTGCTTCAGGAACTGTAACTACTATGCGTATGCCGACGACATCTTATTATACTCATGTCATAAAGATTTGGATATAGCCTTGGCAAGAACACAAAATGATTTCTTCACTCTCCAGCGCTGGGCGCATGATAAGGATCTATCAATCAATGCCTCAAAGACAAAGGTAATGCATACAGCGACTCCACACATGAAATTCGAGAAAAACACTCAAATTAGATTAATCTTTCACGATTTAATATGTTTACACAATATTCTCAACATCAACACAGGAAACCAACCAAAATGTCAATGCAATACTCTTATCGAAAAAGTGAGCGAATTTAGATACCTCGGAATTGACATCGATGAGCACTTCCTGTGGAGAACGCACGTGCACAATCTGACTGTCAGACTTAGGAGCATCGCCGGTAGATTTTTCTATATGCAGTATATACTTCCAGCTTTTATATTGAAGCTTATTTATAATGCTCTAGTGAACTCTATAATATTATATGGTATTACCATATGGGGAACTGCTTCAAAAAATCATGTGATGAACATTGTTAGTATTCAGGACAGAATAGCTAAGTACATGATGCAAGGAAACCTGCTCAATACTGACATGTATTCTACCATAGGTATCCTACCCGCAAATAAATTATATGTATTCAGAGTCATAGTAACAAACTACTTCAGACAACTTACCTTAGACACTCCGAAACACGACCACGGAACGAGAAACAGGGAAGCTGGCCGCTATGTCGTTCCCATCTCTAGGAACAAATATGGTGATAGACGGGACAACGTAGTTATTCCCAAGATCTTAAATTCCATTCCGGTTAACCTGAGAAACGTAGAAGGTATATGTGACCTAAAAAGAAAACTACTGGACAGGCTCTTACACGTACAAACGGTTGCAATAGCATCTTCTGCTGCTCCTGTGCTGAACGACGAACTGTCTAGTGCTGAGTGATAACGATACATTTTGAAACGCAGGACAACCGTTTCTGTTTACTTTGGGTCGTCGCTGACAAGCCATTCCGGCTTAGCGACATATGATCTAATTGTTATTTATTATTAACCTCTTGATTTTTTTTGATTTAATTTTAGTTTATCTACTTTTCTTACGTAGACCTATTTCTTTACATCTCAGTAAATTCTGTTGTAGTTTAGAATTTTTACTCTTATTTAGTTCTTAGCTTTATACTATAAAAATTCTCAGTGTTGATCTAGCTCTTAATTAACCAATTAGTCAAATTTTATTTTAAGCTTTTACACCTGGCTTTCGTTTTTTAGTTATAGTACGTAATGATTTATTGGCTTATTCAATAGTGTAACTTCCCATTGTTTTATTGTATTGCTTGTGTTTTAGCTTTTCTTTTGAGCTTTTGCACCTAGCTTTTGTAATTTAGTGTTGGTCTTAGTTAAACAACATTTTTTATGTACTTTTCTTGTACTATTGTATATTGGTGGTGAAATAAATAAATAATTATTATGATTAAAAAAAAAAGTCCTACTCTCCGACCCTGGTATACTTGCAGTTGTTCATCCGGTGAATTTTGAAAGGTTCTTTTCAGAACCACAAGAATGATCTTTCAAGGTTTCGCTGCTTCGTGTTTGTAAACTATAAAATAATTTATACGTACGAATTATTGGTTTTGTATTTCAATGTTTCACATAGCTGTTTGATATTTAACAGTATTTTGAGTTGGTGATGAAAATGAACCCTATTTCAACAAAGTTGAAATTAGAGTTGACATTAAATCGTTGGTCGCGTTCTGACGACCACAGCAGCTGAGTTGCTGACTCAGCAATCGTTTGTGATTGGCTATTATCTTAATGTGAGCCAATCACAAACGATTGCTGAGTTAGCAACTCAGCTGCTGCTGATGTTTTGAGGTTGAAGGTTCTCCTAGGAGGCTATTGAAATATTGAACCATTGTTGGTATTAGAGTTTTGATTCTGAAACGTACGTAAAAAAGAAACGGCGAACAAAACGTCAAAGTAATATAAGTCATAATAATATAATAATATAATAATATAATGATATAATAATAAAAATCAGATTAGAGTGGGCTGTGCAATGTTTGTGATTAAGTGAATTAATTAATGTAATACATTCATGAACTGTCAAATGTATTGACCTTTTATTTAATCACAGACATACATTTTTTTTGCAGCGCCTACTCTAATCTAATTTGCTCACCATTTATAACTTGCATTTGTCAATAAACTTTTGTTTCCATGGCCAACCATACTAACAATTTTGAAAAAGAAAAACTGCCGTATCTCCGTCGTTTTTCTAAATAACCATATCGAATGTTACATCGTTGAAAAGGTAAAAAAAGGCCTTTCTTTTTCATTCATGGCCTACTATGGTTTTCATTAAAAAAAACCGATGTTTATGTCACAACTGAAAAATAAGAGCTTATATGGAAAATTTAGTTCGACTGTTTAATTAAGAACATAATTCTGTACAACTTTTGTCTGGCAACTTTTCTCTAAAATCAAGAATAACCGAGCTATATGCATTTAACGAATTTATAAAAAATAAGTTTTTTCAAAATATCTAGCCAGCCATGAACTTTAAGAAAACAACAAAAGCTGCATTAAACTGGGCTCCTAAAACTACAAATCTTTCCCCATTTAACCGTCTCTCTAGCTCTGCTAGTTTCCGAGATCCCAATGCTAAACATCGAAAAAAACTCACCCTGTATTTAAAACCTCCAACAAAACAGGATTGGAAGAAAATATCTGCTTCATTTTTTGGAAAATGGAATATGCCAAATTGTATTGGAGCTTTAGACGGAAAGCACATAGAAATACAAGAGGTTCAGTATAATATTAATGGCTATATGTGATGCTGATTATTTATTTACATTAATCGGTGTTGGTGCTCCAGGAAGTTGTCATGATGCAACAGTTTTCAAAGAATCCATATTTAGGAAGAAAATTATACATAATGAAATTCCATTGTCAGAAAATTCTCAGTTACCAAATTCTGATATTATATTTCCCCACTATTATGTTGCTGATGCTGCATTTCCATTATCACAAAAAATCATGAGACCTTTTCCTGGATCCAATTTATCAGAATCTAAGAGAATATTTAATTATCGTCTCTCCAGGGCAAGACGCACAATAGAAAATACCTTTGGTATTTTAAGTTAGCGATGGAGAATACTGAGGCGTCCTATTATTGCAAATGTTGAAGTATGTAAAAATATAGCATTAGCTTGTGTAGTTTTACATAATTTTATAAAAAAAATGAGTGAGTTGATCGAATAGGATCAAATGCTTCTGCAAGGTATGTTAAGAATTTACGGGAGACTTTATGCAATTACTTTTCATCAAGGCAAGGAAGTGTGTCATGGCAGGAAGATATTATATGGAGAGGAGGAGTTCCAAATTAATGAAATAAAAGAAATTATGTATAATTTTATTAAAAAATAAAGTTTTTATTATTTACATTTTAGTTTATATCTGTGTTATTAGCACATAAAGTATTTAAAATATTTCTTTTAATTTCCTTTTTCACGATTTCATCTATAATTTGAGAAAGTTCTAAACCAAACATTCTTCCAAAACATATATCCACATTGTTTGGCTCTTCAACATTACAAGTACGACTGCTTACATACTTATTAAACGAATCTACTGCTGATGAGAGTTGCTTACCAATATTATCATTTAATTTCTTTTTTTCATTTTTTCTACTGCTATCTGCAGTTGATGTTGAAGAAGTTGAGGGAGATAAAATGTCTGTTGCTGCATAATCTACATCACTATTGTCATGATTATGATGTTATGTTTTATATTGTGTTATGAGTTGGCTGTACCCGAAACAGTTGTTATGTAATTTGTCATAAATAAATAAATTTTATTCAACCGAATTCTGTGTGTCTACATTACATGGCGCAGTCAAGAGCAAAGTGAACAAGAAAATCGCTCCAGATAAGCTTTTATTAGCTGAATTTTATCCCACCGTCAGATGGAAGAACATGCCAGTGCAATAAATCAGTATGTAAACCTTAATTTAAAACCGCCAACACCGTTATCATTTGATGGGAACGTCTCGGAAAATTGGACAAAATGGTACAAAAAATTTCAAATTTACATGCTAGCTACAGAAAGCAATAACAAACCAGACGCGATAAAAGTCGCCATATTGCTACATGCATTGGGTGAGGACGCTCAAGAAAAATTCGATATCTTTGAACTTGCAGAACAACAGCAACAAAATTATGAAGTTGTTGTCAATGCTTTTAGAAATTTCTGCGTCCCGAAGAAAAACGAGATTGTAAGTCGACACGTATTTTTTCTGAGAAATCAAAAACCTGATGAAAGTTTTGATGATTTCTTTAGTGACCTAAAACGGTTAAGCTTAGATTGTGCCTTTGGTTCACTAAAGCAAAGACAGAATAGTTAGCGGTATTCATAACAGTCATCTAAAGGATCGCTTATTGCGAGAAGAAGACTTAAATTTGGATAAATGTACACGAATCTGTAAAGCAGCTGAATTGGCCAATCAACAGATCCAGACGTTGAAGAATATAGAGCCAGTGGACACGATAAATAAGAGGAAGCCAAATCGCTACGACGACCCAAGGAAGCAGCAGAGAAACGGAATGTCGACAGGAACAGCAGTTCAAGATGAGGTCAGAACACAGCAGCAGAACAAGCAACAACTACATCGATCCCAGACATCTACAGAAGCAAGATGTTCAAGATGCGGTTATATTCATGGTCTTCGGACCTGCCCAGCTTTTAAGAAAATATGTAATATCTGTAAAAAACCTAATCACTTTGCGAAGGTATGTAGAAATCGCAAAAATATTAATGCGGTAAGCACCAATAGCGATGAGTCAACTTACATGTTAGGTAATATTGATGTAAATCACGAATTAGACAACAGTTGGAATGAAACTGTAGAAATAAAAGATTCAGGGAAATCACTGATTTTTAAGCTTGATACAGGTGCAGGATGCAACGTTATTAATAAATTTGTTTTTTCCAAGTTAGGTGTTAATATAAAACCTGTTAAATCATATATTAAATTATCTAATTATAATGGCTCAGATATACCAGTCATAGGTTCAATTACACTAGCTTTTAAAGTAAAAAATAATTACGAAAATATAGAATTTCACATAGTTAATTGTAACAATACAATTCCTGTACTGGGGTTAAAGACAATACAAAAACTTGGATTAATTCAAAAAGTCAATAATGTAATTTGTACAGATAGTTCTATTAAGACACTCTTAGAAAATTACAGGGAAATATTTCAAGGAATAGGGAAATTCTCAAAGCCTTATGAATTTAAATTAAAACCACATTACTTAGGCCAATGTGCACCTTGTAGGAAAATTCCGTTTAAATTAGAGGATGCGTAAAAACAGAAATTTTAGATATGGAGAAAAACGGTATCATAAAACGAGTTAACGAGCTAACTGAATTCGTAAACCCAGTTGTTATTGTAAAAAAAGCAAATAATAAGCTTCGAGTTTGTTTAGATCCAAAAAATTTAAACACAGTTTTGTTAACAGAACATTACAAATTTCCCACTTTTGACGAAATATCATCCAAAATGGCAAATGCCAAAATTTTCAGCATGTTAGATGCATCCACAGCTTTTTGGCAGGTTGAATTAACCGAAAAAAGTTCATTATTGACAACATTTCAGACGCCAGTTAGTGTTTTCGAAAACGATTTTAGATTTTTAAGAAAACACGAAGTTACAAAACTAAACTTTACTGTGCGAAAGCTTAGATTATAACATCACTCTGCAAAAGTAAAATGCATAAAAATACAATGTCAGCAGACTTTGACCGCCGCCTCATGGGAATCTGCTTATTTTATGTAATTACAGATGCTGCTGGTATCATAACTCCTCCGGCCCTAGATGGAAACATCTTCTTGGGGGTTCCACGACAAGGGATGTTTTCGTTTTTCTTGCGATTTCACTTTTCTCTCTTCTTTAACTTGGTGTGCTTCCTTTCTTGAGGTTTTCCCAATTTTGCAAAAATATTGAAGTATTTTCCATGAAAATAACAAACAAATTATTACAATGACAATTACTGTCCAAATACTGATTGGCCTTTCATGAATTTTTACGTTACTGATTTTATTTACTTCTTCCTTCAAATCTTGAAGGTGAGTATGAATAGCCTTGTTGAACTTGACCTCTTCTATCTTCTCGGTTTGGAACTTGCTTTCTTCTTTCATTTTAATATTAAAATCATTTTCTAATTGAGGTATTTTAGGAAACTTTAATGTTTGCTTAGATTCGTATGACCTTAATATTAATTGATTAATTTCTACAGAACAACCGTCTGTTAATTTTAACATGTAGGATCCTTGAATATTTTCTACCTCTTGACCTTTTTGACATTTTTTATAAATTTTACTATTTTCTGGTACAACTAGTATCCATTGATTTCGTAATTTTGATTTCTTTTAAGATTTCAACAATTTGAATGCAAGTTTGATATTTATTAGAATAGGTAAGCAATTGAATTTCGCAAGGCGAATTTTCAGTTCTTAATCTGCTTTCCTTATGGTCACCGATGTATTCTTTTAAATTTATCTCTTGACATTTATTGTCTGATTGTACAAATTTTAATTCATTGATCGCTAAATATTTAGAGGTAGGTATTATTGATTTGTAATAGGTAGTATTGACTGGTAAAGGCAAGGAATGTAATTGATAGTAATTATAGGGTTCGGGTTCAACTAAAGGAACTAGAATCACACAGGTAATTATGTGATTTTTAATATAAGCTTTTATCTTTAGTAAGTTACTTAATTGGTGAACATTCATTGCCAAAGATTTTACTGGTAATTTGTTAGAAATTATCTGTTCATCAATCATTAAGATTTCGTTCAATAATTCATCAGTATTAATTATAGATGAATGAAATATTTGCATTTTTGCGAACGTAGTTGCCGTTATCAAGGTTTCTAATAAATTGTTGATTGGATTTGTTAAGAAGATCATTTGATTAAAAATCGCGTGAATTTGCAATTGCCATTCTTGTCTTGCTAATTTATTATTTATTTCGCTTAATTTGCGTTCAACATATCTAAGTCTAGAGTGTAATAAGATTTGATTATTTTGTATTATTTTAATTGTGTTAGTAAATGTTTTTATATCCCCTGTTAGAGTTATTTGTTTTTCAATAATCGTTTTTAGCTTATTTTGGTTATTAATTATATCATTAATAGCAGCATCATATCTTTCCGCATCTTCGTTATCAAGATTTCCCGTTATTGCTTTAATAATATTTCCTGCAAAATTAAAAGCTCCTCGCCTAGTTCTGTTTCTAGGTGAAAGCTGTTTAATATTATTATTCATTAATTTTATGTTAAATTTCAAGATTTCTTGATAATTGATTAATTCTTTCTGGTCATCTGTTTGAATAATTATATGAGTTAAATGATTATATTTATCTTCTATTCTATTAGCTTCTAATATTAAGGCATCTAAATTGTAAATATTTACAAAGCTCCAATACGTATCGACATTCCATGCTGTCCCTAATCTAAAGGGTAATAAGCCTGTAGTCGATTGTATTTTATTTAATTCGATGTCCCCGGCTGATCGCTCGGCGTTCCCGACGAGGAATCTGGAAAAATACCACACTTCAGATTTCTGACATGTATTTTTCTTTCTTTATTTTTCTTATCAATTATTATTGCAGTTCCGTTAGCAAATAATTTCTTGATTTCATACGGCCCTGAATATTTTGTTGTCATTTTATTTTTATATTTAGCCAGACGTTTGACATATACTTCCTGTCCAGCCTGTAGCCTCATACAGAATTTTTAATCGATTAACATGTTTGGTTAGATAGTTATTATAAAATTACTTATCGTAACAAACGTCAAACGGATCACGTGTTTTAGTGTGTTCCAATATTAGTTCGAATGGAGTTAATCCTGTGGTCGTATGTATTGTGTTATTATACACAATAACTGCCAATTTCATTAATTTATCGGTATCGTCATCCTTATATTGTTCTTTTAGTAACCTCATGTGTTCTCGTAAGGTCGAATGTATTCGCTCATTATTACTACTTGAATTTGGATTATGTGGCGTTGTTATATGAGTTTTCACTTTATGTTTATCTAATAATTCGGTAACTAAATCATTTGTAAATTCAGTTCCTCCATCCATTACAATTTCTTCCGGTACTCCGTAGAGCGAAAAATATGTTATCAAGGCGTTCACTAATTCAACTGAATTTTTACTTTTTATTGAAATTGCTTGTGCAAACTTAGTGAAAGCGTCAATAGCTGTCAAATATGTTTTACCCCCTATAACAAATGTATCTAAATGTACTTTTTGGAAGGGTTGGTCTATTTTTTCAGTTAAATTTAATTCCGGATGAGGCATTTGCCTATCGTATTTACTTCAGTTACAATTTTCACAACGTTTTATATAAATCGTTACCGTTTCTTTCATTTTCGGCCAATAATAACGTGTGACGTTGTAACTGCGATAATGTTTCTTTTATCCCACGATGGTTTGTCTTTCCTTCGTGATAGTTTCTGATCTTCTCAATTTGATCTTGCACATTATTTATGATTTCTACTTTTCTTAAACAGCGATATAATTTTGGACCGTTATCGTTTGTAAGTAAACTTGACAAAATTCTTTATACAATGTGTCCTGTTTAAAATAGAGATAATGTTTACCTGTTGTCATGTATTCACGCATAAATTCAAATATTTGTTCGTTATTATTTTCGCGAGGTATGTGAAGTTACAAAACTAAACTTTACTGTGCGAAAGTTTAGATTATAACTATCACTCATTTTCTTGCAATTTTACTTTTCTCTCTTCTTTAACTTGAGGTGCTTCCTTTCTTGAGGTTTTCCAAATTTTGCAAAAATATTGATGTATTTTCCATGAAAATAACAAACAAATTATTACAATGACAATTACTGTCCAAATACTGATTGGCCTTTCATGAATTTTCGTAAATTTTCTTATCTTGATCTAAACGAAATAATACTTTGACTTCATTTAAATAAGTGTATTCAATAAAATATTGAGGATTTTTAATATCGATTGCTTCATCCATTGTAGGTATTGTTGTTTTCGGTTCTTGATTTTCGTTTGAGTGTATTGTATCTTGTAATTCGTTATTTTCATTTTCTGTTTGCTTCTGAGCCATGTCCAAAGTTTCATGAGGAATTTGTTCTGTTTGATCCGTTTCCATAATACTTCTCAAAAGTTCATCGATATCGTCACTGATTTATTTGCCATAGATTCTGTTTCTATTGCATTGATTTTTATTCTTGACAATGCGTCTGCGTTGCAATTATATTTTCCCTTTTTATATATGATATCAAAATTATATTCGGCTAATTTAATTTTCCATCTTGAGAGTTTTGAGTTAGGCTCTTTTAACGAATTTAACCATACCAAAGGTCTGTGGTCGGTGTATAATGTAAACTTGCGTCCATATAAATATGGTCTAAAATACTTCGTGGACCAAATTACGGCTAATAATTCTTTTTCAATTGTTGAATATTTCTTTTCAGTTTCACTGAGTGTTCTTGAAGCGTAACATATAGGTCTGTCACTAACAACTACCCCTTGAGACAAAACTGCTCCTAACGCGACGTTGAATGCGTCCGTAGTTAAGATAAAAGGTTTAGTAAAATCTGGGTACTGCAATATTGGTTTATTCATTAAAATGTTTTTACACGTCGTAAGAGCTTGTTTATAATCGTCGTCTATTATAATTTTGACCCTTTTTCAAGACATTTAGTTAGTGGTTTAGTCACTGTACCGAAATTTTGTATGAATTTGCGGTAATAACCTATCAATCCTAAAAATGATTTAATTTCAGTAACTGTTCTCGGTAATGGATATTTACGTATCGCTTCGATTTTATCTGGATTTGGCATTACACCTTCCTTAGTTATTAGGTGTCCTAGGTATGCAACCTCTTTGCGTAGAAATTCACATTTATTTAATTGAATTTTTAAATTTACTTCTCTTAATCGTTGGAATATCTTTTCTAATTTTTCTAAATATTCTTGCAAGCTAGTCGAGTACACACTAATGTCATCTAAATAAACGTGGCATATGTCTTCCTGTAAGCCTCTAAGCACATTATCCATCATTCTTTGGAATGTTGCCGGTGCGTTCTTGAGCCCAAAAGGCATTCTTTTAAACTCATAGTGCCCTTGCTCCGTTTGAAAAGCAGTTTTAGAAATATCCTTTTCGGCCATTTCAATTTGATGGTAACCAGATGATAGATCCAGTGTCGTAAAATATTGTGATCGGCCCAGTTTATCCAAAATGTCTGTTATATTTGGGATCGGATATATATCATCTATAGTTTGATCATTTAACTTTCTATAATCTATCACCATTCTGAATTTTTGTTCTCCTGATGCATCCATTTTCTTAGGTACGATGCTGACAGGTGCGGACCATGGACTACAAATTTCTTGAATAATGTCTCGTTCCAATAATTTATTTACTTGCCTTTTAATTTCTTCCTTTTGTTGTGGCGCCTTTCTATAAGGTTTGATATATATTGGTACTTCATTTTTCATATTAAGAGTATGTTTAACTTTATTTGTGAACGTTAAAGGTAATCGTTCATCGTAACAAATATATTTATATTTGAAGCATAATGTTTTTACTGCGTTCATTTCTTCTTCGTTCTAATCGAAGTTTATTATATACATTTTCTAATCGTATCTCTTCAATTTCCTTGACATTATATGAAATTTTAGTTTGTATAGGTTTATATTCTCGATACATTTCGACAGGAATTGGTTCTTCGATATTTAATTCGATCGGATAATTATTAAAATTAGCTACTTCAGTGTTTACGTGAAAATCTTTAGCGTTCGCCAGTGAAGCTGGTATTTCTACTTCCGATGCTAAAATCTTATGATTTACTACAACGTTTGATAAATTTTTCGTTACCGGTATTTTAATTATTTTCCGTTCTCGCGGACCTAAAGTAACTTTATCATTTTCCCAATGAATTTTGATATTTCCGAATTTAGTTCGCAAAATTTTTTTTTAAACGTCCACAATTGCTCCTAGTTGTTTCATTAAATTCACTCCTATTAAACCGTCATAATTGTCTGAAAAATCAAATACGTGAAAAGTTAAGATTAATTGCGGAGGTGCTTTAAATGTCTTTAAGCAAGAAATATTAATTACATGATCATGTTTAGTAGTTGCATGTGCTGTTTGAACTGTTGCTACCTACCTGTGTAGATAAGTAGTAGTTTAACACCGGAGCGGAATTAATCCGGTGTCGCCGGCTGCTTTCAGTGGGACGGGATGGGTTCTCAGACCATAACGCGAAGGCCAATCCAGAAATAGGCGCCACTTAATTTTTTTTTAAAGGAAATTCGCGTAAAAATTAAGAAAAACACGATACGTCCAAAGCATGAAACAATTTTATTAACTGAACAAACGCAAACAGTCCAAATCAGTCAACAAGTGCTTAACACAATTAACGTTAAACGATAATGCCTAACTATTCGGATCCGAAATCAGTACAAAGTAATATAAAATGACAAAGCTAACATTCGCTTATTCTAACGCCGAAGAATTCGTTCGCCGAATTGCGTTTAAGGAATTAACGCAAGATAACAGATAAATTCCTCCGAAATGAAGTTTACGTTGCGAGCATACGCAAAATTACGTGCACAAATGTGGCTACATCAAAACCACCGTAAAGCAAATAAACGTACATGTCCGACCTGATTACGCAGCGTCCATGCATCTGTCGATGGCGACGGAGGCGGCCAGCAACGGGACACTTCCGTGGACGGGAAAAAAAAGACTAAAACCAAAACCAAGACCAAGAGCCTATAAGCGAGAAAAAAAAGAGCGAACATAAGGGCCAGATCGAGAGAAACAGCACGCAAAACTTACCTAGTCGAATAAGGCTAGGCTGGCACAAACCGCAAAATACAACGCGACTTCTTCGCCCCCCAAGTGAGCCAGTCGAATTCGGCACACAGCCGTACAAATCTACTCTCACCCCCCCAGGTGAAGTGGAACACGTAACATAGAACTTTCCGCACAAGAAAACGTGAAGCTCACGGGACGAACAGAAAATTAATGAAACATGACGCTTCCCTCGGTCGCTGGAAAAGAACAAAAAACAAACGAGAGAGAAATATTCGAACTGACCAATAGTCGATTTTCATGACATCAGCGGAAACCAATTAGAATAAAGGGCAAGGGTTACGGACACACGCACCGGTTGCGAGGGCGAATGTTTTCCCTAAAGGGAAAACATTCGAGTTCCTTTGTTTTAACAAAGGAACTCGATCATTCGTTACCATCCGTGTCGCAAAGTAGGACCCTTTAAATTGGACAAATAAACACCGCGTAATACATCTGTTTTTCTGGAATTCGCTGAATTCGCTGCTTTTCGATTTCGGTGTGGTTCTTTGTTGTGTGGGAATCGATGCTAGATGCCCTGGCGTCGATGTGAGATCGCCGCGACCGATGTTGAGGTCTCCTTGTTCGTACCTATGTTAGGCTCCGTTGTTCCGATGTTAGGATCTGGATCTTCAGCACAGAACGTTGAAACGTATCAATCACTTCCCAAATTTTATAGTCGGCGATTGATTGCTGCTGATCCTGCTGACTGCGCCAGTTAGTGTTTTCGAAATCGATTTTAGATTTTTAAGAAAACACGAAGTTACAAAACTAAACTTTACTGTGCGAAAGCTTAGATTATAACATCACTCTACAAAAGTAAAATGCATAATGTATAAAAATACAATGTGAGCAGACCTTGACCGCCGCCGCATGGGAATCTGCTTATCTTATGTAATTACAGATGTTGCTGGTACCCATAACTCGCCATTTGGACGTTATTGTTTTTTACGTATGCCGTACGGAATAAAGACAGCACCAGAAGTATTCCATAAATTATATGCTGATGTTTTTAAAAATATTGCCAATGTTGAAGTTTACATTGACGACATTATAATTTGGGCTAAGAACAAAAAAAAATATAATCTCATTTTGAGACAAGTATTTGAAAGAGCTAAAATTAGCGGAATTAAATTTAATATTGAAAAATGCAAATTTGCTCTTAAAACAGTCAAATTCTTAGGTCATACTTTCAGTTCTGAAGGCATTTAATAACAGAAATGGAGAAACCTCGTGATGTGAAAGGTGTAGAAAGATTACTTGGTATGGTTACGTATATACCGTGTCCACAGAATATGGAATATGTTATATACTGCAAAAAATACGCGTTACATCAAAAAAACCTGAAACAGGTAAATTTTTGATTTTTCTTGCGGATCCTATGACATGATTAAAATTTTAATTTCGCTTGTCATTTGTCATTAGTGACGTCATTGACAATTTTTTTAAATGGCATGACTAGGTTTCATTTATTTCAAAGAAAGCACACTACTTTACTTTTTACAATGGTATCCTACTTTTGAAGTTTTTCACAAAAGTATTCTAGTTATCCATGTTAAGGCACTACTGAACCTTCTTACTTATCAAAACATTTGCATTCTTCTAAATGTCAGAGTGGTACTTGAACTTAAAGTTACGCTTGTGATTTGGAAGATTTAAAGAAGCACGAAAGTAAAGGCGCATTTATCTGAAAAGCATCGAATTGAAATATTGATGATGTTGGGATATGGAGACAGAAGAAGACGACAGGAAGAAGTTTGCAATTTATTGAATAACGTATACCCCGAGCATCATATTTCCCAGTCTACTGTTAGTAAAATCTTGCAAAAGTTTGAAATGACCGGTACTGTCAAAGACTTGCCGAAGACAGTAAGAAATTTACCTGAAAATAATGAAAATCGTGAAAACGTTATGTTAGCTGTAGTAGAGAATCCTCATATTTCTATTCGACAAATTGCTCGAAATCATAACTTAAAGAAGTCAATTGTACATAAAGTCATAAAAAAAGAAAAGTGGCATGCGTTTCGACCCTGCGTTGTTCAAGAATTATTTGAAGATGACTTTGAACGACGAATTGAATTTTGTGAAAACATAACGCGTCGACTTGAAGCACAAAAATATTCTTTTCACAGATGAAGCAACGTTTTGTTTGAATGGAAAATAAAACAAACAAAACACACGTTACTGGGTTTCAAAAAATCCTCGCTGGTATGTAGAAGGACATACTCAATACCAGCAAAAAATCAATGTTTGGGCAGGAATTATTCGAAATCGAATCTTGGGACCCTTCTTTTTTGAGAACAATCTAACTGGAGAAACTTATTTAGACTTTTTGAGATATGAATTAGTTCCTGCTTTAGCTATTTTATATCCAAACGAAGCAGATCCGGATATACCTCATAACAGAATTTGGTTGCAGCAGGACGGGGCTCCTCCTCATTTCGGTATTAACGTCCGTCATTTTCTGAATGTTACCTTTGCCAATCGATGGATAGGTAGAGGAGGTGCAATAGAATGGCCAGCTCGTTCCCCTGATTTAAACCCGTTAGACTTTTTCCTTTGGAGCTATCTTAAAGACAGAGTATACATAAATAAACCAGAAAACATTGAAATCTTAAAAGATAAGAACAGAGATGAGAGCTATCACACCAGAAATGACTGATAATGTCATTAATGGATTTGAAAATCGAGGGTATCATTGTCTAACAGTAAATGGAATACAATTCGAACATCTTTTGTAGTTTATGAGCGGCAGTTGGATTTTTTATATTAATTGTGACCCTCGTTTGAAGATTTCATTTATTATTCGAAGAATCATTTAAATTTGTTACATTGTTTACTATTTACTGTTTTCTCAAAATTGATGAAGGATAAAATAATAACAGCTGTAGTTCTTGCCAAATGAAATTGTAATTAAATTGATTTGTTTAATTGGCAGTATTAGAGAAATAGAATATCTTATAAATCACGTGAATTATTTCAGCCTGATTGGGCCTCATCAGAGATATGTACTAAAAAATTACTTTTTTGAAAGGATAATAATTAAATTATACACTTACATATTTTTGAATTTCCAATAACCCATTTGGCCATTTGGCAATTTGGCATTTGGCAAGAACTACAGCTGTCATTAATTTCACTCAATGTTTCCATAGTTACTTACGTTATTTATTTTACTGTCACATTTTGCCTTTTGAATGATGAAACATAACTGTTCCTTTCAATTTTGCAAAATATTATGACGGTTTTTCAAAAAGTTTTCTTTCAGGGTTTGTTTTTGGGTTATTGGAAATTCAAAAATATGTAAGTGTATAATTTAATTATTATCCTTTCAAAAAAGTAATTTTTTAGTACATATCTCTGATGAGGCCCAATCAGGCTGAAATAATTCACGTGATTTATAAGATATTCTATTTCTCTAATACTGCCAATTAAACAAATCAATTTAATGATAAAATAATAGTTTTATATCATCGAAAAATCTCTGTCAAATGAGTATAATATGGGGGTACCTTATCAATTAAAAATATTTACTTTTTACTCGTTGTGCTTTTGTCTGTGAAAAAGATAACGATTGGCTACTGTTTCATGATAGAAAACTAAATGTCAAACAACTTTTATTTGAAACATTTTTTGATTAATGCATATTTATTAAAGTAGATATCTACTATATTCCATGCTTTTGGGACAAGGTGTAAAAATTTCTATTTCACGTGAAAAAAGAATGTAAACTTCAAAAGTAGGATGCCATTGTAAAGAGTAAAGTAGTGTGCTTTCTTTGAAATAAATGAAACCTAGTCATGCCATTTAAAAAAATTGTCAATGACGTCACTAATGACAAATGACAAGCGAAATTAAAATTTTAATCATGTCATAGGATCCGCAAGAAAAATCAAAAATTTATCTGTTTCAGGGTTTTGTGATGTAACGCGTATTTTTTGCAGTATATAACATATTCCATATTCTGTGGACACGGTGTATATCTAAATTTATACCGAATTTAGCTGACATTACTGCCCCTTTACGTCAATTAATTCAAAAAAGATACAGAATTCATTTGGGATAATTGTCATGATGATGTTTTAAAAAAAATTAAAACATTGTTAAGTAAAAATCCTGTCTTACAATTTTATGACATAAATAAAAAAAACACCATTAGTGTCAATGCTAGTAGTTCAGGCGTGGGAGCAGTCCTTCTTCAAAATAATCTACCAGCAGCATATGCTTCAAAATCTTTTACTACAAGTCAAAAATCTTGGGCTCAAATAGAAAAAGAGCTTTATGCAATCGTTTTCGGGTGTGAAAAATTCAGGCAATACATTTTAGATCAAACATTTAACATTGAGAGTGACCACAAACCGTTAATTCCAATATTAAATAAAGCAATGAGTGAAGTACCGATTAGATTACAAAAAATGCGGATGCGGTTACAAACTTTTGATTTTAATATTGTTCACAAGCCTGGCAAAGAATTAATATTGGCAGATGCACTATCTAGAGCAAACTTGAAAGATTGTGAAGACGATGTAAATCCTAGACTACACATACTAGATGTCAAAACTACAAGCTATATGAGTGATAGTAGGAAAGATGAATTTATTAAGGAAACAGCAAATGATGTAGAATTACAAACAGTTTTGAAATTAATCAAACAAGGTTGGCCTAATGAAATAAAAAACCTTCCAAACTGTGTAAAAGCATACCATACATTCAACAATGATATTTATGAATGTAATGGCCTTTTATATAAAAAAGATTGTATAATAGTGCCACAGAAATTACGAGGTGATATTATTGGGCCTAGAAAAAACTAAATGTAGAGCACGCGAAATTTTGTTTTGGCCAGGAATGTCAAAACAAATTATAGAAACAATTAATAATTCTAAAACATGTTTAAAATTTCACCGCAACAATACTAAAAAAACTTTACATACAAGTCAAATTCCAGATAGTCCATGGGAAATGATAGGAACAGATCTTTATAAACTAAGGGGAAAACGTATCTATTGATTACTGATTATTTTTCAAAATATATTGATGTTGTCAGTTTGAAAGATGAGACCTCTAACACTACCATAAGAGCTTTAAAGTCTTGTTTTGTTAGGTGGGGAATACCTAAAGTAGTTAGATCTGATAATGGACCACAACAAAGATTTTAAAAGTTTTGCAAAAGCTTGGAATTTTAATCACGTTACCTTGAGTCCGCGTTATCCTAGAAGTAATGAAATGGTCGAACGACAAATCCAGACCACAAAACGAACTATTAAAAAGCATACTATTGTAAAAAAGATCCATATTTAGCACTCTTAGAGTTAATGAATACACCAATTTCAAAAGAAATTGAGTCACCAAATAAAATTATTTTTGGTAAAAATGTCAGAGGAGTTATTCCTGAATTTTTAGAGATAAATAACAAAACTTATATGACACTTAAACAAAAATTAGCTGGTCGACAAAAGAATCAGAAACGATATCAGAGCCAGAGATTTACCTAAATTAGAACTCAATCAGAATATCAGAGTTCAAAATGAAGAGGGTACGTGGGACCGTGCAAAAATAATTGACAGAAACTTAAATGGTCGCGCATATACAATAGAAACAAAAAATGGTAAAACTCTAACTCGAAATCGTTACCGCTTACGTAGAGATTCGCCCAAACAATTTAATATTACACCGGAAACAACCTTTGATAATTGCGTTGAAAAGCCTACAACAAGAGTAGATAATGAAGTTGTAAATCCTGTTGTAAATTCTTCAAATACATCAAATGTTAAAATAGATCCTAAAGGTTCATCCAGTAGTATTATACAAAACCCAATTCAAATGACTAGAAGTGGCCGATTAATTAAGAAACCTAGATATTTAGAAGATTATGTTACTGAAGTTTTGTTTAAAAAAAAAAGATGTCATGATTATGATGTTATGTTTTATGTTGTGTTATGAGTTGGCTGTACCCAAGACAGTTGTTATGTAATTTGTCATAAATAAATAAACTTTATTCAACCGAATTCTGTGTGTCTACATTACAAAATTATCACCGTGTCATACGGGTCTTACTAAATGTAACTTGGCACTGTTGGTTGTACTTCCATAACAATATTAATTACTATTACTGTTATAATCTTTCATAAGAATAAATTAAATTTAAGTTTAACTAACTTTTTTTAATTAAAGCTGGTTCTTGTCCGATGAAAATTGTATCACAAACTCTTTTAAACGGACACTAAATGGCGCACAAACACTTAACGTTTCGCAGTCGTTCGACAGCTTCGTTAGAAGTGAAAAATATACACGTGCTGTCAAAATAAACAAGGTTGTCAACGGAAACTGAAAAAGTAACTTGATTTTTTTTTTTAATCTAAAAATAATTTGAACATTATAAATGTTAAAAAATTGACAGATCTATATTCTATTTAAGGAATCCAGAAAACTACAAAATGTATCGTTTAAATTTGCAAAATCAGTACGTTTATTAATAGAATTCGACGACATTTTTATTTTACACATTTCTATAAAACGTCTTTTGAAAACATTGGACTCGTAATATAAAATTTTCAAAATCAAAATTATGGTCATTTTCTAATAAATGTTCTACAAGCATTGAATGATTTTGATTATTTTTTTGGATATGATATTTATGTTGGTCTAGACGTTTTTTTTTTTAAATTTTGGCTTGTTTCTCCAATATAACATGAATTACAATTTAAACATTTAATTTCATAAACTACGTTAGGTTGTTTTAGTTTTGGTGTTTTGGTTTTTAAATTTGAGAAAATACTATTTAAATTATTTACAGATTTGCTAGCTAAAATTAAATTGTGTTTTTTGAATATGTGTTTAAATGTGTCATATAGTGGTTCAATGTAAGGTAATGTAAGGTATTTTTTGTTTGAAGTTTGTTTATTGTTATTATGGATTTTTGAATTTTGTAAATATTTAACACGATTTTTTATTACTGATTCTATAAAATTTATTGGATAAGAATTTTGAACAAGAGTCTTTTTTATTAAATTTAAATTATCATAAATGAAAAGTTTATCTGAAAGTAAAACATCATGGTTATATTGGCGTGACCTGAGGTCACGTTGATTACTTACTGTCCGTGTATAGGTCTCATCAATTTTTCTCCGTTTCGGCTCCCTGTCATGTTCATGAGAATGTGAACGTGACGTAGACGAACGTGAATGGTGTCTTCGTTTAGACGATGACATTTTCCAAGTTAATTTTAAACGTTGTCAGGAACGCTGCTTATTTCTGAAGGCGGTAAGTTTTCCGTTTTAATAGGTACACTTCAAATTTAGAAAAATAACTAAAGCATGGCCGATGGAAAGATTTATACACACTTGAGATTTTGTGATTGAAAGTTAACTTCTGACGAAGCTGTCGAACGACTGCGAAACGTTAAGTGTTTGTGCGCCATTTAGTGTCCGTTTAAAAGAGTTTGTGATATAACTTTTTTAAGTTGAATTTCATAAGCATTCCCACAAACTACAGACTACAGGATACGTAACCAAATTAGAAATGCTCAATTGGTAAAATATTTACCTCTTTCTTTGTTGTTGCCACTTTGCATGGTAAAAATGAATTATTATTTTTATTAAAATAATCATATGTAAATTGAATATGAAATAGTTTATTTAAGTTAAAGAAATATTTACCTAATGTTTTTTCTGACACTCGGGTATATTCCATATATCAGTGATTAATAAACACTGAATTATGCGCATGTGCTGTCACTTTTAACCACTTTTTAAACATTTTGCTATTCCACAAGCGCAAATGACATTGAAAAGAAGGATATGCAATTATGTTCAGTGATTATACATATTTTACAAATGAAGTTAACTAATATTTAAAATTGTAAAATAACGACCGTGTGCTTATGAAATACGTCTTCAATCAGTGATTTAAAAGCAATGGTTAAGAAGTTATTATTAAGCACAGTGTTAATAAAGTGACAAATAACCGCTGCATTATGGAATACACCTGACTGTTTCTCTGTCTTGTAGACTTGTTACAAGTAAAGACTCATTGACAATGATGTGGTCATGAGAGGCAACATTTGACTGGACGTCTGTTAAATAAAAAATTAAGAAATTATAAGTAGAACAATACCCATGTAGTTTTATACAGTTATTATTTATTTAGAATTACTGTGATACTTTTGAGTACCATTTAAACAGTCAGTCTTCCCTTTTACATTACGCATATTGGCTGCAAGAATGACACGGCCCAGACTTTTTGAACATCAACCTGATGTCAGCTCTTAAGAAAAAATTGAAATACGAAATAAACTATGTTAAAAACACAATAATAAGTTTACCATATTAATCTAAAGTAGTTGAAGATATGATTATTCAAACAATTTTGCTTCGAATTTCGAATTTTGATGGAAAAATGGAGTAGTTTTTACATATAACGTAAACTTTGCAGTTTTGAGTTATGACAACATAATTGACAAAAGGAGAAAAGCAAAAGAAAAAGAATTGATGTGAGCTACTGTCGCAATAAATATTATTTTAGTACTCAATCTATTTAATAAAAATATTCATGAATGAATGCACAAAATTAAATTTTTTCAATTATATTTAAAAATTCATAACACCTTTCTTTTTTAAAATTTTGCATATAATACAGAACAGTAATAAAAACCGCATTGTACAGGGTGGATCAATTTCGATGTCTCTTATTGGCATTTCTGTAACTATAAGAGATAGAAAAAAACAAGTGGCCAAGTCTCGATCTCTTTTTTAGAGATAAAGTCAATAGTGTAAACAAAAATTGGCCATCTTCTTTTGTTTTCGAGTTATAAGCCAAAATTGAGATTTTCGACTTTTCGTCAATCAGTCATATCTCGTTTATTTTTGCAGATATTAAAAAACTGTTTTGATATTATTAGGACACTTTTTGGAATACAACTCGGCGGTGTAGTTGGTTTTTTGATATTTAATGAAATTTTCGAGTTATAGCATAAAGTTATATTTTTTTAAATGGAAATAATAGTAGACAATGTCATCATTAAATAGAAAGTCTTTTTCTGTTTTCAAAAATATATACTTTGTTGGGTTTATTTCTTACAGTTAATACATAGAATAAAACGCCTTTTTTATTATTTTTGGAGCATTCTTTTCTTAGTAGGCTAGTTTCAACAAAAGCCGACAATTTTCTTTTGTTTCTATTAAATATTAACAAAGTTTTAATGATTGGGTAGCATAAGAGTGAGAATTATTACGATGAATATAAGAGATAGAAAGCTAGCGCCGATAGAGCTGGGTTGGGTTACAACATCAGTTAACTGCGTGGCAGTTAATTATTAGTTAGTTATTATTTTCTGGATTTTAAGTTATTTATTGTGATATATCAAGAGTTGTGTTTATTATCTACTTACATTTCAATATTCTTTAACTTTTTCTGCAATAATTTCTTATTTTTAAGATATTTTTAATTTATACGTATAATTTAGTTCATTATCCCATGAAATGCATATTTGATCGAAAAAAATGCGTTTTAAATGAAGTTACATAATTTCGAATTTGACCCAAACCACATGGTATCGGTATTGTTATAATCTTTGTGACTCTTAGAGGATGCTCGTTCTATCTTTCTTTCTCTTTATGCGGTGCAACTGTCAAAATACTTGAGCAAGAGTTGATATTTAATAAAGACAAACAAAAAAAATTGTCGACCTTTGTTGAAACCAGCCTACTAAGAATAGAAAGCACCCAAGAATAATAAAAATTTTATTCTATTAATTGTAACAAATAAACCCAACAAAGTATATATTTTTGAAAACAAAAAAAAAATCTCTATTTAACTGCCTACTATGATTTCCATTAAAAAAATATTACTTTATGTTATAACTGGAAAATTTTATTAAATATCAAGAAACCAACTACATCACTTAATTGTATTGAAAAAAGTGTCCTAATAATGTCAAAACAGTTTTTTAATATCTGTAAAAATATACGAGATATGCGCGATTGAGGAAACTCGAAAATGTCAATTTTTGCCTATAACTCGAAAACAAAAGAAGATACCCAATTTTTGTTTAGTTTATTGACTTTATCTCTAAAAAAGAGACATCGAAATTGATCCACCCTGTACATATATTCACAAGTAATGAACATAATATTCACAATATTGTAAACTTAATGTCTTTTTCATCTAATATTCTCATATTACTCTCTGCTTCTGTTTGGTTGGTACTTGTTGATGGAACTGGTTCTATAAAATGAAAGAAGTAGGTACATTTCTAAAATTAAAATATTCTATATAAAATATAAACAACTACTTTTACCTGTTAGAGGAATAGCATTACGATGTAATCTTGGATTTCCTGGAGATTTATTTTTTACATCAAAATGTGCAGAAAAAACAGGATTACAATGGTGATATGAAGAAAACAATTGCGCATCGCATTCTCAAAATAATTGCATGTGTAAAGTTTTTTTTAATGGAACCCCCTGTATTTTTTGTTGACAAATGAAAGAACATCAAATTATAAATACAAATTACTCTTTACTATTTTTCCTTAAAAGGAATAATAAAGAAGACAATTGAATCGATTCATTTAACTGTTTTGAGCATCCCTACTGTTACCATTGTTGAAGGTAGTAAACTAAACTTCGCAAATGTTTCACCATTGAATTTTTCAAAATTCCAAGAAGTTGGTACAATTTATGAAAATTAGAGGCTGTTGCGTGTGCCATGCGAAAAATTAAAAATTGAAAATTTACTGTATCGCGTTTACCACGCTAACTTTTAATTAGATATTTTTTTATTAAAAGCGCCGAAGGTTTCCATGTTACGAATATGTGGACCTAGTAATTTCCGTTAAATAATTACTGATTTTTTTTAAACAAATTATTGTGAAATTATAATCGTCATGCAAACTCTCCTGATGATATAAGTAGATGAACATTCGAAGGTTTTTAATTCGACGTATAGCACAGGGATTAGAGGAAAATGTGTTTCACTGGTAAAGTGTTCCTGATTCTACTGGTCATATCATGTAAGCTTATGTTTTATTATTTATACAAACTTTTATAATTTTCAGATCTTTCACATTTGTTTGATAAAACTATTTGAATAATTACTACATAATTCTTTGTTCCAACTACTTTTAATTTTTTAATTTTATTTTATTCAATGCGATTTCATTATTCCTTTCATTTTTCAAATCGTCAGCAATTCTTCTGTTTATTATTTTTCATTTATTATTACTCTTACAACTTCGGAATTTAACATTACTTCCAAGTTTACTTTATATTTATTCCTTGGGTTATCACTGTTGTACATTTCAGTTTATTTTGATTCAAATTTCTACAACTTTTCCTCAGTCCATTGAGTTCTGTACTCAGTTGCGGTTTTATTATCTATATCTTCATCTGATTAAATTCAAGAAAGAATAATTATCATGAAAAGTTAAATACATTAACAAATAATGTTTTACAAAGCAGCCCTGCACAATCTCTATAACCTTCCTCTTAGGCGAAATATTACGAGCTTTTAAACTCTTTTTCAGTTGAGGGGAGAAATAAGAAAGGTGGTCCTATGAAGTCGAATTTTAAGAATGCAATAGCGAATTATATTCATGGCGATATGGATTTGTGTTCATTGCTCTCGACATCCTTTATTTTTGGAATGTATTTATGGCCCTCACCATAACCGCTACTTTATGTATAATTACGGGGTTGAAATGATCACCTATTCTACTCTCTTGTACAAGTGCTTTTCTACCCACTGATATTTCTAATTTCTCTAGATTTGTTTATTATAGGCATCAAATTTGGTTCAATGAATAAAATACTCGAATTTCTTTAACAAATATATTAAAGGTGAAATAGTATTATAAACAACAAAATCAATAAGGAAAATACAAACAATACAATTCAAAATTAATTCGAAGAGAGAAGAAACGGTATTCTGTACAACGAAAGCTTTTGTTACTTTTTGAATTCTAAGTAGTTAAAATGATTTTTTTAGCTCACCAAACGTGGAGTCTGTTTATATCTTCTCGTAATCCAAAATTTTGGGACATCTCAATTTTAATGTTGAAGACGTTTCGCTTACGACTTACTCAAATTTATATAAGAAAACTGAAAATACTCACGTAAAGAATAGTTTTTTTTTTACTATCGAACGCGTTGGGGAGAGTTAATTAATTTTTCACGAAAATCAAACTTGTAGAAAATCGCAGAGTAAAGATGGAAAATATCAGACGGAAGTGGAACATTTCTCCCTTGGGCGGTAGTATTTAAAACATTGTTATTGGGCCTTGTAAGTGAATGGCTGACATAATGAACTAGGGTAAAGTTGATATACAACGTGTCCATCGAGTGTGGTTTTCTTTTCTGGTGTCTAAACCATTTAATACAGAAAAAAATTTCAAACGCTATCATCCTCTAATAAAAAAACTCTATACGTTAAATTTATTTGCAATTACACAGGGTGTTTATTTTGCAAGTGTCAGCAAGTACCTTTAATATTTCAAACGGAATACCCTATTATATATTATTACGAATTTTGATAGATCTATTAATTTGGAAAATATTTTATTAACATATTTCTATACCTAAACCTACTATTTACCGAGATAAAGGTTGTCAACGAAGAAACATCTTAAATGCAGACCCTTACTAAATTGCTTTTAACTTGCTTAATTGAAGAGTCTTCATTATCAGTTATCAGCGTGTAATTACACATGCTTTAAGCTAAGTAACACTATATTAAACAAACCTGAGGATTACGCAGTTTGTTGGTGATTGGCAGTTCTTTCTGCTGAATTTAGAAGTGAAATATTTCAAGTTTTTCTTATGGAACACCCCATACCTATAATCATCGACCGATGTAGAATTAAATTTGCTATCTTTTTGCTAAACAAAGTCCTATACCTAAAACCTACGGTTTGTGAGATAATTCTGGTTTTCATTCTGCTTCATGATTTTTGTCATTTTTAGGGTGCCATGTAAGAATATTATTAGAAATAACATTTGCAACACTGCCTGTTCTTTCAAATCTTTCCTTTAATTTATTAAATTTATTAAGTCTTTGCATTTGGCTGTCTTCTATCAGGAAATCGTTGAATATAAATTTTAAAAGCTAAAAGGCAATTTTGCTGACATTCATGGCACCCTAAAAATAACATAAATCATGAAGCAAAAAGAAAACCAGAATTATCTCACAAACTGTAGGTTTTAGGTATAGGACTTAGTTTGGGAAAAAGATAGCAAATTTAATTCTACGTCGGTTGATGATTTTACTTATGGGGTGTTCCATAAGAAAAACGTGAAATATTTCACTTCTAAATTCAGCAGAAAGAACTGCCAGCCACCAACAAACTGCGTAGTTTTCAGGTTTGTTTAATATAGTGTTACTTAGCTTAAGGCATGTGTAATTACACGTTAATAACTGATCATGAAGACTCTTCAATTAAGCAAGTTTAAGCAATTTAATAAAGGCCTGCATTTAAGATGTTTCTTCGTTGATGGCATTTATCTCGGTAAATACTAGGTTTAGGTATAGAAATATGTTAATAAAATATTTTCCAAATTGATAGATCTATCAAACAACATAATAATATATGGGGAATTCCATTTGAAATACTAAAGATACTTGCTGACACTTGTAAAATGAACACCCTGTGTAACTGCAAATAAATTTAACGTATAAAAAACGGCATAAAAAAATAACTGAAACAGGTAAACATCAAGGCTTTGCATATGTCAAAACTGTTAAAAATAATACTTACAAATACCAAGGAATACTTAAAAAATGCTTCTAGAACTTCATATGTAGTTGGCCATATGTCCCACACTGTATGTGATTTATGCCCTCTTCCATGATATACAGTGAGAATTTTTTAGCGTAGAACATATGTATCTTTACTACAATATTGAAGGTGAATTTTTTAAAATCGAACATAGGCTTAATATGTATGTGGGCTTCGTTACTATGGACACCATTCGTAATTGTTTGTCTAGCACTGAAACTCTTTTTCCGAAATAGATAAAAACAATCATTAATCAATGTTCTGGAAGTTTGAAAACATATCCCAAACGGTCATAAAAATTGTTAATTGCCTTAAACTGGATCCTGCTCGATACCAGTTGTAGATTTGTATCCTTTCATTCGTTGAATGTATGTTAAATTGCATTGTCAAACGTGTGAAAGAAAAATAATGACAATTAATGTTAACCACAACCAAGGTTACCAAGTACTTTTCTGCTTATGTTCGATTTAAAAAAAATCAGTAGCACTTGTTTGAATTGGCTTCCGGTTGGAACCGCGTCACGTTGACTTCTACTGCCGAAGTTTCGTTCTTCATTGCAGAAGAACTTCTTCAGGGCTGCTGCTGCTGGTGGTGTTGCTGCTACTTCCGCCGAAGTTTCGTTCTTCATTGCAGAAGAACTTCTTCAGGGCTGCTACTTACTTACTTACTTACTGGTTAGTCGTTGAGACTCGTTGAGTCGTTGAGACTCGTTGAGTCGTTAGTCTCAACGACTAACCAGAAGCAGCAGCAACACCACCAGCAGCAGCAGTCCTGAAGAAGTTCTTCCGCAATGAAGAACGAAACTTCGGCAGTAGAAGTCAACGTGACGCGGTTCCAACCGGAAGCCAATTCAAACATGTACGACGGCCGCGGAAGCCTTCAAGTTAAATCAATAGCACTTATGTATGTTCTACATTAAAAAGTTCTCACTGTATAATACTTGGTAATATTTTATGAAGATAATTGACAGAGTAATGCAAATAGTTAAATAATAGTTATTTATTGAATAAGTGTTTTAGAGAGCATTTTCTTAAGTGGATAAAATGCATCTAAAATACGCATGCAATGGGTACAACGTTTTATCCACAATCACCACATTTATGGAATCAGAATGAGCGAAATTTAATTAAAAAATATTCGTATTCTTAAAATGAAACGTGACATACCTACTGGTTGCTATGGTACGTTGTTTATTATTATCCACTAGTGGAGTATAGTAGCTTTATTCTACTAGTGGATAATAGGTCACTTTAAATGCTTCATAAGTGTGGATAAAAATCCAATTATAATGTGATAGTGAATAAAATATAATTTCTTTTTTCTTCTTTCGTACAAAATATGACAAAAATTAACATTCATAAGGAATATATTTTATATAAAACATTATTTTTTTAATATCAATTTTTTAACAGTTTTCATTTCATAGCTTCCTTCTTTTTTGTTCTCGTCCATATATACCGTATGATCTTTTAAATTTTAGATAAAGGGAGGCCGTGAAAACAAAATGTATGACATAAATTAGCAAATACAACAATTCATTTTTAACCCGTCGTGATCTCTCTTATTAGTACCTATATACTCACTGACTTAACGTTTCGCCGCTATTTAGTGTCCGGTTTAAAGATTTTGTGATAAAATTTTAAAAATCATACGGTATTACATTGATTTTCGTACATTGTACATGTTTCACGAATCCATGAATTATAGCCGATATACTTGATCCAATCAGTATTGAGTTTCGTACGATAGAAGTTTTCCAAATATTCTGCGCAATCCACGTCTTCGTCATTGTTACCTTTATTTTGTTTAGAAGAGGATTTCGCTAAAAATACTGATGTTCATGGTAACGCCTCTTTTTCCGTCTTTGCTTTAGATAATTTCTTTAGTTTTTCCTATGGTGACTTTGCTTTTGATGGTTCTGCTTGAGTATTTTTCTTAGTCGATTTATTTTCTTTTTTCTTTTGTTAGTTAATTCTTATTTTTTTTTCTCTATACTTTCAGCAGATGTAAGTACTTCGGCACTTTGTTTTCGCTTATGCGCTCGTTGTGGTACCGTGAGAAAGGGAGAAACTTCATGAAGATATTTCGAAGGGTCGACTTTGGTTCTTCAACTATTTCAACATTAGAAGATGATGAACATGCGATATTTTTTACAGCGGTTGAATAGTTATCTCTGTTACACCATGTACATCAGTGTCTTCTTGCGTTGTAAAATACTTTACTATATTAACGAAAAAATCTTCTGAAAGATCTAATAAATTTGATGTTTGTTGTTCATCGTTTATATTTACTCAGTACCTAATTTTTATTTCCATTTGCTTCTTTTTGTTGTTGAATTTCAGTAGAGCTAGAGCATTGATTTGCGGTATTTGATATTTTGAAAAAATCGTCTGGTACTGCTTGTGGTCGAAATGGATAAATACCCGTGGTTTCAAATCCAGAAATTCCATTACCAAATGTTGCTGCTTTCTTCCAAGCTTCACCAATCAATTGACCAATATTATATCTACTTACTTTTCTCTCTTTGTTTTGAAATATAAATGTTTGAGTGGGTTGTTTAAAATAGTCCTTTAAGGGTTTAAAGAAACTTTTATCTAAGGGTTACAAGGCTTGGGTGGTATAACTCGGAAGGCAGATAATAATAATATCATTTTCATCTGCAAGTTGCAGCAATTCTAATAAACAGTGGGATGTACGTCCATCCAGAATGAGTAGACACTTACCTAGTCCCTTTCTTGCCAGAAAATGCTCTTTAGATCATAAGAATGTTACTTCCAACGTTCGGCCTGGATACTCTGCTGGAGTGTAGCTCTACATCTATGCCCGATGTATCACCATATCTTATAGCCTCCTCTTCTTTTGGTGCGGTGCACTGTTTTCTAGATCAACTACTCCGGGATCTTGTTGTTGCTTCCGTATTATAATATTAATTTTCTCTAGTTTTTGTTTAGTAATGTTTATTCACTTTTAGTTTTGATTTTTTATTTTAGGTTTCGATTTAAATGAGGCAGGACTATTATCTGCAGTAGGAGACATCATTACCAACGTCACAACCACTGTAAATGGCATTGTAACTGCAAATTTATCTGCAGTAAATAATTTACTAAACGGTATCATCGTAAATAATCTGGCCTCACTTATTGCCAAGGCTGGAGTCCTCAGTCCAAGTTGCAACAACATTTTAATCGACAGAGTGTGTCCTAATCCAAACATTACATTCTGGCTCTACACGAAGTAAGTGTAATCTTAACAAATTATCAAAATCACTTAAATAAGGTATGTCGTAATTAAAAATTTACAGTACCACAGATGCCTACGAACTAAAGGAATACGACGCAGACAATTTGAGAAACGCTCCATTTATACAGGATGCTCCCTTAGATATAATAATTCACGGATACACCGAAAATAAAAGCTCCACACCGAATCCGGAAATAAGACCAGGTACTAATGAATATAGCCCACAGCATATGTAATTTTAAAAGCCTTTTATTTCAGAATACCTTTCAATAGGGCACAATGTGATCTCTGTGGATTACGGTCCAGCAGCTACAATACCGTGTTACATTCAGTCAGTCATTAATTTTCCGACAGTTGCAAATTGCACGGCAAGGTTCATAATTGCTCTTCTGCAGAACACCAATGTCACGATCGAATCTGTTCACATTATAGGATTAAGTCTTGGCGCGCACGTGGGAGGATTAACCGGAACTCTTTTAACTACTGCAAATGAAAACCTTCAACCAAAACGTTTGACAGGTAATGTTGCTTAAAATTTAATTGATTCTAAATATACTTGAGAATAAGAAACCAGCAACCTATTTATTCATATGTAATATAACTTTTTTTTGTGGTTATTATCACTGAAATTTGCACCAATAAAAAATATACGAGTAAATGCACAAGGTTTCTTGGACATCTACATAAGTATTTGCAGTTATATGGATGGTTAATCTGCAATAACCGGAGGTATTCCTGCGATGTTATAATGGGTTTTCAATAAAATAAAATTACCTGTTTCTTTATTTATTATTTACTTTTGAACTTACTTGTGCAACAAATATACGATTTCGTTAAATAAATAATTCAAATTCGATAACACCTGTATAAAACTTATAAGACAATTTATTCTGGGTTTGTAGGCTTGGATCCGGCTGGTCCTCTATTCGAAACACATTCGTATGTAACACGTGGTTCTGCAAATTTCGTGGAAGCAATTCACACAAATATTGGCTTTAATGGAGAGGTCGTTTCAGATGCACATATAAATTTCTATGTGAACGGTGGCGTCGACCAACCCGCTTGTGGTAAGTATTTTAAAATAATAATAGGAATAGGATAGAAATACTGATATAATGTATGTAGGCATGTTTATTTTAAGCATAGTTCAATATCAAACAGTAAAAGAGGGAGAATTAACTTTTTTTTAAAAGTTTGTTCCACGTCGGATACAATGCAATGAGATCTATGAGCATCCTCCGTACAGCAATTTGGGCTTTTTCTAACTTTAAAATGAATCACAAACTCTTTTAAGCGGACACTAAATGGCGCATAAACACTTAATTTAATTTAAAATTAATATCACAAAATCTTTTAACCGGACACTAAATCGCGCACAATACACTTAACGTTTCACCGTCGTTTGACAGCTTCGTGAGAAGTGAAAAATATAAACAAGCTGTCAAAATAAACAAGGTTGTCAACGGAAACTGAAAAGGTATATTGTTTTTTTTTAACATAATAAATATTTTATTTTAAAAAATGTTAAAAATTGACAGATCTATATTCTATTTAAAGAATCGAGAAAACTAGAAAATGTATCGTTTAAACTTTAATGAATTTAGTAAGTCTTGTATGAATTGGTGTCATGTGTAGAGATCATCATGGATACTTTGAAAAATTGTCGTTGCGTATAAAGAACGGTGGTCACAAAGTGGAGCCTCGAGGTACCCCAAGTTTGCATAAAACTGAATCTGTTAGGTCTTAAACGGACGAGTTTTAAAAATTTCTTTCGTATATATAAAAAAATATAGGACATAACGTTGAGCCTTCAGGTATTCCGGCCAGTTTACGTGGGTTTTTTACATTTCGCGAATCTTAAGTACGATATTGCGTACTTGTTGTTTAGAGTCGGCGAGCCTCTAATGAGCGAGTTAATGAGATTGCGTAAGTCGACGAGGGCAGGCGAAAACAAGCCAGCGGTGAAAGTCCATGAAATATATGATCTTGCAAAATCCACGACGCCGCCTTTGGGGGAACGAAACAATGGCGTCGTTATTATGGGCGATCCGATGGTGCACGACCACCGTGTTCATTCCGAGATACATTCCATGAACGAGGGAGAAGGCGGAAAAATCGACGGAGACTTTCACAAGGCACCATCGCCAATTAGAAGTTTGATTTATATAATGCGCCGGAAAGACGTTTATGGTATTGCATCGACCTGGGGAAGACAAAAAAAAATATTCACAGAATTGAAAGCCTTCAAAGCTTTTGTGGAAAAGTACATTTCTTGTTTAAATGTCACTTGAAACTAACTTGCACGTTAAAAGACTTTGACATTCGGGCTCGTCTCGCGGCTCTCATTTGACATGTCTCACGATAGGGTTTCCTTTTTTCATAAACAACTTCGACGATAAGTCGGCCATATTGGATGTTAAAGTGACGTGACGCGGATGATCGCGTTCGTCTGTTCAAGAGCTTTCATTTGATGGGTCACACGACATACGTACGTACATCCCTTTTTTTCCGATCGTAACTCGCCAACTCGGCTATCTTCGATTTTAAGTGGGCGTTACGGTTTTCAATTAAAATGTACATCATGTACATTGATTAGTATGTACTGTTTACAGTAGACTAATTTCTGTTAATTTAGCTCGGGAAGGAACACTTATTGCGGATTTCACAAACGTTACTTTTTTTTATCTGTGGTGATTGCCCAACGGGGTCCTAAGTCAAAGACTTGTCAGGACCTCAGGAGCGGGAGTGTATTTGAGCGTGTGTAAAGTGGCTTTATTACTTCCAACCTCCTCGCCGCTTAAGGGGAAGCAGTGTCGAATTTTATCCCCAACACTGAAAGGTGCCTGAAGTCGATACCGACCACCCCCGAGAAAAATCCCGAGTGCGGTTTGAACCAACGACCATGCGATTGCAAGGCCGGTCCTCTTACCACTGGACCGTTAAATGTAATCATCAATGATTAAAGTTAAGTGATGTTTGTGAAATCCAGTGTTATAGTTTCACAATTAATGAGTGTATTTACATAATCAAAATAACGGCGTTGGGGTTGGTCGCGAGACCCGAACGTGCGACACATCAAACCTAACAAAAAAAAAACAAAGTTCAATATAAAGATCGGATCGCGTCCTCGCTCTACGACGTTCCTTCACAAATAAATAGTTTGAAATGTTAACATATAAATTTAACTGAAATAACATATTCCTTAGTTGGTTGTGCCTTCGGCCTGTAATGAGTAAATAAATAGGAACATAAGTTTAAATCGAAATAGAACTTAACCTAAACAATAATAATTAAAATAATTAACTAATTAAAAATACTTTGCCGGGTGAATAAAAGAAACATGGCCATAAAGAGAAAAACGTACACAAATCAATTTCGCAAGAAAAAATATGAGTTGCAATTAAAAAATAATAATAATAAAAAAATGAAAAGCGCCACTTTGTAGAAAACGATTAGCCATTAAATTTTTATTCGAGACTTTTTTTCGTTAAACTTATAATAACGGTACATAAACATGATAAACGATAAACCGTCGAAAGCGCCATCTCTTGAGAAATAAGCGAACTATGTCTAATTTTAATCTACAAAAAGAATCATTCGCTTGTTGCAACTTTTCAAAAATGTCGACCGAAATGTTTATCTTCACTTACTTTATCACTGAAACGATTATTTATTAGCAACAGTGAAGGGTCGCAAGCGCCGCGCCATCTCTCGAAGCAAAATCTGTACGTTTGTTAATAGAATTTGACGACATTTTTATTTTACACATTTCTATAAAACGTCTTTTAAAAATATTAGACTCATAATATAAAATATTAGTATTTAAAGTTGGTTCTTGTCGATGAAATTTGTATCACAAAATCTTTTAACCGGACACTATATCTCGCACTATACACTTAACGTTTCACCGTCGTTCGACAGCTTCGTCAGAAGTGAAAAATATTTTTCACTATTATTCACTTCTGACCAAGCTGTCGAACGACGGTGAAACGTTAAGAGCGATCTTCCCGTACGAGGAGCGGCGGTTTTCGTACTCCCCTTAAAACCTTTTCTCCCACTACAAAACTAATAGGGGAAGTGAAATCTAACAAGGATAGTGTGTCCCGTCCTCGTTATCTTGTTGTCATTATAGGTCATAAATATTTCGTTAAGTATGCGATTATGAAAAGAGCTAGCATGCAAGGAAGTAAGAGAAAAAAATGGAAGTATTAGTATTAGTATATCGGGTATTCAATTTGAATTGCCCAACATTGCTAATTTTAAGATTGAAATTCGGTTAAATTAGCAAAGATTCTCTGATTTTCATGCTGATTCTGAATTTATAATAAAAAAATAATTTAAAAACATCATTTTCAATTGTACCTAGGCTTTGTTTATGCGCAAAATTAAGTTGTCTTAATAATTAACAGTTTATGCCTATGTAATGTACAGCCTCAATCAAAACTAATGAAACGTTCAAAACCGAAACACTGTAGTCAGAGAGAGAAGATACCGAGCACACTGAGTGAGATGAAGCCTTATGGCGAACGAATGTTTCCGAAGTCCTTCAGAATCCCACAACACGTTGTGCTCTCTCTGACTCGGCACCGTTGCACTCTGACTATAGCGTTTCGGTTTTGAACGTTTTATTACTTTTCATTGAGGCTGTACACGTTCATTTATGTGTACACGTAAACAAATAAATGAACATGTAAAGAGAGCATCACGTTAGCAATTTCCTTTGAATTTATATCAATTAAAATGAACAATATTCCGCCTCGTGCTTATTCTGTACATTTTATTTTCATTGAAAGACTCCCAAATTGTACTCAGACAAATACACAATATTAGAAATTTACTTTAGTTGATTATATTCAATCCACCATAAACGTAACCTATTCATTTAAACATACACGGTGGTGATAAAATCACGCACCAAGCTCTTAATTTGTTTATTTAATGTTTTTCTTGCAAAATCTTGAAAAGGTAAATTTATAATTTTAAGGACACATTTTAGTATCTTCTTGATCGCCATTTGTTTTTCCGCAGTGACGTCATCCTTAATTTTTTTTAATAGCAACCCTAACTTTTTCATGCATACTTTGATCGCCCTTCTTGTTAGCAAAATTGCGATATAAAAAAATTAGTACCTTACACATTAAATTTTTCAAAACAAATAGACAATAAGATTCAAAAATACGATTTTATTTTACTATAATAATAATCTCGAAATTGTAATCAAATTCCCCAAGAATCAGTTGTTCTGATTTTCAGTGCAGCATAACATAAATTCTTGATAAAATTTCAGACGACGGTAAGGATCTTGTTTTTTTCCGAAAAATTTGTTATGTAATGTACTATTTTACTAAAAGTTAATGATGACATCAGAGCGGAAAAACAAATGCCGATCGAGAACAAATTTTTGCACTAAAATGTGTCTTTTTAAAATTAAAAATTTACCTGTCTCAGGATGTTGCAAAAAAACAGTCAATAAACAAATTATGAGCTTGTGTCGGACTTTATCACCACTCTGTTTTATAATATCTACTATTTTCTTTAATAATATTGTTCATTTTAAATAAATTAAAAGCTATAAATAAATTAAATGCTTTCTTTCATTTCTTTGTTGTTTACATGTATAGACAGATAGGTATAATTTTTTGTCAATTATTTCGATTTTTACTTGATTTTGAATATAAACCTACTAATGAGAAAATGATTTTTGCAATTATATTATTATATTGTGCACCAACTAAAAAAATTTTGTTATGAAATGTATAAAACTGTTCATTTTAACTAATATAAATTCAAAAGAAATTGTTAAAATTGATGCTTTATTTCATTTATTTGTTGTTTACTTGCATATTAGATAGATATCATTTGTCAGTTATTTAGGCAACTTGATTTTATAAATGAACATGGCCTACTCATTTAATACTGTTTTTTAAAAATTATTTCATTATACATACAGTGTGTTCCCAGATGGACTAAAGAAGAGGGAAAGCTTTTCTATTTTCAACTTTAGAGAAAAATATTATTCTTTATGAAAGCTTTAGCTTGTTCGAAAACCATTAATTTTCTGAACAAAATCCAGAAATTGTTTTTCTTAAGTAAAATAAAGGAGAAAATTCTAAAAATTTAAAGCGAAAAATTTGTTCGGTAATGAATTAATAAAATCACGACATCTCTTATCGCAATTGTTAGTCAGCTAAGAGATGAAGCCAGTATGGTCAATTTTTTTTCAACAAGATGGATGTCCTGTCCATTCTATCATGCCAATTTTACAATACTGTAAGAAATATTTTGAAAGAACATTTTCTAAATAAATGGATTGGTTGTAAACTGGCCAGCTTCTTCATCGAATTTGAATCCATTGGACTATTTTTGTGGGGATATTTTACGCTAATAATTTAGAAAACGATGTTTCAGTTTTAAAACAAAAATGAGAAATGCTGTCATTTCTATCACGGACAATGTTGTTAATAATGTTTATAAAGAATTTTTGTACACAGTTGAAACCTGTGTTGAAATCGAATAAAATACAGTCGAACCTTCATGATTCGAATCTCAAGGGACCGGAAAATTACTTAAATTAGTTGTAGAAATTTTGAGTTAAAGAATGAAATTTCAGTTGTACATAATGTGTAAACATCAGTAAACCTCGACTTACAGAAAATTTTGAGTTGTGGAGGTTTGAGTTATAGAGACGCGACTGTAAATATTTTTCCATAATTTTAATTTTTTATTTCAAGAAAAACAAAATCTGGTTTGTCTAAAAATTAATGGTTTTCGAACAAGCAAAAACTTTTATAAAGAATTACATTTTTGTCTAAATTTGAAAATAAAAAAGTTTTTCCTCTTTTCAGTCCACCTGGGGACCCACTGTATATTGTAAGCACATTTTAGAAATGTTGATATCGCAGTAAAGAGAAAGAAAATCTCTCTACCCAATGAATTAAAAAAATTAGTACATTACTATTTAAAAAAATATGGTTGTACAAATATTTTAACAAGTAGCAGTGCAATTGTTTTTTCTTTTATTAAAAATTTAGAATCTTAGTAAACGTCGATTTTTTTTATCCATGGCTCCTCGTAAGCCATGGTGATATAATGCTATACACCAACTATGTACAAATGTCGCCATAACTTTTTTATTATTAATTTTAAGATGAAATAGCAAGCATTATTTGTAATTAAAATTTAATGTTTTTTCATTTGCCAACAAAACATGGTGGTCTTTTACAAACAACTACACTTCTGCAAGTATTCTGAGAACGCGATAAGTAATAATTTTTTTCCGATCATCACTGTAATCCTGAGCAAAAACAGTTCATTTCTGCTCATTTAACGACTTCGCAACTTTGATCACCCTGTATATTAATTAATTAATTAAAATTAATTTATTATTAATTTATTAATTATTAATTAATTAGTCTGTCCTTTTTCAGAACACAAAATTAAGAAATTCAATAACACCTACAATGAGATTTCGTAAAACAGTTATAGATTTGTAGTAAAGTAGGTGCTTTTTAAACCACGTTTGAAAGTTTCTCGATAACGAATATGAAATTTTTTATACACCTCTGTAAACATAACATGCCATAAGTTTACAGGCAAACTTGGATCCCATTAATTTATTACTGTTTCTGTGTCACTTCAATACTACGTTATACTCGTCACTCCTAGAAAGGAGAGGGGATTGGTTCGACTTTCAGTTCCTTCAAATTTGACGAATTTATATTGTTTGCGGAATTCGATGCAGCTAGCACATTTTTTTATCAAAATACTTAATAATTTACATATTTATAGAGAAATGTCTGCTCTACAAAACGTCTGTTTTACATTTTTATTATTTTAACAAGAAGTACCAGAAAAAAAATGTTAAAATTGATCTACAAAATGCTGAAACATCTTAATTAATATCTATTAATTGACAGACAATATTGATTTTTTTAAAACAGACGTTTTGTAGTTCATAATTTCTTAAGGAAGTACGTAATTTTCTTTCCGCATTATCTTTCATAATAAAGGCGCTACATGTAATTCCGTTTCGTAAAAATGCATTGAAAACGCCCTATACTGAAACGGAAAGATCGCTCTTAAGTGTATAGTGCGAGATTTAGTGTCCGGTTAAAAGATTTTGTGATATAAAATATTAGTGTTTTCAAAATCAAAATTATGATTATTTTCTAACGAATGTTCAACAAGCATTGAATGATTTTGATTATTTTTTTGGATATGATATTTATGTTGATCTAGACGTTTTTTTTTTTTAAATTTTGACTTGTTTCTCCTATATAACATGAATTACAATTTAAACATTTAATTTCATAAACCACGTTAGGTTGTTTTAATATCGGTGTTTTTGTTTTTAAATTTGAGAAAATAATATTTAAATTGTTTACAGATTTGCTAGCTAAAATTAAGTTGTGTTTTTTGAAAATGTGTTTAAATATGCTATATAGTGGTTCAATATAAGATAATGATATGTATTTTTTTGTTTGAAGTTTGTTTTATATTATTGTAGATTTTTGAATTTTGTAGATATTTAACACGATTTTTATTTACTGATTCTATAAGGTTTATTGGATAAGAATTTTGAACAAGAGTCTTCTTTATTAAATTTAAATTATCACAAATGAAAAGTTTATCTGAAAGTAAAACAGCTCGATCTGTTAAAGAAATAATTGTTGCAATTTTATAGTTTTTAGATGTGTAAGAATGAAAATTAATATATCTACCTGACCACGCAGGTTTATGAAACCAATTTGTTATTAATTTGTTATTACGTCTGATGATATTTACATCAAGGAAACTTAGTGAATCGTTAATTTCTTGTTCTACTGTAAATTGCAATCTATTATGGAAAGAGTTAAATCTACTTAAAACAAAGTCTATATAAAATATAAAGTTAAATTAAAAGGTAATGAGTTAATGACACTTTTTTCTAGTTCCTGCATTTTTTTCTTTGGAAATGTCTGTAAAATCTTTAATCTCTATCCACCTATCATTAATGCTTTTTAAAGCTAACTCTTTTGGAATGTTAGTAAACAAAGAAACAACATCTAAAGAAATTATAATACAGTTATTTGGTATATCTATGTTTCTTAATTTATCTACAAGTTCAAAAGAGTTTTTTATAAAGTATTCTGATTTACTAGTAACTTGAGTAAGAATTTTTGAAACAAATTTTGATAGATTAAGTTGTTTACATTACATGTCGTTTTAATTATTTTACCTGTTTTACTAATATAGACGGTGATGTCAAATGCAGTCACGAGATATCATCAAATTACTTTGGAGAAGCGATAAACTCGACGATAAATCCCACAAAAGGTTTCTACGGATTGCCAAATCTCGGTCTTATTTGCACAAGCAGCAACCAAGTCCTTATGGGTCCTTACACTCCTCCAAGGTAAACGAAGAGCGAAACTTTTCGTTGGTCTAATTACGTGATTTTAGGAATTACACTCCGAATAGTTACTATTTGAATACGGCGAATGAGTCTCCGTTTGGTGAAGGTCCTGAGTGCTAAAATTTTAACAACATTAGTACCGTTTATTTACAAGATATAATAATAATGTAATAAAAACACAATAATGTTCTCACATATATAAATAAAAACGCACGATTGCAAGTTGAAGTTCAGACTTATAATTATTGAGTGGTATGAATTAAAATGAAGGAACTGCTGATACTACAAGTTTCAATATCTTCGCCGTAGTATTGACTCCAACCTTGAAGTATACTGACTATGTTGCTGTCTCATTTTACTGTATGTATCAGAAATGGTAGATATGCATTTCATGTATGGTCGTGCTAATGGTAATGCTTATGAGGCACGTCGCCTTTACGCCGAAGCATTTCCGAGCCGGATACTTCCGACTATCTGAAGATGGTGCATTTACATGAAAAAACCGTGGTAGTGGCCGCCCGAAATCAGTTTCTACTCCTGCGATGGAGCTGGACATTCTAACGAGAGTTGAAGAAAATCCATATGTCAATACCCGAAGACTGTCTGCCGAAATAAATGTTAATGCTTCCTTAATGTCGGAGCGTTTTTGTTTGTACATTTGGGTCAAAATAGTAATAACGTTAAACAGAGCATACCTCGTTCTGATAAACACTCGTTCGCTGGTTAGTCCCTTCTGGCTTTCTCTCTCTCTCTTCATCTCGCTTATCGTGCATACGATGCATCGTGAGAAACGGATACACATACAACAAACAATGCGATTTACATCGGATGTCCCAAAATACATCAAATACTACTCACCGGGGGGCCTTCGGGCCCCCGCGGAAATCCAACGGTGCATCTAGTAGCAACCATTCCCTCACATTGATAATGGACACTACGGAAGTTATCCTTGGACGTTGACTTCTTATCTTCGCATGCATTAACCCCACATTCACCTGTAATTCGGAAACCCAACCCCCGATGGATATTAGCATACCTTGCCTCCTAAGCTTACGTTCTTAGGATCAGTTGATGCCACTGATCGCGTAAGTGTCAGCACACTCCGTTTCCGATCCAGTGCAACATCATGTCATGTTAGACCATTCTGGAGCACAATGCTTCAGCAGGTCAGGAATACAACCAACTGAATTCCCATTCACAATGAATATGGAATACCAGATGACTGTTTCGCCGACACCATGCACTTCATCAGTGGTGCTGACCACTGCGGCAAGTCACACAGGGTGTCGTATACTGGTGGCAATATACCCCCTGCAATGCTCCGGATCATCGGAAACAGGACGATATGCGCTATATTAGAATAACTCCAACTCATCGATGATCCTCATTGCCAATAACATAAACAGGGTATACCGCGATACTACTCCTGCCAGAACATTGCCTTCTCAGGGCAATACTCTGCAGTCACCCTCTAGATCACACATCCCGTCAACTCGACGCGTAACACACGCGCTTTTCCGACCGTTCTCAGTCTGCATCCCGAGAAGAACTGTCCTGCCTCTCGTCTTAATATTTTACGTCCCCTCGGCTAGGCTTATCGTCAAAACATAAACAAACATCCCCTGATATACAGATATTTATTAAGCATTTTAAATTACAAGCTAACTCATTCCTTAAAAATAATTTCGGCTACGACACTAATTTGGAAAATTTTACGTGAGCAGCAATTGTACTAGTGCTGGCAATGGATAACCGATTTTGGATATTTTGGATATTCGCGGTGTACAGCATGTCGCTCATGCAAATAGAGTTACATAACTTGAATGTGAATCTAAATGAAAACTTTTTTTTATGCAACTCTATTTGCACGAGTGACATGCTGTACACCGCGAATATCCAAAATATCCAAAATCGGTTATCCATTGCCAGCACTAAATTGTACCCATGCCATTTTCGAAGGATATAGGCTCTTACGATGTTTGATTATGTTCCTCAAGTTGTGTTTTGCCGATGGGTACTGAGAAGAGTTGCAGAAAATCTACAATTTGTTACTAACGGCATATTTCATTTTCACAATGGCCTTGTTTGGCCCATGCCATTGTCGAATCTAATCATTACCACCACTTTTGATTCAACGTTTGGCGTGGTTTTTTGGGAGATCATCTGATAGGTCCACTAATCGTTTGACTGTATATTGATTTTCTGCATAATTCTTTGCTACTACTCTTAGAATGAAAAAATGAATACGTGCTTGATACAAGACGGAACTCCTGCACATTTTTAGTCCTAGTTAGAAATTTCCTAAATGTAAATTATAACGGCAAATGGATAGGACGAAGAGATGCAGCTGCATGGCCATCGAAATCATCTGACTTCGCTCGTCTCGATTTTTGTATTTGGGGTTATTTAATGTCGTCAGTTTATGGAAAGCCTGTAAACAAATGAGACAATTGCACAGTTTAAGAGAATTTCACAGAACTCATCTCCTGTGACGAGAAAATGAGAAACTTTCGTTCGTAATGTGATTGTTGGCATAAAAATTTATCACTTCGATAGAATCCACATCATCACATAAGACGGAACTCAAAAAATGTTGATTAATTATTGGATTTGCGTTACCAAGATTAACCGGGATAGCGACCTGCCTGCTATTACAAATACCAAAATTTTTTAGCTGTTTCCAAGTATCATTGACCTTACAATTCGTAATCAGATGTTGTAAATACATAATTAAATTGAAATAAGTACTAACACAAATTTTTGGCGCCAAAAATTTGTGTTAGTGCTTGTTTCAATTTAATTATATATTATTCACTAACAATCTCCTCATTTAATTAATTTAATTATGTTGTAAATACGCTTCCGTTTCGGACCTAACAGTCAATATAATTAGATTTCTTAAGGTTTTATAATATGACCAGTGGTCTGATAGTTGTGTACGTTTGAATTTTTGTAAAGCTGTATCGCACAAATCCATCATTAGCTTTAAGTTGTCGGTTAGCCAAGGACAAAATTTGTTCAAAGCGTGACATGTTTTTATGAGTATGTGTGTCAAACAATTGTAAAAGTTTAGTGTTTAGGAATTCTATTTTCATATTGATATCATCCAAGTAGTAAATCTCATCTCAGAAAACCTTAACTAAATCAGATTTAGAGTTTAAATTGATATGCTTAAAGTCACGGTAAGAAAAACAAGATATAAGGTTATCAGGGCGTTTAATTGGATCATACACCAGTTTAGCGAATGATAAGAGGAACTAATGATGTCCATTCCGGAACAACATTATTAGAATTTGTGATAATATGGTAAATGTAGAGGTTCTCGTAATAATGCGAGCAGGGTGAGTTATAATTTGTTTCAGATCCAGTGTATCCAAGAGTTCAAGCTATTGCAGAGCTAGTGCACTGTAAGGCATCATAAATCATAAGGTTTACGTTAAAATCGCCGCGGACATATAAGAGATCGTAAGACGCAGACAGTCTAAGGATGACTTCTTCAAAGTAAGGAAAAAATTCAGCGTAGTTGTAATTAGGTAATCTGTATAGAACTTCAATTAATACACACTTATTTTCAAAAACTAACTTAAGAGGCCTTTTATAAAGCGCTAATTTTTAAAAAAGTTTTTCTGAGTAAGCATTGTAAATTATAAGTTCAAATTTTCAGTATATTCATGAGGTCTAGGTCTCACGTTGACATTAAAAAAAAAATTTTTTTGGAAAAATCAAATCGATATCTCAAAAACTATAAGGAATTTTGAGAAAAACGAAAATGTGAGACCTAGATATGATGTTCTACAGCAAATTAAAAAAAAATCAGATCTGTGAATTTAATAATAGCTGAGAAAAACAGCTTCAAAATTTTAGGGAAATATCGTCGTTGTAATACAATCGCCTCTAACGGAGAGCTGTCTAAACTACAAATTTTATATCCGCGGCACATTAGCGTTATTACTATTAGAGAAAAAGGGAAAAAAGGGCCGCATGCCGATATTCGAAGTGCCTTTCAGGTAGTCATGGGTGGAATGTAACAGTTGTTGTCCCTGGGACCCGGGATGGCGACACGAAGACTCGACTTGACTTTTTACTACCAACTTCGGACACTAACTTGAGATTGATCACTTTATACCTAGACACATAGAACTCAAAAAATTTAAAAAAAAGATAAATTTCAATCGGAATTTCCCAATTTGATTTTAATGAATGCTGATAAATTTGATAAAAAATAATAATAAAGAAAAATCTTATTTGTTGTACATTTTTTTAAAGACACTACAAAATTTTAATTTTGACTGAGTAAGGATATTTCTGGGAAAGTGGTACAAATTAGATCAAAATTTAAAATATTCTAATTTGAAAACAATTTAATTCCTGTTATTAAATATCTTAGACAATATGGTAACAACGGCAATTTCAACACAGGGTCCTTTCCCAAATGGAGCTCGAGAGTTTGTAGTTACAAAGTAGTCTCTTGGTTTGTAATTCCTACGAAATATCACTTAGATCATATGAAAACATGCTTTTAATGATGTACTTACCTAGGAGGTGTATAAGGTCCCATTATAACTTGATCTTTACGGTTACATTTGCGATCTTGTAAAGGTATTCCGTAAAATCCATTCGTGGGATTTATTGACGAATTTATCACCTCTCCGAAATAAGTTGACGAAATCTCATGACTACACGTGATGCGACCATCTACAATAGGCAACATGAACATTTTCTCTATTTGAAAGCAATTGAATATACGATAATTTAGATAAATTTATTTTTTCTTATAGGTGAATATTACAGTAGTGATTAATAAAAGAAATTTGAATTTGTTAAATTCCCGCTAAAACACACATTTGAATCGTGTGACGTCACTATTTATTAGTCGTCAAATCGTAATAGGTTGCAAATTAGTAGTAAAACATCTTATTATTATGCTGTGCCACAGTATGAAAGTATCTTTATTAGAACAACGAATAAATTATTTATAAACGTACCAAAAAATTTAGAGAAGAAAAAACTGATGATACAAATGTGAAAAGAAATAATGAAGTCTCATCATGGAAAAGGGGCTATTCAAATCAGTTTTATTCCGAGATCGAAGTATGTATCTAGCGATTAGTAGAACTTTAAAGTTATGGAAGTGTTATTTAGTAGACAAGCGTTACAGTTCATTATTATTGTGCTGTAATTGTGTAATGCGATTGCTAATATTAAAGTGTTTTTAAAATAAACGACGATTATAATTTGTAAACCTTCAAGTCTATTTTTCTAACTAAAGCTACATCCACACCAAAGCAACATAGAGCAACTTTTGTGTTAGTGTATGTTGCCGTCGGTTCCAAAGTATAGACTGGAAGGAACATTTAAATAAACATTTTGTCTTCATCGAGGCAACCAAAAAATAACCGTGTTTCAGTTTCGTTTATGTTGCGCGCATAGACGGAACAGTGTTTCCATTCAATCAATCAACAAAGTTAAAAAATGTCAACTGATGACGAGTGTCTTGCACCAGCGGTAGCAGCTTTCATCATTCTAAGTGAAAAAAAAAAAGAAAATAATACGCAAAAAATGGGTGCGACCCAGTCTTCGAGAGAGAAAGCAGTATATACTTAAGCAAGCTTTTATATACTTAAACAAATTTAACCACCGTTACCATTAAACCCTGCTGCTTTCTTCAGTAATTGAAGTGTAGTATTTGTATTCTCTTCTCCATGACATGGGGGGTTACAGCTATTAAACGTCTTGAAACAAGATGACCTATTATCAGGACATATCACTGATGGTCACGTACAAAACTTTACACGGATATCAAGTTCTGATCTGGAATGGTTACTGTGTCGCATTGACCCGATGACTTCAAAATCTGATACCAATTCTAGAACTTCAATATTGGTCATAGAAAGTTTGTTTTTGACCTTAAGATTTTTAGCAAGTGGTGATTCGTATCACTCGTTAATGTATTTGTTTAGAATTCCTACACAATCAATTTCTAATATTGTGCCAGCAGTTTGTAAAGCAATTGTAATTCTTAGCGGTTAGGTGAAGGGAAGTTCATATGTCTTTTACTTTTATTCAACTGCGAAGTTTGTTAAAAATGATATTTTTTGCGCATCCTGTAGACAGGCTTTCAATTTATAAAGCCACATGGTCTCCAAAAACTTGAAAGCAACTTCGCAGCGTTTTGTTATTCAGCTCTTTTAAAACTTCTCGCCTTTCATCCAGAGATAATTCGATATTATTTCTTATTCTAGCTTTTCTTTTTGGACTCTTGAATAAAATTGGATCCTCTTTATTGTCATGTTGTATGGAGGGTCCTGGTTTTGATTTACAGTCGAAAGCAAAAAATAGTAGACAAAATCAGTTTCCAGTAATTGTTCTTTCTCATTTTTTATTTTATAAGGCATTTAAAAATGATTTTGTAGAAGTTTTAAGTTTGTTAAATTTGAAAGCTTTCAAACTCCTTATGTGTCATCTGTGAAGTCGTGCTTAAACAATACCATTTTGAAAAAGAACAATTACGGGAAACTATTTTTGTCTACTATTTTTTGCTTTCCACTGTAGTTAGCAATTTGTTACGTTTAGAAATTCGGTTAAGGAAAAGCGGCAACAAAGCATAGTTTGCCCGCGTCTCGAGTCGCTTGGCTATCTCACTCTTCCTCGCTCGCCACGATTTTCATTTGTTCAGAGGTGTCATGTGATCGTAACATTTACAGCTATTGGACACTGCTCACGCCAAGCGTGCATCTTTGGCGTCCTCCGACTAGTTTTCGCGCTTTCGATTCATTCCTCGTCCGAACGTGGTGCCGTGTTATGTGTCTATCGCTAAGAAAATTACTGAAGCCCTTGCTTAGAAAATTAAGAAGAGCTTATCTTCGGCTTTGCCGGAATTTTCGAGAACGAGTTTTGGGGTATTTTAAATCCCATGCCAGCATGGAAAACTACAAAAACCAGGTAAAATTAAGCGAATTGTCTGACGCCAGTTTGGACGCAAACGACCTTTCTTTCTATTAAGTCCTCTAGTTCTAGTCTTAGTTCCCGTTTTACTTTACCATCTTGAGTTTGACTCAAGCCGCGTCGACTCTCATTCGCTTCCGAGCGTTTTTGCACTAGTTCGAGCCTCCGTGGGAATTGGTTCAGCCATCTTTACGGGCCCTGCAAGTCCGGTTCAATTCAGTTCACCAGCGTTGGAGACAACCAACAGGTGGCGTGGTGGCTGCCAACTTCACATCGTTACGCAAGTTGACAGACGATCTCGACTGTGCTTTTACAGTAAATTCCTGAGTTATTTATTGGATTTATTTTGAACTTCAAATCGTTGTCCGATCTATGCATGCCCTTTTCGGAGAGCGAATTTCAGCTAAATGCAGTGTTGCATTGACAGATTTAAATTGTAGTGTAAATAAAACTAATAACCTTAGATTTACCGAGACCTGCGTCTTTGATTAAACTTTGTCTTGAACAATTACATGTTCAACTTTGTGTAACTTGTTTCCTGCATTTACTCGATAATTTATTATTCAATAAAGCTTGAATTTGTTAACTTTAAGTGTGTGTTTACGTTACCCCACCGTCATGTACCAGTGAGTCAAGTCTAGCCTAGAGTTTTGTTTTGGCCTTCTGCACCATCAAGTCGGTTCGGGGACGCCGACGAGGTCTTTGTCAATCAGCTGGGTTACCGTCCGTTCTGGCGCCCTTAATTTTGTAACATCGTAATTTACCCACCCCCTTTCTCTCTGTAGCTAGCTGGTGAAAGATACAGCGCAGACTTGTCATCTGGTCAAGGTAAGGTTGAGACATTCAGGTTAAAAGTAAATTTTGTAACAAGTTGTTCTGTTATAACATCGCTTTGCAATTGTTTCGGTGCAGGTTGATTTGTGGAAGATGCTGACTGAGGTCTATTGTCTTCAGTACGGGTCTTTGCGATAATGGTGTCTAGTGTTTGACCGTCTTCTTGCGAACAATTTAGGTTTTCAACGTCTGATGGCATTGGAGATACAGCTTCTTTAGTTTCAGAATAATTTTCCGATGCACTTGTAGAATCCTGTAAATGCAATAGATAATGTGAATAGCCTGTAAATCTCTAAAAAAAATTATTATTAAATCAATAAAACAACAAAATTGTATTCAACACATTTTTTTTAGGTGCTCGAATGTCCCGAAGAGTGGAAAATTATATCAAATCAATTTAACAATATTCGGAATTTTCCTAGATGTGCAGGAGTTATGGATGACAAACACATCATGATACAAGCACCAAAAAATAGTGTCAGTGATTTCTTCAAATACAAATCTTTTTTTATTGTTGCAAACGCAAATTATGAGATAATATACTGTAATGTCGGTTATCAAGGACGCTTATCTGATAGAGAAGTCTTTACAAACACTCGCTCTAAGAAAATGTTAACGAAATACAAGTTTAATCTACCTGAGGACGCTTCCTTACCAGGCCGAAGCAGGCCGGTTCCCTACGAATTTTTAGGTGATAATACCATTGATAATACCATTGTCTCCCGATCTATTAAAACCATTTCCAGGGGCACAAAGTAATGAGTCTAACAGAAGAATATTCAAAAATCTCCGAAAATGTTTTTGGAATTATGTCAACACGATTTAGAATGTTAAGAAAACCGCTTCTACTTAATACAGAAAAAGCTGAAGTAGTTTTAAGTGCTTGTGTATATCTACACAAGGAAGAGGAGGAAGAGTGAAAGTTCGAAAGAATCATACACGCCACCAAAGACATTCGATTCTCAAGACAAAGACATAGGCACATTGGATATTGGAGATTGTATTGGAAATTAGAGTTTGAAAACAAATGGAACAAGTCAATTTCTTTCTTTACAAAAAAGAGCACGAAATCCTACCACAGAAGCTAAATATATTAGGGAAGAATTTGCCGAGTACGTTGTATCGCCAGAGGGAATGGCCCCAGGGCAAAATAATAATATAATTAATGAAATTTAGTGTTTAGAGTGTATTTGTCACCTCAATTGCAATTCGTTTAACAAAAATAAATAACATTTATTTCTGAAAACTTACCTTTGTTGTTTTCTTTAATCCTTTTTCAGTACAACGACGAGGCTTGTTTTTGTCAGCAAGGAACAATATGTTTTTACATGCAAACCATTTCAACACAAAATATGCTCCGGCCCCAGACTTTTTATAACTCTCATACTAAAGAACTGTGCAATCAAATTTTGCATTTTTCTTTTTATTTCCGTTTCATCTGTTCCAGAAATCTCGCTTAATTTTGTCCATGCATCTTGCATCGTATTTCTGCATTTGTATTTTTGGTTTTTTGGATTCCACAGACACTCGAAATTTCGTTACGACTCAATTAACAGAGTTAATGACACTTAAACTCAGGCGTATTTTATAGAAATTGAAATAGTACACTTGCTCACTTCATGTACAAACAGCAATTAGTTACAACCTGTCTACACCAACAACAAAACGCCGCAACACAAATTCGTTTACAAGAATTCCTTCTTTTTTTAATCTTTGCCGCTTATAATGGAAACAATTTTTTTTTATCTGCCGCTTATAATGAAAACAAGAAACACAGTGCAACATTTTTTTTGTTGCGGCAACTAATAGAAACTTTCAGAAACGTTGCTCTATGTGCTTTGGTGTGGATGTAGCTTAATATTTTACCACATAGTTGCAATGTCAAAACAACGGCAGAGCAGCCGCAACAAAATTATTAGCAGCAACCCCTATAATTAACTTTTCAGGATTAAAGACGAAATGTCGGCAGAAGAAGTTTGATTCGTTTCCTGGCTGGAGCCTCAGGTGTACAAAGCTCAAAGGTTCTGAAACAACGTACATTTGGAGTCGTAGATTTGAATATTGCAATTTTCGCCTTCCAAACTCTTTTGCATAGAACCTTCTAAATTGTAAGAAATGTTTCTGAATGTGCTGTACAAATGAAATTTCACTTTTATTTCAGAATTAACGGATATGTTCGGTAAGCCCATGGGACAAATATGAACAGTGTAATTCTTAACGATTGAAGATACTTTGAATTTTGCAATAATTCATAGTGTATTTTACATTTTAAATGATGGTTACTTACTACATGCTGGTTGGTTGGTCCCACCGTTTACGTAGAAGTTTATATGGGTATCAGAATGTATTTCTCCTTTCACACCGGCATTTGTGTGAATTACTTGTACAAAATCCGCATATTTGCGATGGATATATGAACGAAACTTAAAAAGTGTTCCTGCTGGATCCAAGGCTAAAATAAAGGAGGCTTATTAATCAAATTTAAGATCTTCTATCAATATATACCCGTTATACACTTCAATTTCAAATTTGCATTCGCCGTACTTAACAGACTTCCAGTTAGACCTGCGATGTGAGCTCTAAGACTTAATCCGATAACGTGAATTGATCTTATTTTAATTTTGGTGTGTTTCAAGAGGGCCATTATAAACTTAGCTGTACAGTTAGATACAATTGGAAAGTTTGTAACTGATTGAAAATAGCATGGAGATAACGCTGCAGGTCTGTAATCGACGGAAATAACATTGTGCCCTACTGCTACGTATTCTGAAAAATTAATACTGCTAATAAACTTGAACAAAATGCACGTTTTACTCAAAATATACGTTTACCTGGTTTTATTTGCGGGTTTGGCGCATACGACTTGTTGCCAGTGTAACCGTGGATTAGAATATTAACTGAGGTGTCTTTTATGAATGGAGCTTTTCTCAAATTAGCTATGTCGAATTCCTTCAATTGATACTCGTTTGTGGTGCTGTAAATTTCAAGTAAATAAAACTATGAAGAGTATTTTGACAATTAATGAGTTATTGATTGTGTCCAATAGTGAAATTTTGAGATTACGCTGATACAGAACATCAGTTAAACATTATCCTAATCCACAAATTCTAAAATTCTTTGAGAAATCGGGCACCATATTACCGAAGTTGATCTTTGATACATTTGCAAACTTTAAAACTACGGTGAAACAATTATCACATAAACAAAGTGTGTGCATTTTACTCTAAAACTGGACAAACTGAATCCACTTTTTTCAAAAAAAAAGCAGCATAAAACATAAGTTGAAAAAAGAAAAAGCAAAGTGAAACTTCAGAGTAAAGTTACGTAACATGTATAAATGGAGTTTGTTTTCAAAATCATGGTTATGTCAACGAATGAACTGGACCACTTAAAATAATTATATTCACCTTAGATTAAATAAGAAAATTATTGAAATAAATAATGCAGCACAACGTAGGAAGGAAATTTAAAAAAATTATACTTATAAAAACATCTCTGCGAGATTAGAATTAATTAACTATAATTATGACAAAATTTGAATACATTAAAAAAGAGGCTGAAAATAGTAATTGGATAACATCCCTAAAGAGAAAAATTATGAAAATGTATTTTACTATTCTGTTCCTAAGAGTGGCAAGCATCGTAACTACCGGAAATTCTGACGTTCCACCACGATCTAATAAGTTCATATAACAGTTCATCTAGAGACGGTTGATCTCAACTTTGCTTTCCATACCCGAATTCAAAAATTTTTGGTCCATTATACGTATCGCGAACTCAATCCGGGGACACAGTGTATACGGAACATTACAATTTGAACAATTAATTTTATAAACTAAAGAAGATTGATCTTGTGGCCGTGCCAAAAATCTGACTATAAAATTTATCTTCATGAACAAAAATAGTTAAATAGAATATACAGCGAGTCGCTAAATTCCGTGGACATGGTTTAACCATAGACTCCTGGGCTCAAAATAAGATGATTTAACCCAATTTATCTATATCCAAAATTGCTTCGTTAAGTCAGTATTCTGCTTCAAAGTTATTGAAAAAAAAAGTTAATTATTCTTATAACAGAAGAACGCTTGAACCAACTTGTATGATATTTGGCATGAGTATCTACGGGAAGGTAAGTCACATTTTCAGATGGTTTTAGTAATTTGGAGTAGACAGCTAGTGTGGAAAATAGAGTTACCATAGCACAGATTTCGCAATAACTTTTTTGATGTTATGAAGATAATTTTAGATAATAAGTTTTTAGAGAGAAGCATTCATTAAGAAACTTTTCTCACACTATACGATCCAACGTAATTTACTCAAACCATTTGAAAATGTGACTTACCTTACTATTGATCATCGTACCAAATATCACCCAAATTAATTCAAGCGTTCTTTTGTTATAAGAAAAATTAACTTTTTTTTCAACAACTTTGAACCAGAATACCGACTTAACGAAGCACTTTCGGTTATAGATAAATTGGGCTAAATCATCTTATATTGAGCCCAGGAATCTGTGGTTAAGCCATGTCCACCGAATTTAGCGACACTTTGTATAGTATTAACTGTACACTCTGGTACAACATTTTTGAGTTGTTTTAAACGTAGTGTATTCGGCGACCTTCTGTCGTATATAATTAACCTGTTTGTGACAATTGTAATTATATTGTGTGTGTAATTAGAGCAATTGTTTATTTTAGCTGTTTGTGTATTTGTACCAATACCTTTAGCGTACAAGTGAGTTTACATTAAAATCTCCTGTGATTGTTGCGAACGATCATCTGCAAAGCCGAGACAATTTGAGAACACTGTCGAGATTATTTCGGATCAGTTGGGTATTTTATTCACCTTGGCCAAACCAAAATGAGCTGTGTACGCTTTTCCTGTAAATGGTGTAATTTTTTTCCTGTGTCGACGACTTGTAAATTCACCACACACATAACAGAAATTGCTTGGGTTATTTACACAGGCTGGAGACCCCTTTGATGACTTGTTAAATGATTCGTTATCAAAGAAACAGGGGAGGATTCTGCGAGTCGCGGTTATCTAACAGGTCTCGATGTAAGAACAAGTTGGAATCAACACTTTTTTCGTAACAAATTTTTAAACTTTTTAATATGCTCTAACAGCAAACTTGACCGTCTTGTGTGGAAGACTTATTAAGCAGCAAACTGGTTACTATTTTTTGTTAAAAAAAATTGTGCAAATCGGTTTTGATTACAGCGGATTCCTCGAGCAGACTCTGTAAAGCTGTTTCAGGCCTAGTTGGGCCTTCGTCAGCAGAACCGTAGCTCGAGAACTCCACTGCAAACCAAACCGATCTGTCCTAGGTTATTCGCCAATGCGATGTGAAAGTAATGAACATTTTAAGTAGCGACATCTTTCGATCGATTTTTGACCTGACATTGCAGTAGGATTGACAAATTGAAGCCAGTTCGCTACATAATAAATCATCCCATGCAAGGCGGCCATGCTTGCTGTCAAAACATATGAGAATTAAAAAAAAAAATGTGCAAATCGGTTTTGATTACAGCGGATTCCTCGAGCCGGCTCTGTACAGCTGTTTCAGGCCTAGTTGGGCCTTCGTCAGCAGAACCGTAGCTCGAGAACTTCACTGCAAACTAAACCGATCTGTCCTAGGTTATTCGCCAATGCGATGTGAAAGTAATGAATATTTTAAGTAGCGACATCTTTCGATCGCTTTTTGACCTGACATTGCAGCAAGCATGGCCGCCTTGCGTGGAATGACTTATTATGTAGCGAACTGGCTTCAATTTGTCAATCCTACTGCAATGTCAGGTCAAAAAGCGATCGAAAGATGTCGCTACTTAAAATGTTTATTTTTTGTTAGTTCTCATACCATGGCCAGCTCCATTAACTTTCACTGACGTGTATGTATGGCCGTTTCAATTCTACTTTCAAAAATGTTGATGGGTACACCCCTCAGCGCTAATTGTGAGTTTTTAAATAATTGCAGTCGTCATTACGTTACTGTCAGTAGTTTTGTAGTACCTTTAATAGGGAGCGCTGAGAGGAGTACTCCTCGGCATGCTTTCTCGGAACCGAATTTTAGGCGAATTGAAACGGCCATACATACACGTCAGTGAATGTTAATGGAGCTGGCCATGCTCATACAAGGTTGGGTCAAATATTTGCCGCAGGATGTCGCGATGTCCCGACATAAACTATTGGATATTATTATAATTAAATTAAGTAAAAATTGGAATTATAACAATTTAATACTTACTTTGTATATAGCCAAAATGTAATGTTTTCGTTGGGACGCACCGACTCGATTAAAATCTTATTGCAGTTTGGATCGAGCGCTCCGGCATTGGTATAGAGCAAAGCCAAATTTCCCAATATGATCCAATTCAAAAAATTCTTAAGGGCGAGCGAATTTGTAATTGTTTTTGTAATGTCGACGGCAACTTTTGCAATGTTACTAATAATGTGATTCACTTCAGTTAGGTTTACTTGACGGAATCCGAAACCTGTAAAGAAAATTTGAAATTTTTGTTATAATTTGAAGATCGGATTTTCGTGATCAAAGGAGGTTTTTTTCATATAATGTAAAAAAACATTTGTATTGTATGGGTGTGATAATATAGTCCGTCTAAAATGTATACGGAAAGAAAAAATCTGCAACTCAGCCCCACTGGTGCATAGGAATTTGGGTGTGCACTAGATATACTCGCTGAACGCTTTGTCTAACATACATAAACAGAGAACAAGCAATACATAGTGTACACTGAGTGCACACTCAAATTCGTATGCAACTTCCAGTTGATAAACTTACGAACGAAACAATTAAACTAGAAAAAAATTTGTTATAATTAAAATATTTCTTCTGCGTTTCTGTTAACTATTAATGCAGTTTCATCATCTACCTTGTTACGGATGAAAATTTCGTTAAATCCTTTCAAGTTTTTCGAGTCACCCTGTATTGCGTAGGAACACGAAAAGACCGTTATATGCCATGCGTGTTTAATTTGTGCGCAAAAAGCGTTAAACACCAAGCTTATTTTAATAAATTGGTGTGTAGAAGTCAGCATGCGGCGATCAGCGAGTGCATTATCGTTAGGCCATGTGTTCCGCGGGCGGTCATTTTTACAAATCTTAAAAAAAAATTCTAATTGAGTTAGATAAATTATTGAATTTAGTACTTCATAGATGTTTGGATGAATACCTTAGAATTCCTAAACGAGTCAAAATAAAGATCATTTACAGTAATTTTATTTTAATTCGAATGCAAAAAAAATAATATGAAAATGTATAGAGATTTATTTTAATGAAACATGAACGCAATACTACATTTCGTATGTAAAGCTAATCTAACCTCTGCTGTGTTTGTTATAACAATCCAAGCACATGAATGGTTTTCCTTCACATCCTGAACAAAATGTGGACGCGTTTGGGGCTAACTTAGCTGCTTCTTTGCCACTGGTAGTCGTCATTCTGTTGTAACACATGTTACATCTTTTTCTAATTTTTCTGTTTCGGTTACAATTTTCTATAGTTCTCTTCAGCTGATGCTTTCGTTTTCTGGTAGCATTTACTAGTAGATTCGGAACATTGTCGAGAAATAAAAGAGAATTTACAAGCTGTTCTCGAAATTTTGTAATCGTTAAGTTTCGTACGTTTGGGTTGAGTATCTTATACAGAATAAATGGATTTACAACGGTCGTTCCACAAATTACCTCTGTAGTAATCGTTAAGTTTCGTACGTTTGGGTTGAGTATCTTATACAGAATAAATGCATTTACAACGGTCGTTCCACAAATTACCTCTGTAGCCAGTTTGTGGTACCATCGTATAGACTTTCGGACAGGAGTCGAATAACTCGATAATTGATCAGACAAATTAATCCCTGCCTTGCGACCATTGTAATCCAAAATAAATTTTATGTTTGTGAATTTCCTCTCCTTTTCTATTTTTTTACTAGTGTTCACTACTTCTAAAATATGATACGCGGACAAAACTAGAACTTCACGCTTGTCACGCCATTTAGCTACTATGATGCCATCTTCATTTTCTCGTCCCACAGTAACGCCTTTCCCTAGTTTAACCGAAATTACTTCTTGTGGTAGTCCTTTTCTGTTATTTCTAATCGTGTAAGTTCTTCTACGCAATAACTCATGGGCAAGAGGTACATTAGTGTATAAATTGTCTGTCACTAAAATTCTTCCTTTATCAAGATAATTTTTGCACAACTCCATAACTACATGAGTGGAAAGGTCGTGTTGTCCAGTATCATGCTTGCCCTCGTAAGCCATTACAGAATATGTGTGACCATTACTTCAATACATTTTAAACAGTTTTATTCCGTATTTGTGGCATTTTCCTGGAATGTATTGTCTAAATTTGAGGCGACCTCTAAATGGCACCATGCTCTTATCTACAGCTACTTGGATATCAGGCTTCATAATTCTTTATAATTTTTGAGTAACATTTCAAGAAGATGACGTATTTTAAAAATACGATCATTTTCTGGCGCTGCCGCGTTGTTAGAAAAACGCAGTAGTTCTTATATAACCTTATCACGACTCCAGTAATTATGAATTGATGGATATCGCTCTAAGCCCATCTGTTAATCTGATTTTTATTTGCCCCCTTTTTAATTTCAATTCAAACTCAGACTTTCACTCCTACAATACTAGACAACTAAACAATATTATACCTGATCAATCTAAATGCTCTTTCTACTATAAGTCTTATTTAACATCCTCAATAAAATTCTTCAATCATTTGCCAGTTGAAATAAAACAATGCACTGACATAAAATCCTTTAAACGTATGTCTAAGCGTTATTACGTACAAACTTGTTACTATAGTATAGAAGAATTTTTTGCAGATACCAGCACACAATGCGCACCGTGACCTGGGGGCCGTAACATGGTATAGCGTGTGACTTTCTGTGACTGTTGTTTTATGTGTAATTATGTAATCATGTAATTCGTAGTTAAGTTTCAAAAAAATTTGAACTTTTTGGTATGTATGTACATACATATATGTATATGAGTATGTTTATCGATGTTTTCATGCCATTGGTTTGACGAAATAAACGGATTGATTGATTGATAATGTTTTTTGTGCGTACAACTACAAATTCTACATTATAAATCTCATTTGTATAAATCTGCTCCGGAATTGCATTTAATTGCGTGCCTGTATCTAATTTGAAACTAATCGTTTTATTATAATCCGTGAATTTTATGTTTATCATCCAAGAATCTTCATTTTGATCACTTTTATACTTTCCAAAACATAAGTTTCTGGCCCAAAATTTTCTCGATCTGTGTTAATATTATCATTCACGTTAACAGTTTTGACTTCATTTAACGATTTAGTTTTACAGATTTTTGCAAAGTGTCCTTGCTTTTTACAAATATTACAGATTTTATTCCTAGCTGGACAAAAATTTAAACAATGTTTATCATACCCGCACCTGTAACAATTTGTTTGGCTTGATGTATTTTTTTTGTGGTCGACCCTGTTGAGATAGATGTTGTCCTTGCAGGTTTGTGCTGGTTTGCCTGTTTGCTCCATTTCCTTCCTGGTTAGCCCTTGCTTCCCCTGGTGTCCTATAATTTCTTGTCTCTTGCTTGTGATTCGTAGATCCTGTCTTTTTTCGGCCAAACCCTGTTCCATTTATTGAACTCTCTGTATTGTTTCTTGTAGCTGATTATTTTACTTCATGCAGATCTACTGTATTTTGATCCCAATGCTTCTTGAGGTGTGCTTCTGTTTGTTCAGTGTTAGATTGTCCTGCCTTAGTAGCCTGTCTTTTATCTTGGAATCACCAAGGCCACACACCAATATGTCTTTGATAAGACTGTCCCTCATGTCCCCAAAATTACACGAAGCTGCCACATTTCTTAAATCAGTCAAGAAAGCATCAAATAAATCATTTGGCGCCTGAGAATGCATATTAAATTTATGCCTTTCAACAGGCATAGGTATAAAATGGGCTTCTGACTTTTCTAGTACACTATTTCTTGTTATGTATTAGTAGTACCGCAGCTTGTACCTCCTGTGGTTTTGTGCTGCCTCCCGTTGCCATCAAGTACAGTTCAAAATTCTGCTTGAACTTCTTCCATTTCAAAGCTAGGTCTCCTTTCATCATCATTGACTTAGGTGTTTTAGAAATTCCATCTTTTAACAATTATTTGTTGCACACGTTATTTCTTAGCGTTATAACCTTCTTTATGACTGCGCCATGTTAACGTTTAAATGATAGAACTTGTTTCTTGTTAATCGTTTATTGTAGTTTTTATAAAACAGTAAAGCTAGCCTAACAACATGAACACTGCAACACTTTTGGGCGCCATGTTCTAATGTACAGGGTTAGTTTTATTAATGTTAACCCCCCTTTATTATTTTAATTATTAACCGATTCAAAAAATTTAAAAATTGCTCTTAAATGGATTTTTATGTACATTTCACTTATACTATCAGTTTTGAGGTAGTGTTTTATACACACCGGATGGACAAAAAATATATTTTTTTAAATAGAACACCGTGTATATTTTTACAAATTTTTTACAAACCCTGATAACAAAAATATATAAATATCGTGTAATTGGTTTACTAGTTTTTGTGTTATTCGCCAATTTATTGAAAACTTGATAGCTGTTTTATACATTATTTTTATTATTATTTTATACATTATAAATACTTTGCAGCTTACCTAGAAGTATTATTTTAAGAAATAGAGAAAAACTTTATGTAATTTATTTATCTAATTTATTTTAACAGTCGAGCGAACTTTAATGGCGAACTGTCCAATGCCGAATTGGTTACATTCTACAACCAGCCCTGGCTTATAAAAGCCTTTATAAGCCAGGGCTGGTTGTACGTGAACTTTCACGAAGGATTCCAGAGTGTCTAATCTATTCCGCCGCCGGAATTCTCCAGGCTGTCTGCAGAAGCCTCTAGTCTAAGGCGCGTTGACTGTGACGCAAGAGACAGGCTGACGCCGGCTGGTGTCGACGAGTCATTACAATATAATATATATTTTGATACTTGGATGTGAGATGTTAAACAATTAATTAATATTTAAAAAATCAGGGCCTCGAAAAATGTTTTTATTGTTAATTAATTTTCTATCGTTTCAAATATTCGAATTTATGTTGTCATTTGCTAACTAAAACAGTGATTTAGAAGTTTTTAAGTATTTTTTCCTTAAATGATTATATGTTAATTTGTATATTGATTTTTTAAACTCAAATGTGTCACAAACATCTGATTCAAATATCAACATATTATAAGTTTTTGAAATCAGCAAACAATGATATTTCATTATATTGAATAATATATAGGGTGTTCCATTAAAAAAAAAAACTAATTTTTTCTTCACGTTGCGATTCGCTTTTGTTTTTTGTAAGAGCTCTAACAGATATTACATACAAAATCCTACAACTATTGTATTTAAAGTTTTTCTCTATTTCTTAAAATAATACTTCTAGGTAAGCTGCAAAGTATTTAAAAAACCACAATCCAGTTCTTTAACGAATTACACAATTACAATTAACGAATGACACAAAAGCTAGTAAACGAATTACACGATATTTATATATATTTGTTATCAGGATGACTCAAGGATTAAAAATTTGTAAAAATATACAGGTGTTCTATTTAAAAAAATATATTTTTGTCCACCCGGTATACAGGGATATCCACATAAACCGTTCGTTAAAAGTTTTCAAGGTTGCAGTTCACGTAGATATTTGAAATTTGAGGAGCAAGAGTTTTCCCGTAGAGATCTCTTTAAATAAAATAAAATAGTCTTTGTATCACTTCCGGTTGTACCGGAAGTCGTTATCAACTCGCTTATTTTAAGTAGCAACCTATCATTTTTGTTACGAATTTGAATTCTACATGTAAAAATATGTTAAATACATTTCCCTATCTCTAAAATGCATCTTTTTGAGATATTTTGAATTTTCTTAAAAATTTGTATTCTGCAATCTGATTTTCAAAAAATTATAACACAGCTATGATTGAAGCAATTTTATTTGTAATAGTTGATATTGTAGTTGAAGCTTTAAGGTTCTTAAAAATTCCATAAGCATAATCTATTAAGCTATTTTATTTTTATTAATAATAAGTAGAGCTAATTGAGTTACATCTTAGCTCGTTTGAATTTTTTTCTATGTTATACACTACAGACGATGGAGAAGACCGCGGCACTCGTACACCCTGTATAATAGTTACATAAATTAAAAAATAAGTATTTTTTTTATAAAACATCGAGTAAAACGTGGTAAGTGTTTATAGAAACTTTTGTAAATATATTGTTAATAAACAACAATTGTGAAAATTTTATTTTGTCAGATGTGTTGTCCGAAATTTACAGATTGAATGGGTCAGTCACACAAATTCTATTGACTTGAAAAAAATATCTGTATAAGAAAGGATTTGCATTGTGTACAAACGTAATAATGTAGATCCAATGTTATATGTATAATAAGAAAGGTATCAATATACAGTACCTAAGTATGTTAATTCAAGATTTCTGTAAGTAGTTAGAAGGAATGTGAGGTCTACCCAAACAGTGTTAGACGATGCCTTGTCTCATATTTATGAAAATCTTAATGACA